>VWZP01001440.1:92359-120620 GCA_013396995.1 Dicaeum eximium | reverse complement strand
CTCCTCCCCGTGGAACCTGCCCCGGGCCGCCCGCAGCCTCCTCCCCCCTGCCGAGCCCCGCAGCCCACCCCGCCGGGGGTGCCCGCCGCCACCTGCCCCCCGGGGCAGCCCTGCCACCGCCCCGAGGTGCGCCCGGGCCGCCGCACGCCCTTCGCCCCCCTTGGCGGGGCGTCCCGCGGGGGCTCCCTCGCGGCGGAGTGGGCGCGGGGTGGCACCCCCGGGGCTCCGGCCCCCGCCGCGCCGCCTGCTCGCCAGGGGCCCGGGCCTGCGGGCGGGGATCAAACAGAGCAGGGAGGCAGCTGGTTGAAATTTAACCACAATATTCTCGCTCCCCATTGTTTCCAGGGAGGCCCGATATTTCCACAACAGGATTATGGCATCTGATTAACTCGCTGAGACAACAATGAGGGGCTGGGATGGGCTTCCCCTTCTAGCTGCCAAAAGGGGAAAGTAAATATAACACCCTGATTTCAGGAGCGAGGGTTTGAAGGGCCCCCCCGGTTCTCCCCCAGCTGTGTGCCGGGGAGGGGTCTGGCACAGGTCCGCTTGCACTCCCGCTGGTTCCTTAGGATCTTCCCAGGTGAGGCAGTGCCTTGGGATGCCCACACACACACAAACTCTCTCAGGGATGTTCCCTCGCCAGCTCTTCTGTGAGCGCAGGGCACAGGTCACTCAAAGGGATACACAGTGGCCAGGTTGGAATAGCCCAGCCAGACATCCAGCTCTGGCTGCAGGGCTTTGCTGCTCTCAGCAGGACCAAGCAAACTGGGCAAGAGCCCTGCAGGCTGGGGAGCCAGCATCACCCACAGACTTGGGATGCTGCGATCAAATGCCCCCAGCAGACCATTTCCTTTGCAGGAGCTGCAAGCAAAGTGCCGCTGGCCAGAGGTGTCTCCATCAGGTTTTCATACTCAGTACCCACAGTCCATCAGGTTTTTGGACTGGTTTTCATGCTGCATACCCAAAACCCTAGAGCCTCTGTGAAGACCTGCCACTGAGCAGGATGGTGAGATACAGCTGTCCCACTGTTCCTGCGCATGATGGAGCTAGGGTGTCTAGCCAGCAGCTCCAGGCCACCCCACTTCTACCCTTCTTTGTCTGATCCTTCCAGTGGAGCATCCTAAGGGCATCAGCAGAAAGAGCAGAGGGGACGTGCCGTAGCACCATTCTCCACCCCTGCCCTTGGCTTCTCAGGGATGCAGAAGGGACACAGCTCTCTGTGCATCACTACTGTAGGAATATTAGACCCTATAGACCCTGGACTATATTCACAGGATCCTCCAGGGTGGTTTGTACTCCCAGTGAAAGGAGCTTAGCTTCCCGCTTTGCACATCACAAGACTGTGCAGCAGGCTGATCTGGGATAGCACTGCATCTGGAGGCTGCAGCACTTCCCCAGGGAGAAGTTCCCTATGAATGCCAATGTCACAAACCCAGACCTCCAAAAAACCTGTGCAGCCTGCCAGCACGCAGTGTGCATGTCCCAAGCCGCTGTCCCCCTCCCAGCAGCTCCAGGCTCACAGCAGCAGCCCAGCCCTGCCCTTGCTGGTAACAGTATTCATGTCTCATGGAGACCCAGGTTGGAAGACAGGGAGTTGGGTTTGCTGGCGACAGAAACTCCTGCCCTTGCAGTGGCCGTGGCACTGTGCATTGGTTCTGGACACAGCAAGCAGTGGCAGTGCCCTGTTGCTGGGTGCAGAGTCCACCACCTCTCCATGCAGCATTCCCAGCATCAGCTAGTTCTCCTGCCAGGCAGAGCCTTTCAGGCACATAGGGCTGAGTGGGACAGGGACATCAGGCACAGCAGGGTAGCCAAGCTGTGTGTACGGGGAGGTAGCTGGAGGCTGAGATAGGGTTGGGATAAGCAGTGTTTAAGGGGAAAATTTGCCTGGGGAGGGGAACTCCTGCTTGGGCAACTGATGGGAAGGGACCCTCGCTGCTACAGTGGGAGAGATGCAACGTCTGTTCACGTTGAGGCATTTCCCTCAACACTCGGCCACTCTCAGGCACCGCCGGGACTTCTGGCCTGGACGCCAGGACGCGCTGCTCCTGCCTGCATTCCGATAGGGCGCCAGTGCCTCTTTCCTCGGCCCTTCGCTGTCCCCACCACCGCATCCCGCTGTCCCTGCCCCGAGCGCAGCGCAGCATCCCGCACACCCTCGCTGGGCTCCCAGGGCTGCCCGGAGCTGGGCGCTGCGCAGGGGGAACGGGCGGCGGAGCCGAGCCAGGCAGTCTAGGTGGTGCTATTTCTCTATTTTTGCACTGGACGGGTTTGGGATTTTCCTCTCCCTATTCGCTGCCTTGGTCGTCTTCTNTTTTTTTTTTCTTTTCCTTTTCTAAAAATACTTGACAGCGATTGAAAGGTCCCTTTAATCGAGGCCACAGAGCCCTTATTAAGGGCACGGGTCGGGGTGCTGGGCCGTGCCCAGCATAACGGCTTCATTAAACCCTGCGAAAACTAATATTTATGGAATCAAATTTATGGAGGCCGAGGCCGAACTTGTGGCCTTTAATGTGTGTCGGGAGCTCAAATCCAGCTGGCTCCAGGGAGGAGGGGGTGGGGACAGTGAAGGAGACCCCAGCAGGACAGGATGGGACAATGTGTAATGACATTCTCCGGAGCTGGCAACAACCTGGGCCAGGGAGGAACCAGTGGCCCCACGCTGGAGTCCTGAGGGCTAGGGTCCCTGCGGTTCCCTGGGGGACATTGGCAAAGCTCTTTTTCCTACTGTCTTCACTCTCCTGCTTTTATTTACCCCCATCCATGCTCCTGCATCCCATGCTCCTGCATCCCCACCCCCCTTGCCTCGGGAGAGGAGTGAATGGAACAGGATCTGTCCCTGCATCAGGTCTTTAGGGCTGCTGGACACTCCACAGAGACTTTGCAGCAGGACAGGGCTCATGAACAACATCTCTGCAGCATCCCTGGGACTGGCTCCCCTGAGCTGAGTGTGCCAGGGAGAAGCAGAGACACAGTAATTCACAGGAATGACCCAGGGATGCAGGTGCTGGTTTGCACTCGTCCCCTGTAGAGTCCACCAGCCACTGGCACAGCCAGGTTGGGATTGTTTCAGCCCTGCCTCTCCCTGTCGTATCTCCTCAGACCCAAAGGGGATATACAAGTCAGATGCCCTCACTGGGGTGATAAGCACTCCTCCTGAACGTGCTGGCAGGCATGGGGGAACAGCACAAACCCCACAGCCAGCACGGAGCTGAGGGACGAGGCTCGCAACAAAGCAGCTCCTGCGCCAGAGATGGAATCCATATGGATGGAGCAGGGGTTGCACCAGGGACAACCTGGTGACAGAAGATACAGGAAACCATTAGGCTGCTAAGCTCCTGCTGCCCTGGTCCTACCCTTCACCTAGTAGCAGGACCCTCCCCAGGGGCAAGTGTGCAGCAGGCAGCCTCAAAGCTGCCAAGGTAAGATGTTTGCAGATGGGAAAATGCGGGATACGTCAGCTACGGCAGTTGGCACAAGCTCCCCATCCCATGGCTTTCCCTTCTCACCACCCACCCTGCCCTGCATGCTGCTCCCTCAGAAAGGAAATATAAAAGCAACTGGTTGCACTCGCCCTGGGACTGGTCCGCTGTTGCCCAGCAAAGGCCCTTTCATTCCCCTCCCACAGACACAGGGACTGCTCCGGATGTTTTTGTTTCCCCCTTGCTGCCCAGGAGAACAGGCAGCATGGCTGCAGCTGGCCCAGCCTCAGGGACCAGGGCAGCTGGGGGCATGGGTCCCTGTCCCAGGAGAGCAGCACCACTGGCTGCAGCCTACCTGCTGCCTGGCTCTCTGCCTGCTGTTTTAGGACCTGGCCTGGGCACAGGAATGGGGTCCAGTCCTGAAGGAAGCATGTGGACCCAGGGGCTGGAACAGGAGAGCAGGAGTGGATGGATGGATGGATGGATGGATGGATGGATGGATGGATGGATGGATGGATGGATGGATGGATGGATGGATGAATGGATGGATGGATGGAGTGTGAAGGGATGGAAGTGGTGTTTTGTGTCCAGGGAGCATCTGTACCCTGCTCCAGGGCTGCTCCCAGGCCTGGCAGCATTCAGTGTGTTAGTGTTTTGGTTGTCTCCTGCTCCTTGGAGGCCAAAGCACGGAGCAACCCCGTATGACCTGCCCAGTAACTATGGTGGAAGTGTCTGCAGATGTGGGGTGTCCCCCAGCCTATCCAGGGCCTTTGCCAGCCTGCTTCTGCAGGCACCAGCACACAGTGTGTATCCTGGTATGGGACAAACACATGGGCTCCAGCCCCCCCAGCATGCTGTGCCCCCATGATCTGGGCATCCTCTTGTGCACACCCCACAACACACACTGCTGCTCAGGGTGAGGCACAGCACACCTGGGAGCTGTGTGCTGTGCCTCAGCAATGAGCTGCTGTCACCTCACTGTCCAGAGTCACTGCAAGCCCCTGGGACATCAGGACTGGCCTGAGGGGGACTCAGCAGCACCAAAGGTTCCGTCCCTTCCTAGACACTACAGGCCTGGTGGGACAGAGCAGGAGAGGGAATCTCGCCTGGACACAGCCCTTTATTGAAAACCCCACAGCTCTGCCAGAGCCCCAGCTGTCCCATACCCACTGGCAGCATCCCTCCCAGTTCTCCCAGGTCCAGCACTGGCTATGCCATGAGAGGAAGCCTGGGCAAGCTCTGCATCACAGAAGAGTTAGAAAAGCTGTTTCCTGAAACACTGTTGAAGAAGGGAGCTCCATCTCCCCAGCTGGAGATATCTTGGGAGGAGACCATGACCTGGGCAGGGTCCATCAGGAGATGCAGAGAAGAGGCAGACGATGCATGGGCTCTCTGCACTCCCTCTCTTGGATGCTGGTGGAAGCAGAGAGCTCAGCAGGGTTGGCAGCAATCTTTCAGCTGAAGAGCCCTTTTGCCTTCTTTGGCTTGCCCTTGGCTGCAGGCAGCCGGGGCTTCTGAGCTGGGGAGGAGGCTGGCTGGAAACAAAGAGGAGGCAGTGTCAGTCCCACCTTGGGGAGTCACACAGGTGTGCAAGCGGTGACATTCCTGTCATCTGTGTTGTGGGAGTGCAAAATATATACACATGTGCAATCACACACTCCCCAGACAGGATGCATGGGGTAGAATGGGCTAGAAACCAAGCTGAGGCTCCTAGCCCATCCTGGATGGGCACAGTGCTTGGATGAGAGGAAGGAAAGGAGATGTGGGCCCTATCCTGCCTTTGGTACAGAGAGATTTCCTAGAGCTGCACTCACCGAGGTTCTCTCGCTGGAAGATGTTGTTTCATCCTCCTGGGATGGAGCAGGTGAATGGGGGTGCTTTGTGGTTTCTGCAGAGGGTGCTGTATCCACGTCGTTCTCTGGTACCAGAAAAAGATGCAATTTGGGATTGAGATAAGGGAGCATGGGGCATTACCCAAACCCACTCCAGGAATTGTGCTTGGATTGGGAGCCTAGCCCATGGGGGAAAACAAAGGGGGAGACTGTTGCATGGGGTGAGCTGCTCCTGGGGCCACACCTCCCTTGCCCCAGGATATGGGGCTCAGCAGTCAGGGGGACAGCTGCATGACAGGCTCCCATGCCACAGCCAAGGAGCTCCTCACCAGAGCAATGCCGTTTCCGAGCCTGCTCGACCTCCTGCTGTGTCACTGCAGTGTAGAGCTGCTGCAGAGCAGAGGCAAACGCCTGCCCTTCTCCTGCGCTGCAGATCCGGGGCAGGGTCTGTGGGAGAAAGCAGAGGCACCATCACCCTGACAGGAAATCACCTGCCAGGTCACCCTGCCACAGTGCTGCTGTGGGGCAGAGAGGGGCTGTGCCCCCCTCTGCCCGTCAGGGTACATCTGTTTCACCCCAGGACTGCAGCAGTTTGTGGGAACAGCAGCTCTGGCACTGGGTGGATGTGGCTGCTCCCAGCTGTGCACACACAGACACACAGACACACAGACACACACAGACACACAGACACACACAGACACACAGAGACACACAGACACACAGACATACACAGACACACAGGTACACACACAGGCACACACACACACACACACACACACACAGATACACACACACACATGCACACCCCTGCACACCTGCTCTGGACAGTGGGTTGCCTTCCCATTGAGAGGCAGACTGCAGAGGCTTTTGGGTCATTCATGAAACTCTGGAGATAAGATCACTCTGGAAGGGCTGTGGCTTCCCTGCCTGGAGCAGCACGGGCTGCAGCTTGCGAATATGGACAGTGAGCCTTGGGCAGGGACATGACCTAATAAGAGGTGGGAACAGGTAGCCCCTGCCTGCCACCACAGCCTCCAGCACAAGGCATCTCCGGTAGCCCCACAGAAAGTGAAAATGATGTGACAGTGAGACAAAGGATGCTCAGGTTTGCTTCCAGTCTGCCAGAACAACTCCTGCCTCCCTGCACACACTTTTATTCCCTCCAGACTTGACATGGGAAGCCCCCTCCTCCTGCCTGCACCCCTTGCCAGTGGTATCCCACTGGGATACCACCTTTCCTGCTGGGCCATGCTGATGCACATGAGAGATCCTGGCAGGCTGGGGGAGCGCCACACTCCCACAGCTCACAGTGCTCAAACAAACGTGCAGGCATGGGGAAATGCGTATGTGCCCTGGAGGGGGTGCTGAGGGGGGGGTGTGGGGCTCAGTGTGGGCCTACAAGTGCAGGTGAGTGTGCACATGATGACGTGCACAGGGACTGTGTGTGCAGCAGTGCGCAGATGAGCATGGCTGTGGGTGCACGCATGGCTGATTGTGTGGCTGTGTGTGTGTGTGTGTGTGTGTGTGCCAAAGGTCTGAACACACTAATCTCTGCCCTGCTCCACACCCAGACAGCAGGAGAACAAAGTGTAACAGATAAGGTAGGATCCTCTCTGGGCCAGGAAAGTGGGGAGGGGATGGGGACACTCAGACCCACTCAAGGCCAGAGTCCAAAGCGTGGCCCCAGCTTCCCAGTGGCAGAATAGGTAGACTGAGCCCCCTTCGCTGCTCCCTGCCAGACAGGGTGGCAGGATAGGGCTGATGCCAGGATGGCTTGGCTGGTGCCCAGACAGACACTTTCCATGCAGGTCTCATCTCTTCTGCTGGAGTCACAGGCATGAAAGGCCTTTGGCTGTAGGAAGTGCATGGCACAGGCATCTGCTTTTCGACCAGCTGCTACACAGGTCACCTTCTCTGTCCCTGCCCACTGCCACCGGAGGGAGTGATGCTCTGCTGCCAGCATCCCACCAGCATCCCACCAGCATCCCTGGGATTGCTTGGTACTGGGTAAGCACCTCTCAATGCCTCACTGCCCAGCCTCCGAGTTGCTAGCTGTGCTGGCTCATCACAAGGTCCCAGAGAGGAGGAGGGATGGTGAGCACCTCAGGCACCCCAAGGATGCTCTTGCCCTGTGTGTCTCAACCCACAGAGCCAGGGTTGCACCCAAGGTTGCAAAAGCAGCATCCAAGGCTGGGAAGGTGATTGCACTTCAAAGGCAGAAGAAGGCCTGGTCACGGGTGGCCAGCACAGCCCAGATCAAAGGCACAAGCTGGAGTCATAATTCAGAGAAAAGCAAACAGCAGCTCCCAGGAAAGTCAGGAATGGCAGTGAAGTGAGCAAAGTGTACTAGATAGCACTGCGTGGGTCAGTGCCCCAAGAGGGCAGGAGAGTCCCCTGCAGAGCCTGCCAGCTCTGGGTGCCACTTCTCACCCTGCCACCAACGGGTCTCTGGGGAAGGCCAGGGCAATGGGGCAGGCTCTGCATCCAGGTACAGGGTGCTGCCCAGTCCCCTCTGCTCCAACCCATCCAGGATGGCACCTGGGATGTGCCCTGAGCCCCAGGGCTGCTCACGCTGCTCCACTTCACAGCATTCAAGCAAGGATCTGGGCAGGGCAGCTGCTCACTCGGTGCTCAGCCCCAGCTGCCCAGAGCCAGCACAGTGTCCCCATGGCGTCCCTGGAGATGGGGCAAACCATCCTTGCAGCCACCCAGTGTCCCCAAGAGCAGCACACACACCCCCACTGATGTGGCACCTTGGGAAGGCACTGGAGGCAGAGTGCCCAGCACCACCGGGGGGATTGGGCATCCGGGATGGAACAGGGGTCTGCAGGTGCAGGGCACCTGCTGCCCACGCCTGCGGGAAGGGCTCAGCTCCAGCAAGCCCAGGGTGGAATTTGGGAGTCAGCAGCCGCTTCCTGCCGCTGCCCTTCTCGGCGGCTGGAGCCCGCGGGCTCAGGGCCATGGGGTGGCCGGAGCTGGCCCGCGGCGGGACTGGAAGGCTGCGCTTCACAGCCCCGGAGGGAAATGGGTTATAACCAGAGCTGGAAGCGTTTCCCTGCAGAGCTATGACTCAGCAGGGAGCGGAGCGTGCTGTGCCAGCCACCGGCCACCTGATGGCCCCGAAGGCTGAGAGGGACAACGAAGTGCCCCCTAAATGGCTGGATGGGGGACAAGCCTCGGCTACAGCCTATTTTCCCCTTCCTCCTTGCCCCACTGGTCCATTCCGAAGCTGAACCCTGCTGCAGACAACTTGTCCCCACTGCAACATCAGCCGTGGCCTCTGGCGACTTGTTTTTCCCTGATTACCCATCTCCAGGATAAACATGATGTCTGAGGTCCGGGGAGCCACACCAGCAGAGAGCTGGCAGCCGGGGGAGTGCTGCCCGGGCTGCCCCACACCACTCGCCAGGCACCAGGGAGTGATGCCTCGGGAGCTGGCATGGCTCGTCTGGCCTGTTATGACTACCTGGCCACAAGGCCAAGTGGGATGCCCCAGTATCAGGAGGGACTCAAGGCTGCGGTAGCGGCACGGGAGGCTCCCCAGCACACCCTGAACCGTGCCTGGGGGCGGGGGTGCTGCTGTGCCCAGCGAAGGGGGGCAGGTGCCCAGCCTTGCACTGAGAGCAAGTCGTGCTCACTGATTTGAGTGAGCCCCACGGTGTGGAGGGGCAGCTCAGGGGAGCAGCCCCGCTCAGTGGCCCCCAACCCTGAGGGCTCTGCTGTGGGGCTGCACCCCAGTGCAGCAGGGTCAGTGGTGGGCAGGGTAGAGAATCTATCTCCAAGGCATTCTGCATTTACCCACCCCCTGCCTAGACTCCCTTCTCAAGGGGCCAAAAGGGACAGCAATTTGGATGTCCTCTTGACAGTATGAGCAGAAGGGGCACATCACCCAGCACAGCACCATGCCACCAGCACAGAAGCATCACCTTTCCCTGGCCCAGGATGGGTTTGCAGGATCATGCTGGGCCCCTGCAGCACTGCCAAGCACCAGAGTCTAAATCGGTCGTGCTCAAAGCTGGGGACTGACCCTTTCATTATCACACCAGACATTCGAAGCGGTTACCAACATTCTTCACTGCAAATCCCACATTCCTATTTTTTAATATATTTTTAACTGGAAAACAGAGCGAATGGGGCCTGTTTGGAAATTATAGCCTGGCTGCTGTGGCTTGTATGTCAGATCTGCCCACATTCCCGTGGCCAGCCTCAGCACATGCTCCACAGGGGCACACTTAATAATTCCTGCCGGGGCTGGAGCCAAGGGGTGTGGGACAAGGGGGAGGATGGCTTCCCCAGGCTGCCCCCACCAGTGGGCTCCATGGAAGTGGCGTGGTGGAGTGACAGACCAGGAATGGCAGACTGGCTCTCTGGCACTGGGCACAGCTGCTGCTACACTGCCATGGATGAAGTCTGGTGCTGCTGTGGCAGTCGATGTGGGCAGGGGAAGGACTCTGTTCACAGGCTGCCCTTGGCACTCTACCCTGGCACAAGCTTTGTGCATGCTCCTGGGAACGGGGCTGGAATGGATTGCTGGATCTGTGCTGGGCCTCTCTGCCCGTGGTTATGCCAATGCCAGTCAGGCTAGGGAGAGACCCCCTCTGGGATCCAGAGAGATGCTCACCCATCCTCTGCCAGCAGCAGAGGATCTGTCTGCAAGAGAATAGATGGAGAGGGTTGAACTGTCCCCTTCCAGCTGGTATCAAGGGCAGGGAAAGGGGGTGCTTAGTCCCTGGGATGAAGCAGGCCCCATCAGCCCAGTCTCCTGCCCCAGCTTCTTTATGGGACAACGACCCTCTCCCTGGGGACAGAGCCACCTTCAGGCACCCCGAGGTGCCCTACACTGACTACTGATGCCCTTTCCCAGTTACTCCAGCCCTTAGATCTACTTGCAACCTCCCCAGCCTGCAGCAGTCCCTGGGACACTGCATACCCCAGAAGCAGGTGGTTAAAGGACCAGCTCTGAGCTCACATTGTCATTATCTCCATCCCTCCTGCCATACACTGCCAGGGGACAAGCAGCAGCAGCAGCAGCAAGGAGAGCTGGCGGTGCTGCCAGCCCGCCCTTGGAGCAGGCACGGGCAGGATGGCCAGGGCTCCACAGGCAGGCAGCCAGGCTGAGCACACCTGGCAGGAAGCGGCGGTGCCGGCAGGGGAAGGCAGCCGGAGAGCTGCCGAAAGGTGAAGGGGTCACCCCGGGGAAGAGCGGGTGGTGAGGCCGGGACAGCGGAGCATCCCAGCCCGGCCCAGCCCAGACCAGCCCGGCATGGCACAGCACTCCTCCCAGCATCGCTCCGGCCCTGCTGCCGGCAATGTTTTCCTTTCCCTCTGACTTCAGGGGCCTTTCCAGCGAGCAAATGTCAGGCACATAAAGAGCGGCACTGTGAGCGGAAGATGGAGCGAGAATGCCTGCCCGCGTCCCTCCGTAAGTGCTGTCTCACACTTCATCAAGGCAGCCTTTGCAAGCGAGGCACTCGCTTAACAACCAGCAGTCTATGCTGGCCGGCGACCGCAGCAGCCCCGCCGCTCAATACCCTTTTCTTTTCCCCTTGTGCTGTTTTTGTGGCTTGGGTTACAGCCCTTCTCACAGACACTGAGCGGAGGGGCGTGGTGGCAGCGGGGGCTCTGCATTGTGCCGCCGCCACTCCGGCGAGGATGCTGGCTCCCCCCGTGTCGGGATCCGGGGGGGTTCTGTGTCTGCCCTGCCCACTCACTCTGCAACCCAACGCGCAGGGATAAATCCCAGGGAAAGGAGGGTCAGCGGCAGAGCAGAGGTAGGGCAGGAGGTTGCAGCATCTCCTCCCCAGTCATGTGAGCACCAACCCACAGGAGCAGCGTGGGGCTTGGCAGAGACCCTGGTGGAGGGTGAGTGGTTCCAGCCCCAGTGGGTCCCTACCCCAACCCATTTGGAAAGAGGCCCTCCTGCCACGCTGCCAAGCAAACTCCTGGGCATCCAAGCCCTCCCCCTGCCCAAGTGCCAACAAACTGCCTGAAAAGAGTTGTGTCCAGCGCTAGCATTGCCTCCCCACCTGGGCGATGCTGGAAGATGCTGAGCCTTGCTGCACAGGGCCTGGTGGCAGCTGCTGGTGGCACTCCCAGCTCCAGCTTGACCATGGGCATTTGTCCCCCTGTCCAGCAGCCCATGAGGTAACAGGGGGAGAGCCTTTGGGGAAGCTGGCACTGGGTGCCAGTTTGGCAAGGGAGATGGACAAGGAGAATGCCCTGAAGTGTAGCAAGTCCCAGCATGCTTGGGACTTGCTGGGACCAGTGAGGATTTGCCTCCAGCAAAGCAGAGTCACAGGCTGATAGTGGCTGATAGATATATGGCCTTCACCTCCACCAACCTGACCTGTCACTGACACAGGCTGCCTTCTCCAGGGTCAAGAGCAGAAGACATGGAGACCTGGTGGCCAGTATGTCTCCTCTCCCAGAGTGACAGCTCAGGGACCCCACTTATCTGTGAGGAAGTTGGGTGGCTCACACTGCCTTGTTATTTTAGGCTGACTCGGTGAATATGGACACATCATCCAGGCTTATTATTGTAGGGTTCCTCCGCAAAGTGTGCCAGCTCATGCGGGTTTATTATTGTCTGCCCAGGAAAGCTGGACACACTGCACTGGTCTGTTATTGTAGGGTTGCTCAGGAAGGCCAGCCAGCTCATCCCAGCTTGTTATTATTGCACAGAGCTCATGGGGGGCTGGCCAGGAAACTTCCTGCAAAGTGGGATGATGGAAAGGGAGCCACACCTGGTGAATCACAAGGATGCTGTGTGGCGATAAGGAACAGCAATGGGTGGGATCCAGCACCTCGGCTCCACCCAGAGAGGACAGGCCACTCATTCATGGGCACAAGCACTCATGAGTCCCCTGGGACCTGTGGGGCACTGAGGCTGGCAGAGGCAGCAGGAGTGTGGGTCAGGGCCGGAACTGGCAAAGCAGCCCTCATACTCCTTGAGAAACAAAATCTGGGGATGACAGGGGGACAGCTGTGGAAATACTGCACCCAGTA
Source organism: Dicaeum eximium (assembly GCA_013396995.1). NCBI lineage: Eukaryota > Metazoa > Chordata > Aves > Passeriformes > Dicaeidae > Dicaeum > Dicaeum eximium. The sequence goes on along the minus strand of VWZP01001440.1, from coordinate 108,361 downwards.
CATCCCTAAACCTGGCACACAAGGGATTAGCTGAGCTAACAGGGCCCAGAGAGGAAGCTGGTGCTGAGCCAGGTGGGATTAGGGGCTTTTAGGGAGAATTTGGGTGTGTTTAGGACCAAGGTTGAGCAGGAGGCAGCTGCTCCACCCTTGTGGCTTTGCGGTTCCTCTCAAGCACAGGTGCGGCCGTAGGGGCAGCCCCTGGGGATGCTGCCCCATTGTCACCCAAAACTGCAGCAGGAAGCATTTCTGTGTGAGGCAGGGGGGCAGCAGGGCTTACTGCTGAGCTGCCTCAGGCAAGTCCCCAGGCACATGGCCCCAGCAGGGTTGGGTCCAACATGCCCCAGCAGCCCTGGCATTGCTGCTGGTACAGCCACTGAGTCACCATCATTTCCCCTTGCCCTGTGACAGACCATGTTTCCCAGGCATGGCAGCCTGCTGCTGTCACCCCAGGCTGTGCTCAGTGTGTACCAGGTGCCCAGATGTCCCACAGGCAGTGCCCAGCTGTGCCATGTGCCCAGGTGTCCCCTCAGGCAGTGCCCAGCTGTGCCAGGTACCCAGGTGTCCCACGGGCAGTGCCCAGCTGTGCTCAGTGCAGATGTTGGTCCCCAGCCAGGCACCAGGATTGAGTGTCAATAGAGCTCTCCATGCACAGCAGCGGCGGCAGGAGGCCAGCCTGCCCTGTGAGCACACAGCTCTTTCATTCATGGCAAAAAATAGCCCCCCGGGGTGTGGTCCAGGCTGGAAAAGCCCCCTCCATCCCTGGCCAGCCCATGTTTATTCAGTATGGGGGGGACACACTGCCCTCTCCCTGCCCCCCAGCCCCGTGCACCATCTCCCTGCCAGAGCGGCTGCTCTTGGACGTGATTCGCCGGGTCCCCCCTGGCCAAAACACACAGGCTGGGCCGGGGGGGAAGGCAAAACCCTAAAAAGCACTGGGTTTGTATCCAGGAGGAGCAGCCCGTGGTGATGTCATGAGAGTTTGCGAGCCGCCACATGAAAGGGACTTGCTGCCCAGGAAATCCACAGGTCAATGATCCTTCAGACAAGCCAGCGATTCTTCAGTGGGCCAGGAAGGAAACCTCGAGGAGCCCAAGCCAAGCCTGCCCTTGCCCCGGGGACATAGCTTGCCCCCAAACTCAGGGCCCCTCAGGATCCCCAACCCTGCTCCACAATCCCTCCATATCCCCTTCTCAGCAGCAGTAATTCACAGCACTCCAATCCCTCTGCAAAATGGTACCAAACCTCTGCCCTGCAGACCCTGGGCACCAAGCCTCTCCCCATAGACTACCAACATTCTGACCCCTGCTCTGCAGCCTCCAGAGTCTGGACCTCTGCCCCACAGACCCCAGACCCTTTTCCTCTGCTGGTCTGGGGGGCAGCACCCCTATTTCCATGCTGATCCATCAGGCTGGGAGTGGCAGGTGATTTAGGGTCAGGCAGCGCTGTGACCTGACAATGGGGATGCAGCAGGGCAGAGGGTTCTCTTTCATGAAGGATTACACTGGAGACAGCTGGGAACACACAGATACAGCCCCCTCAGCCCCCTCCCCAGGAGTCAGCCAGGTTCTCAGTCTACTCTGGCAGGCATTGCAGACATGGGCCCTGAAACCAAATCCACTCTCCAGGGCTCCCCTCCCCATTTTCCGTAGGTGCAGGATGCAGTGGCTGGACTGATGAGGAAGATTTGCCTTCCTCCTCCTCCCCATGCAGGAGACATGTCTGGGCTCACATCCAAGCCCAGGGTTCCAGCTCTGCACATTCCAGCCCCTCCATGGATCCTGTGTCCCATGGAAATCGGTGATGGACCTGCCTTTCTTGCCCCATCACAGGCTGCAGCCCAGAAGGAGCTGAGTGGCAAGTGAAGCTCAGGGTTTTGACTTCGTGTCCCCAGCACCTCCTATGCATCATTTTAGGAGGCTGCAAGCAACCAGCCTGTCCATCTGCAACTTGCCCATGGAGACACTCTTCTGCTCCACTTGCTCCATCTCCCCACCCACAGGCACAAGGTGACAAGACCCTCTGCAACCCCAAAGGTGCCTGGAGACCAACACAGACCCCAAGCTGGTGCCACGGCACATGGGGACACTGGGAAATCCTCGGTGGAGCAATGGGCACGGGTGTCTCCACAATGTGGTGCTGGGGCTCTCTGAGGCCAGCTGAGGGGTGACTGGAACCCACCTGCCCTCAGCAGAGAGAGGGTCTTTGCAAAAGAGCCAGCTCTGAGAAGACCACAGCCTGGGACTTCTAGGATGTGGGGCACCTCCATCCTGCCGGTACCCAAATTGGTCCATGGCAGCACTGGATTCACAGAGGGGACAGGGACAGTGGAAAGGAGATGGGAGCCCCCACATTCAGTGCACAGCTCTCAGGGCTGTTTCCTCTCCCATGGGCCCAGGTTGGGATGTTTGCTCCTGCTGTCCCTGTGTCAGCAAAGAGAGGGGACTCAGTCTCTATGACTGTCAATCAGGCACTTTTCACCGGAGCTAAAAATGCACTTGCAGAAGGAAAACAAAATAAAAACACAAAACAAAACAGAGAGGTGAAAAATTCCTTGATATTTCTCTCCTGCAAATCCCCAGAGCCAGCAGAGAGGCGAGAGCCCCCGGAGTTTGTCAAGCAAACACTTTCACACCCTTGGCCATGCTCGGCACGCTGCCGCTGGAATGCCAAATATATATTTAAGCCCTGCTCATCAAAGGAGTCTGTTCGGAGTTGGTTTCGGGCAACGTGCATGTGGGTTTGGCCTGGAGAGAAAACCAGGGATGTGGAGAACATTTCTCGGGGATGGGAGACAGCTCGCGTGCGCGCACACACACACACACACACACACACACACACACGTGTGAGATAAATGACAACCTTCAAGGTCGTGTGGCTGTAAGGTCGCGGGCTGGGCACGAGATACCTGCCCGCTGTGGCACTCACCCTTATCAGCGCCTGTCGCACTGTGGGGTGGGGATGTTTAGGCTGGAGGGAGGCCAGCAGCCATTCTGCATTCCAGCACTGTAAACTTTGTCAAAGCTAAGCAAGCTCAGCCAACAAAGCCAGGGTCCAGCAAGACAAGCAGGAAGCAGCACTTTGAGAGAGGGCAAGATTGCAGGGACATGGAGGGCTGCTCAGGGCTGTGCACCTCGCCATGAGGTGATAAGAAGCCTCAGCTTGGGCTCAGCCCTATGCAATAGTGAGACACAGATACAGTGCTCTTCTAAGTCCAAGGCTGGAGTGCCACAGATCCTGCTCTGCCGCCCCTAGCACTACCTGCACTAGGCTGGCAGCCATCCCACAGGGCATCACTGCTTATCTGCTGCCAAACCACCCCCAGTCCTGTTGTTGGAGGCATCGAGAGCAGGGGGCTGCTGCTCCACAGCTCCTCCTCTCAGACATGGCTTTGCTGGAACAAGCTGGACACATCAAGGAACACTTTGGGAGCACACAGCAAATGGAAGACTCTTTCTGCATGGAGGACTCCTGTTCCTCTCTCCTTTACAAGTATTCCCTTGGTTTGTTCCAGACAGCCCAGGGACCTATGCCCATCTCATGGGCAACCTCAGCATCAGGGAGATGGGGAGATCTCTGCCTTCCTCCTCCTCTTTTGTGTGGGGCTTGCAAAACTCCAGTGCTGGCTGTGAGGGCTGAAGGCAGTTCTGGGGAATGCCACACATGGGTTGGTGGCAGGGCAGGAGCTCCATCTCCAGAGATGACAGACTGACCTTTCTCTTCTGTGTCATTGCTCCAGCCAAGAGCAAAGATGTTTTAGCCCAAATCTTGTACCTAACCCCAGCTGACAGAGCTGCAGCTTGGGGTCTGGCCAAGGGCTGGAGTTGGACAGGGCAGGAGAGATCATTGCCACAAGCAAACAGAGCATGCCAGTGCTGTGAAATCAGGCATTACGCGCCTGTCTCCCGCGGCAGGACCAGCCCGTCAGGCTGCCAGGGACACGCTCTGGTTATGGCAGGGGCAGCCCCAACACCGGCAGGGCCTGACCCTGCACAGCCATGTCTCTCAAGCTGGGTTCATCTCCAGGTGAGGGGAGGGATTACTGCACCACCACGGTTGGATTTCAGGCACCTGCTGCAAATAAAACACTCTGTCAGGGCACCTTCGCCCTTTCAGCCCTTGGAGAGAGGGACAGGGTCCCTGTGTTGCTACCTGGGGGGGCACAGAGGGCTGGGGGAGCTGGGGGCTGTGGCTCCAACCCTGCCCCATTTCCACTCCACCTGGGCAAGGAGATCTCCCCTTTTTGCTGCAGCCTCTTCCATCTCTGTCCTGCCAGGTTCAGCCACTGCAGCCCGAGTTGCTCCTTGCTTTCAAGGGTGGGGATCCCAGCCTGTTTTGGGAGAAATGCTTGGAGCTTCACCACTCCCCCTTGGGCAATGAGGAGCAAAAACCTCCTCAGCTCTGGCAACTGCTTCTTTTTCCAGCCCCCTGCCCACTCATCACCTCACTCTCTCCATTCATGCTTGCCTTGCTCAGAAGGGTTCACCCACCCCTTGACATCTCCAGACAGCAAAACCATGCCCTTTGGCTAAATACAGTGGTTTTTTAAAGCCTCACCATTTTCATCCCTATTTTTCTAGTTTTCTTCCATTCAGCACTATCTGTCAGCAGCAACACTGGAAAACAAGGTACTAAGGACGTCTGATTCCAGCTGCCCTGCGCTCATGTAAAATCTCATCTGTTTGCAGTCCCTCTCTCCTAGAACACCATCACCCTCCAGTCTAAAAATTGGTCTATCTTCAACCTTATTCATAATAACGTGCTCAAATATATTGTCTCCTATATGGTGCCAGCTACAAAATCCTCCTCAACTTAAACCCTTGCCATGACCATGGCCAGGTCTTTCTGCAGGCTTAGGAGAATAACAAGGGACCTCTATAGATCCACCCTGCACTGCCATCAGCTGCCATCATCTCAAATAGTACCCCAGGTCTTCCAGCACCTCCAAAGCAGGGTAACAGGGTTCCCTCAAATGCCCTGCCTCCAGGAACTGAGGTTGGCAGAGAACCTCTTCAAACACCTCAAAAGGCAGCTCTTCAAGTCAGCATCAGCGCCAAGGCGAGGACTGGGCTGCTCCTCACTCTGCCCATGCTGACTCCTGCAGCTGGTGCCCACAGCCCACTGCCTCCTACCAGGCTACACATCTGCAGCCTCCACCCATGCAGGAGAGCAGGAATCAATTACAGGGCTGGCAGAGGCAGGGCTGCTCCGGGGCTGGCACGTGGCACCAGCTCCCGCGGCCGCGGAGCACGTGGCGCAGCACTGCAGGCTGTGCAGATGTGCCACCAGCTCATGGGGGAGAGGCAGGGGAACCACTTGAAAGCCATGCTATGAAAATGCTGGTAAACCAGGGCCACTCCTCTGCTCCTCTGGCTTCATGTGCTGTTTATAGTGCTCTGGGTGCCCACCCTGGGGAAGTTCAACCCCTGGGGTGCAGACTTTTGCCAAGCCAGCCATCTGGTCTGCCATTCAGCTCCCCAGACCCCCAGCAAAGTCCTGGACCCTCCTAGCAGCTAAGATGCTCTAGGGTGGGCTCTGATCCAGCCCATCACAGCATGGACACATCAGCACACACTGGAAGGACCAGCCCTCATGCAGGGCTCTCAGACAACCAGCCTGTACAGCACGAACGTATGGACAAGCCCTGCCACACCAGTCTGGTGACAAGGAGAGACTCAGCCCAGCCATGGTCACTCCTTGGAACCCCACTGTTAGTAACCCAGGTGGCTGCAGCTGGGGGGTTAAGATGTCCCCATTTCCCCCAGGGCTGGGTGGAAAGACTGCAGGGAGGCTCCCATCAAGCTTAGAGGCTGGTTTCCTTGTTGAACACACGGGGTTAGGTCTCACCCTGTGTCCCAGCACCCAAAAACTCCTGGGCATTGCAAGGGTTTCTTGAGTCTTTGCAGGCAGAGGAGAGCCCAGTTTGCAGTAGGAAATGTGATTCTGCTAACCCACACCTCGCAGGGGCTGCTGAAGGGCTTCAGGGAAGGTGAGACATGAGGAAGAGGAGGAAGAGCAGCAGTGCCATGCCCTCAGTGCCTCCCGTAGTGCTGGCCCTGCATCCTCTCCTGCTGCCAAGCAGTACATCCAGGCATTACTCTGTGCACAGTCCCATCTCTGTACCTAACCCTGGCTCTGTCTAACCCTGGCTCTGTCTAACCCCGGCTCTGTGCCTAACCCCCGCTCTGCTGGCACCTGTGGAAGCAAACGTGGCTGTAGCCCAATGCTTGCTCCTGCGAGCTGAGGTTTGTGGGCCCCCAGGACGAGAATGCTGCCCACACAGCCCAGAGCTGTGGTGGCCCCTGGGGCTGAGGGGTAGGACTGTGCTGATGGGGAGCAGGTGGCAGCTGACGGTGCTCCCCAGCCAGCGGCGGAGGAGGAGCTAAATTTATTCCACCAATATGTGGGCAGCCAGAGGGGGCCGGGGTCTCCTCCAGCCTGTCTGCCCCATGCGTGGCCAACCCTGTCCCGACACCGGTGACGACAGCACGGTCCTTTTGGACTGTCTCTTTGGCACCCGCGTGTCCTGATGACTGGCCCTGAGCGGACCCAAGTCCTTCCTCCTCTGACCACAGAGGGGAAAGTTTCCAAATTAAAAACCTAAATCTGGCAACAAGGTGCCCATGGCAGGAACCTTTTAAACTGGCCATTAAAGTTTATAAGTTAGACGGGCACCAGGAGCAAGCGGCGGAGCTGCAGAAAAACAGCCGCCCCTCCTTGAGCAGCCTAACCACGGCTGTCCCCAAAGCCACAGGGCTGACGTCACGCCATGACTTCACCTCCATCACCCACTGCCTGGCCGGCCCCAGCCCCGTGTTTACCCCTGCCCATCCCTGCTGCTGTCCCTCCGAGCCTGCTTTTCCCTTTGAGGTCAGTCAGCAGCCCCGGGGCCTGGCGAGGAAGAGGAAAAGAGCAGAGAGAAGGAAACCAAACCTCAGCGCCCACAAGGCAGGCTGCAAAACACGGAGCCTCAGCAGCCGCACTGCGGGGATGGTGGGCTCTGTCCTCTCCCCCAGCTGCACCCCCCCTTCCTGCCTCTAGGCTGCTGGAAAAACTCTTGCAAGCCAGAGCTCTTCCCACCGTTATTCTCCCATTTTCCTAAAGACAACACATTCTGTACTGCGGGCAAGATGGGCTGGGGGGAGGTATTGGATCCAACTTGTTCACTTATCCTGCCCCAGGATGTCAGGATGCACTACAAGCACCTGAGGGATCCTGGCCTCTATTCCAAGGGATGAGATGCTATGGAGTGAATGAATGGCACAGCCTGTCCCCAAGCCCAGATAGGGTACCTGCCTCTGGGTAAAGCACAGCCTGAGGTTTCAGCTCAAGAAGCTTTGGGTGTAGCAGAAACAGAAGCCTTGGGTGTCTGGACACAGACCAGGCCAGAACCTCTCCCTTCTCCCCTGTCAGTGCAGGGGCACTTCAGCTCTAGACCTCCCAAAGAGGAGCCACCAGCCTTGGTGAGGTGTTGCAGGTGCATGTGGAAGGCAGGTCTGCCTTGCCTGGTGGGGTGGGAGGGTGGACAGGGGGTATAAAACCCCATGGGCAGTGATATTGAAAGAGCCCTGGAACCAGCCTGAGCAATGTGCTCAGCTGGGAGACCCATGTTGCCAGAACGTGGATGAGAGCCACAAAAGCCACACGGTTCAGAAGGGGCAAGGCTGGGGGCTGTGCGGTTGCAGGGCTGCCCATAGCAAGCCCAGGGCACCGGTCAGAACAGGCTGGGAAAGCCACTGTCCCCACTGGCTGCTGTTCAGAGCCTCACAGGGCACGCATTGCCCACTGTCACCTCCCGGAGAGGTTTGTGGGTTGCATTTATAGACTCGGCCACAGACCCTGGACCTTATCTTCTGGACCGCACAGTGCTGGCCCTGCGTCCGGGGCATCTCCGGGAGCGGGAAGTGCCACCGACCCCTCTGCACCCCAGTGAGTCAGTGCACACACCCAAGCCACTCACACTGCTCCCCACGGGCATCGATCAGTGNACACACACACACACACACAAACAGGGCAGCCTCTGCAAACAACTGCTTGTTAAGTTAAAATTAAACTCTGCACAAATATTGACCTTTGGAGGGGACACAAACTCTGCCAATATATTTACCAGCTTTATAAATGAGCCTGACCACAGTGCCCTGTATGCTGAGGTGGAGGAGGTGAGGGCTGTAGAGGTGCCCAAACAAGGTGCATCTCCCCCTTCCCTAAATGGGGCTCTCCCCAGACAATGCCACCGTGCCCCCAGCTGCCCCACCACTGTCCCTTCAGGAGGATGGATGGTGGGCATGAGGTTCCCCTTTTCCCCTCCAACTTGAGGTTTCTTGGGGGACCAGCCAGCAGCTCACAGAGGATACAGTGGAAGCTCTTGTCACCTCTGGCCTTGTGAAATTGGTTAGCAGAACAGTCCTGATGCTGCTCCTTATCTTCCAACCCTTCTAGACTTCTGCACTGACCAAAGCTTCACTGTATGGCAGGGGCACACGCTGCCAAACCTAGCTAGCCAGCACTTGGGCAGGTGGCTCTGCCCACAAGTCTGTGCCTCCTCTGTGGAGTGCTCAGCAGAGCCTGGGGGGTTCCCATCTCACAAGGGAGACCAGGAGCTCAGTTCTTCATCTGGAAATGCTTCAGGAGCAGAAATACCAGTAGCCTCCAGCTGGAGAGAAGGTATAGCATCACTCTGCAGTGGGAAACCAACCCTCTCAAACCCACCAGAACTCTCCGAAGGAACCAGCAAGCCCAGCTGAGCATTGCATCTGGGGTTTGCAGTGGGAACGGGAAAGTACTTAGGACAAGAAGTTTCCACAAGAAGGATGGCTAAACCAGCTTGGCTGTCATGGGAGAAGATGCAAGCTCTTCTCACAGCCTACACCTAAGGTAAAACACAGGAGGCAAGGTGGAATAAATGGTGGCTTTTGCAGGCAGAGGGTGACATGGGAGGCAAGAGCATTGTCAAGGACATTAGTGCAATAAGTTGCTATTGAATAGTTGGGCAATGAAGGAGGACTTGGGGATCAGCCCCAGCTACTGTGTTAATGCAAGGGGAACACACTGGCCTGGAACTCAGCAAGGAGAAGATGACCTTGAGCATCCCAAGGAGACCAGGATGGGACCACTGTGCCAGACTGTCGCTGACTCTGAATCCTTGGGCAAAGAGGACAACACGGATGTGAGCACAGGGTCTGGCTGAGCGTGCAGCAGCAGGCAGTGGAGCTCAGCATGCAAGGATGATGGAGGGTGGATTCAGGAGATGGCCCAAAGAGCTGAGCATGCAGACCCAAGGCCATACATAGCCAGGAGAAGGGTGCCAAGAGAGTGTGTGTGCAGCAGGCACAACTCCTGCATCCAGAGCAGTGCATGCACTGGCTGGGCAGAGGGGGAAGGCTTGTGCCCATGCTGGCTGCCTGGTCCCTGGCACCGGGGATGCAGGGAGGAGAGCACGACACATACAGCAGGGGATGCCCAAGTTCCAGCTCTTGGAAATACTGAATAGAGTCTTATTCAGGCTGATGTAAAACACTGTTAAAACACACAAAAATCCTTTGAGTAATGGGCGAGCGGGAAAGAGGCATCTATAATTAACAGTAACTGTTCGAGACGGTCGCTGCCCAGAGACGTGTACTGTGCAAAACCACTTGAAAAGGCCTCGTCTGAAAGGCGAAGCCTGGGGTTTTTCAAGAAGCCCGTCATGTAACGATCCTGGCCCTTCCAAAATAATTCTGCCATATTAAAAAAACCCAAAACCTCAGCTTAATCACCCTGCAGCACTGGGACTGGAGAGCTCTGAGAGGAGGGGAAGGGAAGCACAACCGGCTTCCAATTAGAGCCTCATTAGAAAGGAAAACTGGGGAGCTATTAGAGAGCTGGCCAGGAGTGAGCGGAGCCAGATGCCTGGAGACCCACTGCAGGAGGGGTGTCCTCATCACCCCTGCCCCTTCTCCTCTTCCTCCTCAGTGGGTGCTCCGAGACTCCAAGAGTGACACGGTCCCAACTGGGGGCACTTGACCTGAGCAGAAGAAGAGGTTGCTGGAGCTGCACACCTAAAAGCTGTCATGGAAGCCCTGGCCCTACACACAGTAAAGTTTGGGGATGTTCATGGAGCTGGGCAGGGAACACTAGGGATGAGAGAAGGGGGAACTGGGGCTAGAAGGATACTGCATCTGGAGAGGGAAAGTTAAACAGGGTCTGTGGGCTTCACTGCCTCCTCCCACCCTCAGAGGCACAGAGCCAGGCCGGAGACTGCCCCAGCCTGGGGCAGTCTGGTATCCCTGTGATACCAGACCAGGCTTCCATTTCTGCCAAAACCAGGGGGGGAAGGTGACAGTCCTGCTGTGAGCACATACCTTCTCCTGCCCTGCAAGCACACCCTGCTGCCTTCCCTCCCACCTTGGGTCCCTGTCCCCTCCCATGTAGACCAGTGCTAGTGCCCAGTGTGCTGCAGCCCCACGATGATGAGTGCAGTGGCTACAGACACTCATGGAAGTTCCAAAGCCCAAACAAGTCAGAGTGAATGCCAGAGCATCATCACCCACAGCACAGGTTCATCCACAGTATCCATCCCAGCTTGTTTGCTTCATCACTCTGGTTTTAATTGTGCCTACCAGCCCTGCCTGCCTGGGCCAGGGCAGTGGGCACCTCCTTGCCTGCCTGCAGCCTGGCTCCAGGGCTGTCCAGGCAGGAGGCACACTGCCCAGAGCAGCCTTCCCTTCCCATCCCACAGCCTGGGACCCATCCAACACAAAGTTAATTTCTAACCATGGGTAACCACCAGTGTCCCAGCTGGGATGATTTATCCCCTATCTGCCTGGCTTGGATTTATGAGACACACATCCCCTAGGCTGTGATAAAGGCCATGTCTGTGCTCCTCCATCCCTGCCTCCCTGTAGCCACTCCGCCCGACTCGCTGCCCACCCCCCCATTTACAAGCCTTTCCCCAGCGTGGAAACCTGACAGCCCACAGAAGAACAGTAAACAGCACAGAAAATAGAACATGCTGGAGGCCAAGGAAAGACATGCTGGCCGGGGAAGCCACAAATGGTTCCTGCTTTCAGGATCTGTTCAAGAAAAGAGAGTGGGATGCACCCTGGACTCCCACCAGCCCTCAAAAGGGGAGAGGGGAGCTGCTATTAATAGCTGATCCAGGGCACTGCTCACATGCAGGGCTGGATTGGATGATGCCACAGCCGTGTTTGGGATGGCTGAGCATCATGGAGCAGTCCTTGAGGCAGAGCTGGGTGGGAGTGGGCATTTGCCCTGCAAGTGGGAATTCACACACAGGGCGGAAAATTCCTCATCCCATCAGTCCAGCACGAGACCAGGAGAACTGGGGACCTGAAGTGAGGCCAGATGCTGCTATGTTTTCCCCTGTCAAGTAGCAATAGGTTGTGGGGGTGCTAAGGGGTGCTAAGTGCATACTCTGCATGCACTTGTCCCAGTTCATCTTCCCCTGCAGACGGTGCTCAACAGCCCAGCACCTAGAGACAGTGTCATGGTGATGCCTTAGATTTGCACCTCAGGCTGCTCTGGGGTTTGGCCACAGTGAAGATGAAGACACATGTCACCCAGCTTCTTTTTAAACAAGATCTGGGGCTTCTCCCCTTCTGCTAAGAGCACAATCAGCCCCTCTGCAGTGCTGGGCATTACAGGAGTGCTGGCAGCCTCGGTAGCAGGCCAAAATACGTGCAGAGAGCTGCATACACCTGGATCTGTTTTCTGCCCCTCCACCAGCCAGCAGCCACTGTGTCAGGGGTTGGATGTTCTGCAGGCACTGCAGCAGCTGCAGTTCAGAGCCTTGTGCATCAGTGTCCCTGCCCCGACAGCTGGGATGGCATCACTCTCTCCACCACAACCAGGGGCTTCCAGTCCCCACAGCCAGCTGGATGTACAGCCCAACAGGCAGGCAAACAGGCTGGGTACTGGCAACTCAGCCATACAGATTGTGGTCCTGAATTCAAAGCAGTCCCTTGCCAGTGGCATCCATCTGGAAAGGGAGCAAAGGGCTGAAGTGACAGCCCTGGGGTTTGCAGCATGAGGCTGCAAGAAGCGGGATGGATGAGGCTGCAGGCAGCATCCTGGCTCCCAAGGCTGGCACGACCAGCCCCAAGCCATCCCCCAGCCCTCTGCAGCGCTGATAGCGGCAGCCCCTGCAAGGGAGAGAAGAGAGCCTTGTTCTGGGGCCAAGACTAAGGCGATTCAGTGCTCTGCTCCCCTGAGGTTTCTCGGGTGAAACCTGGCTCTGTAATGGCTGTGTCTGTAAAATGTATGGAAATGCCCATAAAACCTGTATCAAATGCCATATGGATATATATGGATATATGGAGAGAACTATGAAATTAGCAGCATGCGGGGAATTGGGGCAGGACGGCTCCCTCTGAGCCGTAAAAACACATAAGTAAAAGGCAGGGGAGGCAGCAGCACTGGGAGCTGCACAGACAGGCTGGCACAGTAAGGAGCCAGGGGAAGGGCACCCTGGCTCACACTGTGCAGCTTTGCTGAGACCTGAGCCCATGGGAAGCCTCCAGAATGGAGGGACATCTCTGTGGAGCTGCATGGAACAGATCACTGTGCAGGTCTCGGGAAGCCTTGCCAGAGCTTCCCAGAGGCCCAAACCTTCACTATGGGCAGAGGCAGGAGACCTGGCTGTGGGGAGACCCTGGCAGTACTCCTGAACTTGGAGGCAGCTTGAAGATGAGCTATCAAAGTGACAAGTGAAAGGCTGGAGAGGGGAAATGGACAAAGGTCTCTTCTGTGGATGACAACAGCCCACAGTGGTATTGATGTCAAAGAGAATAACTGCTGATCCCAGCTGGAATGAAAGAGCCAGCACTAGCTGAGCATGGTCGATGGAGCAGTACCATCACTTCAAGGGCTGAGGTTTAAGTAAAATTTCTGATCTCTCTATCAACAGATTTTGCAGAAAAATCATAAACAAATAGGCAAACAAAGGCCCTTTCTGAGGAGTCAGCAATAAATAACGAGAAGAGGTGTGCTGTGGCCACTGATGCTGTTTGTTCCCCACACTATGCTAGGCAGCACTCAGCTGGCTCCAGTCCTTCTTGCCTTGCCCCAGCAGGGGCTGGGGAGCTGGGACCCCAGCTCTCTGCTGCTCCCACCAAAACCTTTCACTTCTTGTAGCCTTCCTAAAGGAAAAACAGGCCAAGAACCCCCAAATTTGGAGCCTAACCCCACTCATTTGCCCTGATTCATTTGACCTGAGAAAAGTAAGCATGGAGGGACTTCTGCAGCAGGGAGACCAGGGCAAGACCAGCTGCTGGCACACCCCTGCTCCCAACCCACATGGAGTTGATGCTGTAGTGATGGGGGAAAGCTCCTTCACTGCATGACAGCCTGCTCGGCTCCTGCTGCACCACTGACCAGGGTGACAGCACGATGTGGGTACCAGCCCTGCTGCCTTGAAGCATCCCTGTCACAGAGGCTGCAGCCAGGGCGATGCAGCAATGCAATGCCAGGGCTGCAGAGATGCAGTGCCGAGGATGCAGGATGCAATGCCAGGGCTGCAGAGATGCAGTGCTGAGGATGCAGGATGCAATGCCCGAGATGCAGAGGTGAAGTGCTGAGGATGCAGAGCCCGAGATGCAGAGGTGAAGTGCTGAGGATACAGAGCCTGAGATGCAGAGGTGAAGTGCTGAGGATGCAGAGCCCAAGATGCAGAGGTGAAGTGCTGAGGATGCAGGATGCAATGCCCGAGATGCAGAGGTGAAGTGCTGAGGATGCAGGATGCAATGCCCGAGATGCAGAGGTGAAGTGCTGAGGATGCAGGATGCAGCGCCCGAGATGCAGAGGTGAAGTGCTGAGGATGCAGAGCCCGAGATGCAGAGGTGAAGTGCTGAGGATGCAGGATGCAATGCCCGAGATGCAGAGGTGAAGTGCCAGATCGCAGCCCCGCCGCCGCTGCCGCCCATCAGGCGGGCGGTGACCGGAACCAGGGCGCCATCTGCCGCGTCCCTGTCACCCACCGCGGCCACATCTCCACGGCTCTGACATCCAGGGCGTCCAGTTCGCAGCAGTGTGGCGGTGATGAGGATGCAAATGCCACCGGGCTGTTCCTCGTTTGGGCTCCGAGCCCCTAGTGCTGGGGCTGGGGAGGCAGTTTTGTGGGTTGTGCCACAAAATAAATCTGGGAAGTGGGGCAGGTGGGGGGCCATGCAGGGGAACTTCAGCAGCAAAGCAGACAGAGGGACACACACTTCACCCCTGTCCATGGGCATGATGGGACCTGCAGAGCTGCCCTGTGGCTTCCCAAGGATCCCAGGTTAGAGAGCTACCAGGCTGGAAGGTGAGGAGCAGCCACACTGACGACCATGGGAATGTAGGGATGCTCCCCCATGCCTGTCCTTACTCCCTCTTCCCCAGTATCCATCAGTATCTCCCTCCAGCAGCCACAGCTCCCAGGACCACAGAACATGTATCAGCCGAGCACTGTTGCCAGCAGGGACACCACTGGGAAGGGTTTTAGGGATGTAAGCCTTTTATCTTGGCAGAGCTCTGGGATGGAGGATTCTGCAGGCCACCTGCATCCCCTTGGTGAGGCTGGCAGGTCCCTGGGCACAGGAGTCCCTGGGCATGGCTCCCGTGCTCGGCCAGTGCAGCGCAAGGTCACACCCAGGCCTGTGAACCTGGGCAGGCACAGGGGGACCTTCTAGTCACACAATTACTATATTATGTAGCACTAATAAAAAAAAAAAAAAAAGAGGGGGGAGAAAGGGCTTGAAGTTTTCTTAATGCCACATAGTAAAGTATTTATAGAAAGCCAGGCGTGAATGGGCCGCTTACAGGCCACACTCCTCCTCGGCGTCAGGATCTCCAGGAATTATTCTGTGCAGTCACATTGTTGTATTCACCCAGAGATTGAGTTTAATTACAGACACGCGGGTGAACAGGCTGTCAGTGTTCCAGCCTCACTGGGGAAAGGGCAACTGAGCTCCCTTTAATGAATGTATTATAAAAAGACCCAAGGTTGAAATAGAGAGGGAGGGAGGGGGACTCACAGAGGCAGCACTGGGGGCAACAGGGATGGAGGAGAAGGGGCCAGGGGGAGATGTGGGGTACCAGGGGAGCCACTGGGGCTCTCTGCTTTGGGGAATGGGGCTGGAATGGTGGGGAGAGGCTGGGAACAGTTGGACATTGGGGTGTATGTCCAACATGGAGGCACATGGCCCACATGTGGCCAGAGCAGTTTGCAGGATGCAGGGCCCCAAGCATCCACTGCACACAGGATGGCAGAGCCCCTCAGAGACCCAGAGGAACTTCCCAAAGAAAATGGGGGGAGAGGGGAAGACTCCCAACTTATTACAGAGCAGCGTATAAACAGAACAAATAAATATAGAGCTACTTTATTACAAGGCTGGCCAGCTCTAGTGGCTGACTGATTACAGGGCAGGCTGCTCCAGAGCTATGCAAACCCAGACCTCAATAAAGGCCAGATTGGAGCTGCCTTTCACTCATTGACAACTCTGGCGTGCTCCTGGCGTGCTGCTGAGCCCCAGCACACTGCTGGCTGCCCCCAAACCCCAGCATGAGGCAAAGGGGTAAATAAAAGCTTAAATGGGTAGTGAGTAAGTGATGAGCAGGAGCAGGCAGCATCAGCAGCCTTGCAGACAGGCACTAAAAATACAGCTTATTTTCCTAAGGAGGCAGCAACTTCCAAAACTGTAGATTTGAAAAAAAAAAAGAAAGGCAAAGAATAAAATGCCATAAGAATTATGATCCATGGCGGGGGTGGGGGAAAGACCCAAGAACAAGGAAAGAAAAACACAGAGATGAGTAAGATACACACATGACGTATGTAAATATACCGAGATGGAAATGCATAAGCCTCCTGCACACAGAGGCACACGCAGCCACATGCAGAGGCACACGTGCAGGGATGGCTCCCAGCTCCCAGTGGGATGGAGCCAGTCCATGCCCCCTCTCCTCTCCTCTCCTCTCCTCTCCTCGCCCAAACGCCTTCACCTCTGCCCACACACACCGACCTCTTTCCCGGGCCTA
>VWZP01001440.1:60885-92310 GCA_013396995.1 Dicaeum eximium | reverse complement strand
TAGTGGAACGGAGCGCGTCCATGCCCCCTCGCCTCTCCTCTCCTCTCCTCTCCTCGGCCAAAGGCATTAACCTCTGCACACACACACAGACATCTTTCCAGGGCCTAGGCTGAAAGGGCACTTTGTCTCTCGCTCCATGGAGCTCTCCAGGCTCCCAAGCCACCACCAGTGAGGTGGTGGCTGCTGTCCCTGGGGACTGCTGCGACCACCTCGGTGCTGAATCCCTGGCGCCTGGCGCAAGCCACGGACCCCGCAGTGGGTGGAGGGTCAGGGCACAGACCCAGCTAGGCCAGGAGCTTCCTGGCCAGCAGCCGAGGCAGCCCCGTGCCCGGGCAGCTGGCCAGCGCACCAGACCCCAGCGTGCCCACAGGAGATGAGGGAGGGATGGAGACCGGCACGTCTGTGGGGCTGCAGGTCAGGAGGCTTTAAAGGAGTTGATTTAGTATTGTCCTACCCGCCCTGAAATGGGTACTTGAGCAAGGGGTGGAGGTTGCTTCAGGTCATCGTTGTTCTGAACAGAGCCGTTATAGCAGGGCAGGAGAAAGGGGCTGCTTTGGGATGAGCCGGCTCCCCTGGGCACAGCTGGGTGAGGCTGCTGTGGTCCCACACGTGCCCCATACACAGCTCTGCCAAGGAGATACTCCTCCAAACACATCCCCACAGTGACAGATGAACACCACTGTGACCACCAGTCCCGTCAAAGTCCCTAGGGCACCTTGGCATCACTGCATCCTCCCCAGGGCAAGAGCTTGGGAGAAGGGGCAAACCTGGAAGGGAAAGCAGGCAGTCCTGGTGCTGGACAGCCTTCCTTGGCAGCTTGCAAGTGTTCTTCCCCTGAAGGCATCACTGTATGTCCCAAGGGACCCCTGCCACCCCCAGCCCTGCACAGTGCCCATCCTGCTCCACTGCAAAGCCTGGCCACGGTGGTCTCAGGGAATTTGCATAGGACAAAGCAAAATACAGCCGAGTCCTGAATCTCCTTCCAGGCTGCACATGGGATGGCATGGGAGCACCTGGGCCATGCCAAGGCACTTGCTATCTAAAAAAGTCCTCTGCCCTCACCATGCATCACCACCTGCAGGGGCAGATCTCCTCCCAGGCCTATGGCACATGGTGAGCCTGGGGCCAGCCAGGGCCATCTTGGCAGCCCCCACCACTGTCCCCCCCAGCCCAGGAAGCGGAAAACGGATCTCTGCAAAGGGCAGCTCATGCGGAAGCTGTTCGCATCCCGTAGTGCAGGATCGACGGGTGAGCAGCAGGGCAGCTCCCAGGTCGCCAGGTTATCGGATGATAACAAGCTAGCACAGCCCAAGCACGCGACTTCCAGCAATGCAAGGCTGTTTCCTTTGTTTTGGGAAAACAAGAGGGGAACGAGACCTTTTCTGGCACGTTCTTGCCCGGCCTGCAGCTGTCCCCCCCTTGCACTGGCTCGAAGAGGAGCCGTACCCTCTGCCCGCTCCTGGCAGGAGGTGGCTGGGGCCACTCCTCACCCTTTTCGCCTTTCCCACCTCTGCAAGGAGCTGGGCTGGAGCTGGTGACTTGCCAAGCAGGGCCAGACGGCTTCTCCCTGCATCCCCTACAGCCTGGTTGGGATCCTGGCTGCCTGGCAATGACATGGGCTCACAGCCCCACCAGAGATCCCCTGGTCCTGCCTGCACCAATCAATCTCCAAAGCAGCCTGAGAGGGTGAGGCTAAGTATCAGGGGGGTCAAGACACCCGTGCTTTAGGCTGCAGGGACCCTACCACACTGGGGTCAGCTCCATACCTCCCCCATTCCCCTGTACTGGGGCAAGAGAGCAGCGCAGGGTTTGGGCAGTCATTCCCACCTTCCCCTATATCCCATGGTACCCCCTTCTCTCCAGAGAGCTGTGGGTTTGACGGGGGTGTGGGAGACCCCTCCACCCCTTCCCCAGCAGAGGAGGAGGAAACATAATAAGAAAAATAAAATTTATAAGCGAGGCAGTAATTATAGTGTGGCTACAAAAGGCTGCCTCCTCAGGGCCATCATTATGTGGCTAAATTTAACGCCCTGTGCGGCTGCTGCAGGGCGGGGGGGGAAGCCGCGTCCTGGGGCTCTGAGCATCCACACAGACGCCGGCTCCTGCTACCTTCCCTCCGTGCCGGCCAGGGCAGCACAGCTGAACGGCAGCCAAGAAAGCCATAAAGCGGGTCAGAATTTTTTTAATAGTCTATTTACCAAGATGCTGTTTTTACTGCCGAGGTTTCTCTCGTTTTATCTCTGGCTTTCCCCCGCCTCCCCACTCTCTCTTCCCCTGACTCCTGAACAGACTGGGCTGTATTTTCTGTTTTAGGTTCCTCTCTCTCACTTGGTCTAAATACTATTTTCAGAACTCTAATTTTATACGGTATGTCCCTTTTTTTTTTCTCTTTTTCTCTCTCTCTCTTTTTTTTTTTTTTCTTTTTCCTCTTCTTTCTTTTTTTTTTTTTTTCTTTTTTTTTTGGTAAATATTTGCCATGACTAAGCCAGGACACATCCCGTTTAAAAGGTTCCCATCCCACAAAACATCAGCCCTTTAATGACATGAATCTCATTAACTCTCCCCATGAAAAGAGGTATAGAAAAGGAGCATCACTCAGCCCCTCTGAGTTCCTGTATCTGCATGGACATATATTTAGCTGTGTGTACTCTACAGTCACAGGAGGGGACAGTCTGGGCACACGCACACCACCTCATTCAGCCAGAGAGACCCAGAGTGGGAGCCCCTGGGACCAGTGGGTTTTGGGATATCCGTCTGTCTAGGATAGGGTTGGGAAGGACTCTAGGCCCAGTGGAACCAGAGCTGGACTGCAAGGGCAGCTGGGCACAGAAGCGCCTCAGAGTCCCTCCAAGCTGGAATTTGGGATCCTTGAAGGACCTTCTCCAACGCTGGGGAGCAAGCTGTGTAAAGCCCACCCTTGCAAAGAGCAGTCGTGCCAGAGGGGCCCAGCCACTGCCCTCTCCAGGCCCTGAGTCCCACTGGTTGGGTTTGGCTGGATAGCAGATGTTGGCTACATACTTGGAGATTGATTCAGAAGAACCAGCACAAGGTCCCAGGAAAGGTACTGGGTCCAAATGCCCAGAGAGGTTTCCTTACTGAGGTGAGAGTCTGTCTGACCAAGCGGCCTCTGCATCAAGCACAATATCCCTGGGGAGCAAGAAGAGTCCCCAGGGGCTCAGGCTATTTCAGCCTTCCTCTCAGCTGAGATGGAGGCTCTGTCTCTGTCTCTCTCCATCCATAACAGCATCTTCTGCTGGGGAACCAGTCCATCCACAGTCCCATGCTGGGCGTGGTCATTTCTACTTCAGTATGGTCTGCACTTCTCCAGTATAGCTATCCCTTCCTTGGTGTAGTCTTTCCTTCCTCAGCAGGGCCATCCCTTCTTTGGCTTTGTCATCCCTTGCTCTGCACAGTCACCTGTCCCTCAGGACTGCCAGTCTTTCCCATGGGTTCACCAGGTGTCTGATAGCAGAGGGAGAAATCCCAGGAGATGCCACAGGCTTGCCCAGATCTCACAGGCTGAGATCTCATTCACAGAGCCTGAAGGACACACCAGGAGAAGTCTACAGAAAAGAATTTACTCTCTCTTTCCCAGATCATCTCTGCATTTCCCTCTTATTTCCAGTCTCAGCAGGATACAGTGCTATTTTTCAGCCTCACTGCATGCTACCACTTTGGCATCAGGTGAGCATGTTAGCACGACCTCCTTGTTGTCCTCTAGAGCTGTTCCCAGCAAACCAGCTGTGAAAAATCTGCAAAGATACTGTTAAGTCCACAGCATGGGGCATGGCTGTGCTTATCACATTCACATGGGTGGTCCTCCACATTTTGGGGAGAAAGAAATAACCCTGAGAAGGGCTGCAGATAGGCAGTGCTGTGCAGAGACCAGTGCTGCTGCAGGCATTGCACTGACTGAGCAACACAGGCTTTCAACACATAAATAAACCTAGGGGGATTTCACTTCACTTTAAATTGCTTTAAAGGTTTGGTTTCAGCAGCTGAATAGACCCAGCCTTAAATGGTATCACCAGCCCAGGCAGCAGATGCCCGTAGTGAAAAGGTGGCACACTCACCCTGGCTGTTTCCACACTCCCGAGTGTAGGACCCTCTTCCCCCTGGCAATGCGGCCACATTTCCAAGTGTTTCCACAACGCAGAGAGTGAGACATGACTAGGAGAGACTCACAGCTCCCCAAGTGCATGGCTCCCAGAGCTGGGGCTTTCTGCAGCTGTGCCGGAGCCCATGTGCGGGCAGGGCTCCATGTGCTCAGGCTGCACTGAGCCAGGTTCCCCGCTGGCCCCCAGCAGCCAACATTAATTCATTAACAGTCCCATTAACACCCAGCTGTGGTTTCCCCCCAAACTCAGGCAGGGACCCGCTCCCCTGTGAAAGCTGCTGACAGATGAAGTTTCCACCTTCAGCCCTTCTGGAGTTCTGTATAAAAATAAGCAGGGCTTTTTTTTTTCGAAAGGAAAACTATATTTCCCCTATCCGCACGCCCGCGCACACGTGCAGGACTCACAGCAGGAATTTGCTCCAATTTCCCCCACCCACAAACATATCGCCTTTGGCCAGAGACCAAACGTGGGCATTTTCAGCCCAAGATACCAGGTTTTTCAGCATTCAGAAGACAAGAAGCCACCATGACCCTGAGCTGGGCTAAAAAAAGGGTGCCTGTTTCCTCCCCAGAAGGTGCTGGGAGACCCAATGGTGCTCCCAACAAGGCCTCATCCAGGATCCACAGCAGGGCAGCTGTCAGCACCTCCTGAGGAATTGCCCTCCTGGCATGGCCAAGCATTCAGTTTGGGATCTGGTACCAAATCTCTATTTTCTCCTTTTCATTGTCATTCCCAGATAGTCATGAGCACCAGATGCTGCAGCATCCCAAGGAGATGCCCAGCTCAGCCCCTACTTGGGACCTGTTACCCAGCATTTATTTCCTCCTTTCCCACATGACCTCTCCTCAAGAGCTGTGAGCACTAGTTGACATCCAGGAGACAACCCCTGATGCTCTGGAAGCCCTGGGACACCCCGTGTCACAGAGGGGTTCATATCCTTGCCTAACATCATCCAGCTCCACATCAGGCTCTGCAGCCTGTGTAGCAGCACAGGAGCTGGTTCTCTGGGGCTCTCACTGAGAAGCTGGAGGCCAGGAAGCAGAGATCTCAATCCATATAAGCACCACGGGATCAGAGCACTGCTTGGGCTTGAAGGGCATGCTACTCCGGGCATGTCACCAACAGGCTGGCTTCAGGTCCCTGGAGAGGACAAAGTGAGGGCCAGCTATCTTCTAAGACTCCTGGTCACTAGCAGAGCACCCTGCATCCCTTTGATCCAGAGGTGTTTGCCTCACTGAGAACCCTCTAACTACTCCTTCCTTTAAATAGCAAAGCTCACAAATGCCCTATACGGCTCCACGTCTATACGTTGTCTCTGTATTTGTGTACACACATGCACACAACACACAGAGATTTATTCGTGTTTTCAGAGCGGTTCAGGATACATTCCAGGACGAAATTCCAGCCGGTGCTGGAGCCAAGAACATCAGTGGCCCCGGCATTTGCTGCCCCCTCTGCCTGCGCACACACTAAATACGGAAAGGGAGAGGTATAAATAGAGAGAGAAATACATGAATGGCCCTGTTTCCTTACACAGATACACAGAGTGCAAAGGTCCGAGCAGAGTGGGAGCAGGCAGACTCAGGAATCCAATGGCTGCATCCCCTGGGGTGCAGAGCAGCCCATTCCCAGGTGCTGCTGTCTGCCCAGATGTCTCAGCTGTTCAGTATCACCTCTGCATGGGCTGGCACAACTGGAAGAGGCTACAGAGGCTTTGGCCCATGGGATAGGGAGGGATCAGCTTTCAGAAACACCAATAAAAACTGCCAGTGTATGCCACTGGAGAAGGGATGCAGCTGTGGGTATGGAGGAAGCTAGTGAAGGGCTCAGGACACACAGGGACATGGTGAAAAACCCTGACATTTTAAGCTCAGAAGGGATGCTGGGAGCTGCAGAGGGCAGCACAAGGGGTGCAGGCAGCACTGCTCCTCTCCCCTTGGAGACAGTGGGGATGGCAACACCCCAGTGCAAACCCCATCAGCTGGTGACAGACAAGCTGCCACATCCCTTGCTGCCACAGAGCAGTGCCTTTAGTGCCTCATCAGTCTACCCTGTTTTCCTCCCCAAAAGGCCCTTTGCTTCCAGGAGCTGCTGCCACATCCTGAGCTGGGACAGGTGGCTGCAAGGCACAGTGCTGAGGGGTAGACAATGCTCCAGACACCTCTGCACTCCCTGCTGCCCCTCGCACGCTCCCCAGGGCTGGGCACTGCCTGCAGCCACAGGGCTGATAATGGCCAAGATGCGGGAGCAGAGCCGGGAGCGGTGGCGGGGGGATTGCTGCTCTGCTTTCAGAAGGGGGAAGGGGCTCTCCCCCTTCAATGCTCCCATTTCAGCTGAGGCCTGGCACTGGCTCAAACCACCGCCTGCTGACACGAGATCAATCATCCCCCAGGCTGAGCTGTTCCTCAGCAGCACTGCACAGCCAGTGCCCATGCACAGGCTGGGGCCTCTCCCGCAGGAGCAGGGTCTGGCCCCTTCTGCCAGAAGATCTGTGACGCCCCTCTTCCTGCCTGCAGCACATGGCATGGCATGGCATGGCACAGCCTGGCACATCACAGCAGAGTGGGGCACAGCTTTGCATGGTAGAGCACAGCATGGCATGGCACGGCATGGAGAGGATGAGGAACGCCCCGACTGCAAAGGAGGGTTCCCTGCACATGCCAGACCACATGTGCCAGACAAGGGCTGTGCAGCACCCCAGGGAGGGTGGCTGTGATGGTGCTTGTCCACCCCTCCATCCCCAAACAAACCACTGGGTGATGCTGGGCTGAAGTGGACTGGGACCAAGCAGAGAGCTGCCTGTACCTGGGCCTGGCACTCACTCTCTACAGTGGCACAGCCACAGTCACAGGGGATTGGGCTGTGAAACCCCCACATCTCCAGAAGGAGCATCCCCTCAGGGCTCCTGGGACAGCATCCACATCCCTGGCAGAAGCCAGGGCTGGAGCAATCACACCCAGCCTAGCCCTGGTCCAGCAGCCAGGGACTCACTGCTTGCCTGTCTGGGCACTTTCAGGGAGACTGCTGCTCTGGGTGCCTGTGCCAAGTCTGGTTTTAGCAGCATGTAGCTCCATTGACTCACTGCTTGTGCAAGCGGCCTGTGGCTGCCAGTGGCAGCCCTGAAAGTGCATCCTGGCTGGGTGCCCCTCACCTGATGGGACCTCAAAAAATAAATAAATAACACTGCAACACTGACCACCCTGTGCCTCTATGGCAAACACCATGGGGGCTGGTGCCCAGGCAGTCAGCAGGTCAGCACCCACACTGTGATGACCACCAGTGCACCTCCCCAACTGCACACCGTGGACACTAAGGGCTAGGCCCTGTCCCCTGTCCTCTTCAGCCAGCAGATGTGGCACTCTGACCCTTGTTCCCATCAGTGCCAGCATGCAACTCCTAGTCTTGTTCTCACACTCCGGCTCTGGTACATGTGCTCACTGAGTACAAGCAGCCCTCGCTCCTTTCCTGCTTGCAGCACTGTGCAGCTCCTTGAGTACACGTGTGTGCAGGGCAGTGTGTGTCCCACTCTGCTCAGCACAGCTGTGGCCCGCTGCATTTCCAGTGTGCAACTCAGAGCCCAGGGCAGTGATGGGATGATGTGACCAAAACTTGCTCAGCAATGAAGCAAGGACCACCCAGCTGGCCCCAATCCAGAACAAAACACCATCACCCATGGGGCTCACAGCACAAATGCTTGGCAGCACACAAGAGCTTGCTCTGCTCATCCAAACTGCCCCACAAGCCAACCCTATGCTGCCACCTCTGCCCCGAGCCAACCTGCTCAGGACTGTGCCAATTTTGCACTGCTTAGCCGTGATAGCAGCAGCATTGTGGCCACCAGCTCCTTCCCCAGCCCCATGCCGAGGGCCCAGCCCAGTGGAGCACCCACAGCCTGTTCCCCCGAGCCGTGCACCCTGCGTGCCAGCAGCCCACGTCCCACGCGTGCCGCCGGCCCCGCTCTGGCCCAGTCGCAGCTGCAAAGCCACAGCTACCTTGCGCTAATTAAAAACATCCCTCGTTTGAAGGAGCCAAAAGGCTGCTTCCTCTCCACTGCACTAAGCTGGCGTGGGTTTGAGGGATGCCGTCCCCACCCTGCAAAATACGCAGGCCACCACCGCCTTCGTCCTCAGCCAGCCCGTGGCCACTCTGCTACCCAGGGCTTATTTTTAGTTCCTGTTAAAAAGGAGAGACAGGGTGCTAGAGGCAGGCAGTGAGCAGCCAGGTACGTGGCTGGACCCCGTGGTGGCAATGGCCTATGGCTCCAGAGTGCATCCTGGCCATCCTCCACCTGCCCCGCTGGCCTGTGTCCCCACACGGGAGGGGGACAGGGACGGGTGCCTGGCCCTGCTCCCAGCCCCAGTGGGAAACAATAAGAGGGATGCTGACCCCCGGGCGCCCTGACGTCAGCCAGCACTGCTGCCGCCACCACCGCCAGCCCTGGCCCCGGGGCTCCCACTCGCCCTCGGCTGGGGCCACACTGGAAGCTGCCTGTTTGTTTATCTTCCTCTCCAGCGTTGCTTGTTTTGATGGTACATCCTCCTCCTCCTCCTCGCCGGGCCCCGGGGTCGAGCCGTGAACCCGCCGCGTCCTGTTTGCCGAGGTCCCGCGCTCCGCTTGCGGAGGTGCCGAGCAGCCGCCCCCGCGCCAGCCGCAGCAGATAAAAATACACAGGGCAGAGCATCCTGGGGCACGGGGGCTATATTTGCACTGATGGTATCCGTGAGCTTGTCCTCGATGTACCTGTCCCTGCCCTCCTCAGAGCAGGGGGCACGGCACTGCAGGAACCTGCTCACCCTTGTCCCTCTAAGTCGGACCGCAGCCTCTGGAATAAGCTGTGTCATGAAACGCTGACCATAGCCAAGCTGGGGCAGGCTCTCAAAACCCACGGGTGGGCACGTAACCCTGTGGGGTCATCTCTGCAACCCAGAGGTTACTCAACCTGCTGGGTCCTAGACTGCTGGGAATGCTCCTGGGGAAGCCCCGAAGCACGGAGCCCTCTCCAGCCGCCTGCTCCTTCCCCTCATGGCGTGAACCCCTGGGCTTGCCAATAAAAGCCACCAGCTTTGCCTCGGCTTGTGCACAGCCACTGCTCTCCTTCCAGCTCTGCTCAAGCCCAGGCAGCTGCTCAGCAGTGAACCCTTGCCAAAAACTGTGTGTGTGAAAGCATCATTTCCTAAACGTATAAATATTACCAGGGCTTTGCTGGAAAACTCCTCATGGTTAGTTAAAATGCCTTGGACAGCCTAGTGCACACAAGGCCAGATAAAGGGCATGTCTAAGCTGAGAGACTCTGCAGCTCTGCCCCGGGGGACTGACAGGTCCTCTCCTCTCCATGCGGGATACAGCAAATTTCTGGGAAGTGAGTAAAGCTGTGGAGCACCTGTCCACATCCAGCCCTGTACCACACCATCACAATCCCTTTCCAGCCAAGAGGCGCTTATCACAAGCAAACATCCACAACCTGTAGCCCCATTTCACAGATGGAGATCCTGAAAGGATCAATAGATCTCTCTTCTTGACCTCCTGTCCACTGATATTCAACCATGCACATCCCAAGACCAAACCTAGAAACTTGGTTTTCTTCCAGACAGGCTCCTAGCCCACTTTTGGAGGCATTAAGAGATGGAGGATCAACCACTGCCCTTGGGAGCATGCCCCAGTCACTGTCAGGAGCAAACCCAAGCGCCTCCATCCTAACTTGAAATTCCCTGGCTCTATCTCCCAAGTGCCTGGCTTGTGCTCCACTGCTCTCTGCAAGATTAAAGAGAGCCCTTGACTAACCAGCATTTTTTCCTTGTAAAGACCTGCACACACTGTAATCAAGGTGCCTCTCAACTTTCTCACTGATAAACTAGATAGAGCTCTTCCCTTCCAAGTCCCTCAATGCCAGGCTCTCTCCCCAGTCCTCAATTCCTTCCTGTGACTCTGTGCAGATTGTCCAGCATCTTTTTGAAAACCTAGACATGGGAGTTGCTCGCAGCATTCCCAGCTCCCCACAGCATGTCCTGAGGGACCCCAGCTCTTTGTGTTGCTCCTTTTAGGAGCTGACAAACAGAGTATTAAATTGCCTGGAGGTTCTGAAGTAACTGCACAGAGACAATGAGCTCATCCAGACCACCTTTCTGCCCCAAGATGAGAGACAGGGGTGCAGAGCCAGTTTTGGTGGTGAAGAGCTGAAAAGCCATGTTTGGTGTTTCTCACTAACACAAGACCTAGGAGGCATCAGGAGGAACGATGGGGTACCACATTCAAACCAAAGGCAGCAGCTGTTTGCATCTCACAGCTCATTGCTGCAGGAAGGCATCATCAGCAGGTTTATAAAGAATGGGATGACTGCAGAGAGGACACACACCCTCCCAGCAGACCAAACACACAACTGCATCCTTCTACCAGCCTCTCCCCTGCAGCCAGTGCTCAGACCTGGCTACCAGAGGATGCAGAGGGACAGCATCTCCCAGAGCCTTCCATTCTCTATCTGGCTCCAAGACACTTCATCATCCCCCTATCCTGGCACATCTGCCTGCACCCTTCCAGCGACAGCACTGAAACATTTACTGACTGCTTCTGCCATGTCTGGTCCAGTATAAATCATTTTACCACCTCTGTCTACTAATAAGCTTATCCTATTGCTGGGAGCTTGGGGTTTTCTCCTACTACACTAAATAAAAGCCTTTCCTTCTGTTCATTGCCATGATTTTTCCCTGATGTCTTTAACTTCTGTTACCCATTTTCTACACTTCATAATTTCTAATTTATATTGATTGCTATCTACTCCCGCTCTCCCATTTGTTATAAACTGCTCTTTTATTTCTAATTGCTGCCTTCACTTTGCCGCTGAACCAGAACGGGCTCTGGGCCAGCGCTGCCCTCTTTCTTGATTGTGGAATTGTGGCTTTTTGTGGCTTCTGAAATTCTTCTGAAAGAGCTCACCATTTTCATTCACATTTTTCTATCTAAATGTTTCCTCTGAGCTGATTTCACTCATAATTTTCCCCCTGCTTTGGGAAATTAGCTCTTTCAAGGCATGAAGGATATAAATTACTGCTTAGGAATGTCCTTTCTGTGCCCAGGGTGAATGTAATCTGGTCATGATCACTGGTCCCTAGGCAACCTTCAAGTTGCAGTCCAGCAGTGAATTCATCTCTATCCTTCATAATCCAGGGGAAACGAAAGTTGCCTGCACTGGATGCAATGCCTCGCATATAAAGAGGGATCATCTCTAATTTCTAGAAACTCTGCAGGTCATCTATTGTTGGCTGCAAAAGAACATCAGCTCATCTCATAAAGCAACATCCTCCCAAAGCCTGTGTGATACCACTGGCACCCTGGCTGACTCTGGTCCCCAGCAGGTACCACTGCCCCCCATTCCTGTGCCTTCACAGCGAGCACAGGACCACTCAGAAGCGTCCTGAGTCCTTTGGCATCAATGGGCATCAAGCATTTCTGACCTTGACACATCAGTTTGAATAATTTTAGTGCTTCTGTGATGATTTCCAGTAATGCAAAAGGATCAAAGACTCTCTCCTTCCAGTTTCTCCAAAGCATGTCTGATTTTAGAGCTGAGTGTGCCAAGGGGACAGTGATAGGCAGAGCATGGATAACATGCTGAAAAGCTCTTGTTCCCACAATGTGTCACTGCAATGTCACCCCTAAAAGCAACAGGTGAACTAAAAGGAGATGGCTTCTCCTCAGTCACCCGATCCCTGCCTGCCATCAGCAGCGATGTTTAGGTCCAGAGCAAGTCTGAGAGGCAGGTGAATATGCCCCGGTGATGGCACACTCCTGTGAAGCAGCCAGCTTGGGTCACACCTCTGGCAGCTCTCAACAACCAGGTAGTTCCCATCTGGCCATGTCAGGCATGTTCCCAGCTCTGCTAGCCCTAGAGATGAGGTGCAAGGACACAAAGAGGGCCATGGGAGAGCTACAGGGCATGAACCCTCTTTAGGCAAGTCTAGCTATCCCCATCAGTGCTCTCATCCAGCCTGGCACACC
Source organism: Dicaeum eximium (assembly GCA_013396995.1). Taxonomy (NCBI): domain Eukaryota; kingdom Metazoa; phylum Chordata; class Aves; order Passeriformes; family Dicaeidae; genus Dicaeum; species Dicaeum eximium. The sequence continues at coordinate 80,200 of VWZP01001440.1, read as the reverse complement.
TCACACTGCAGCTGCTGGTGACAGCTCCCAAGCACTTCTTTGGCAAAGGAGAAAGGACTGGCACCATTCCCTACCTCAGCCATGAAGTTCTGCTGAAACATCTCCTCCCGGAAGGGCTCTGTTCGCAGGCGGTCTGCAAGGGAGAGAGGGATCAGCCCAGGCAGCTTTGGCCAGACCTCCCACCCCAGCTTCCCCTTTCCCTGACCATAGGGTGAGCATACTGTGGGGGAAAAGCTCCAGAAAGCTCTTCCCAGAATCAGCAGGAAACACCAGCAGGCCTCTTGGGCTAGGGACACATCACCTGGTTAGCAGAAGGTGCAAGGACCACAAGGAAGTTGGAAAAACATTGTTGAGCCTGCTGATGCACACAGCAGCCAGGCAGAGCCAATTGTGCATCCACACTTGTCCCAGCACTTCCGCATTGAGGAGCAGGGAACGGAGGCAGGACATGCTCGACATCATTCCCAGATCTTATAGCTGGAACAAGCTGTCTGAGTCTGTGGGACAGGGCACTGCTTGTTCTGCTGCTCACCTGAAAGGGTGAGCCAGCCTGTGTCCTCCTCTGGACACAGGGACAAACCCCTGTTGTATTCTGCTCTGCACCTTGTCCAAAACACTGGTTTTTCCACATTGTTGCTAAGATGTGGTCTGGAGAAGCAGCTGGCTGGATTTGCTCAGCCACTAGGGTGCAATGCTTCCTCCCAGCCTTCTGCCCTGCACCAAGTAAGGGACAAGAGAGGCCAGCTGCCCACCAGCACCAACCCTGGATCCAAGACAGGTTGTCCAGGCTGCTCCAAGCCCTGCAGAGATTGCATGCAGCAGGATAGAGGGAAGTGCAGTTAGCCAATGCAGTCTAGTGCACCTACAGGGCAGATCCACACTCCTGTGGTAGGGCACCGGTCATGGGACAGGGTCTGGACCACAACATCTCCCTGGATATGATACACAAGCCCAGGCTGACCCTCATTAGTCCCTGCATGCTCAGGGCACAACGTTCCTGCAGAAGTGCAGGTATCACCTGTGGCAGCAGGACAAAGTATGGCAGTAGCAAGGGATGACCCAAAAAACAGCGCCCAGCCAACCTCCATAGGTGGGGAACAAACCACCCCTCAAGGTGGCTCCCCAGCAGGTCCTGACCCATGTCCTACCCAAGGGGACTACTGTCTGCCTGTCACCCCGATGGCAAAGTGGGCTGGGTGCTGGAAGGGGGCCCATGAGCACGGCTGCACTTCCCACGTTTTGGAGAGCTGGGAGCCCTTGGTTGCTCTCCAAGCACTCAGTGAGCTACTGCACTTGGGAAGGGAGCCTGACACCACTGCAGGGCCAGCCCTTGCTGGCATCCCTGCTGGCTCCTGGGGACCAGCCAGGTGCTCTCAGATTAATGGAGAGTCCCTTGGCGACTCCCCAGCTTCTACAGCTATCGGTCAAGGGCTGCTCCTGCCCCAGCTCTCCCCAGGGGCTGCTCCCAGCCTTCTGGCTACTGTTGTGCTGCTGGCTCAGCTGAACATGAAACACGAGCCTGGCTGGGTAATAGCCAGAGGGAGCAAAGCATGCCAGCCCAGTGCTAAGGAGGAAACTTACTCCCTGCCCCAGGCATCCCTCCTCACCTCTGCTGAGAGTGGCCCCACTCTCCCTGTAATCTTCAATCTCAGCATCCTTCTGGAGCAGCAGGGAAATCAGCTCTTGCACCTGGTACTGCAGTGCCAGGTTCATCTGAATCAGGGGCCGCACGAGGTGACGGAACACCTACAATGGAGGAGGGATACTCTAGGAAAGGTCCAGATCTAGGAAGGCACACAGCTGTCCACAGAGTGGTCAAAGCAGGGCACCCAGCAAGGTCCTAGCAAGAGCTGCAGCCAGGTCACACAGGCAGTCAGCAAATACCCCACATCTCACCCACATCCAGTGGGAAATGGTCAAAAGATGTGAGCTGGGAGAAGGCAGGCCAGATGCTGTGGGACACATCATCCCAGCCCCATCCTTTCACAGCTAAGGGCTGTAGCAGGGGAGAGCTTAGGTGGGAGAACCCGATGGAAATGGAGTGCAGGGATAGGCAATGCTTCACTCAATAATTGGGGTGCAACAGGAAACAGAGAGCCCCCCATGTGCCACCCAGACCCTCCCCATGGCTCTGCACACCTCATGACATGCTCCTATGCAGGAGACAGGCGTGGCAGGGTGAAAAACCAGAAAGACCCAAGGTGTCAGACTGTGGCCTGAGGAACAGGAGAGACACTCCCAGGGAAGTAAGATCAAAAGCAAAAGAGATCTCAACATGCAGGACTTGTGCACCCTCCCCATTGCAGCTCACCAGTATACCCTCTAAGCTTACCCCACACAAGCCCCATGCAGAGTCCTGAGCATGTCTCTGTCCTCTGTCTCAAAGCCCAGCTGGGCCTCCCTTGAAGCAGCTCTCTCCTATCACCTCCTTCAGTCTCTGGAAGGATACTTGAGATCCCCCAACGTATCGTGCCCCTTGTTTCTGTGGCCAGGCTGAGTCCATGGGTGAGAGGACAGCAAACTCAGCATTGTTCCTGAAGCATTCTCATCCCAGCAAACCCAGCATTGTTCCTGAAGCATTCTCACTCCTATGGCAAGCCCACAGTGGGCTCTGTGCTTTGCTCACCCCCAGATATGAGCCCAGAGGTGATGGCCATCACTCACTGGAGCACTTGGAGTGCACCACCTGCAGCAGACGTGGGATGGGCCAAGTGAGGTAGGCTCTGTGCCTTCCTAAAGCCTCTGGCTGGGGCAGAGTTGGTCCCCATTGCTGCATCCACACCAGGCACACTCAGGACCCCAGCTGCTCTCCAACTCCGTGGTGTCTTGCAGGCATCCACTGTGTGTCCAAGACAAAGTAGAGAAGCAGCCAGGAACGGGGGCTTTGCACCTCCTCAGCTCAGCCTCTGCGTCTTGCCCGAGGAGGAACGTCAAGTTCCTGGGGTAAGCCAAGCCAGGACCCCATTACTTGCTCCCTAGTCCAACCGTGACGGTGAGCACAGCCCCCGCAGCAGCTGGGGAGCGCGGCTGTCCCCCCGCGAAGCCCAGGCACAGCCGTCCGGAGCAGAGGACACGCGGCCCGCAGCGGGACCCGGCGGAGCCGCAGCGCAGCCCGGGCCGGGGCTCCGCGGGCGGTTCGCGGGCGCCGGGCGCCCTCTGGTGCGCGCAGGGACGCAGGGCCCGCGGGAGCCCCGCCGAGCGCTGCCCCGCCCGCGGGGGTCCAGAGGGGCTGCCTCCGGAAACGCAACATGCCGGGCAGCCCCGTGGAAGAGCAAATCCTTAAAAGCCGGGAGACTCCGCTATAATTCCGCCCGTGGGCCATTTGGGGGTACCCGCCGCCCTGTGCCCTGCTTCGTGGCTTGCTCCGAAAGAGAACATCACTCTGCTCTATAGGGTGCTGGCAGGGCATCACCCCACACTGGACATAGAATTATAGAAAGGGACTTTGGGACTTGCAATATAACTCACTAGATCAGGTTGCTCAAAGCCCCATGCAACCTGGTTTTGAACACTTTCAGAAATGGAACATCCATAACTTCTCTGGACAACCTGTTCCAGTGCCTCATCACCCTCATAATGAAGACTTCTTTTCTAGCAGCAAACCTAAATGTCACCTCTTTTAGTTAAAAAACATTTCCCCTTGTCCTATCACTATCTGCTCCTAAAAGTAAAAAGCTATTTTCCCTCTTTTTAGCAAGCTCTCTTCGAGCACCGGAAGGCTGCAATGAGGTCTCTCTGGAGCCTTCTCTTCTCCATGCCAAACAATCCCATCTCGCACAACTTGTCTTTGTCGGAGACGAGCTCCAGCCCTCTTATCATCTTTGTGGCTTTCCCCTGGAACCCCTCTAACACATCAATGTTTTTCTTGTGCCAAGCACCTCATATTTGGATGCAGAACTCCAGATGGGCTCTCACAAGAACATTTCACTTATGCCGCAGCAGCAGCATGTGCTGGGCCATCCCTGTGTGACTGCCTGGCACAAACCAAAGCCTCAGTGGGAAGAAGCGGTGACAGTAAGCCTTGGGAGAGGCAGAAGGCAGAATCAGGCAGCCTACAGTCACAGCGTGGCTTGAGACTACTCAAAAGCCTCTAAGCATAAGGAGATAATCCTTAATTTTGGCCACTCCCCTCCCTGAACTCTCTGCAGCTTCGCTCACCATCTCCAAGGGAGCCGGGCAGCAGTGGAAGTCCCAGTAGAAGGGCAGTCCTGAGAGCTCGCTTTTCACGTGCAGCCTGAGGCCATTGGGAGAGCGGTGGCAGGAGAAGGCAGTGCTGGCACCTGGCTGCCCTGCCAGCAAGGGGCACATCAAGTTGCACAAGTGGTTCAGGAAGGAGCACACGGGGACCGTCAGCCGCTTGTTCAGCTCCTGGGAAAAGGCAAGGTTAGAGAGCACAGCACAGCACTGGGGAAAAAAACAGCCAAAATCCCAGCAACAAAGGAGCCAAACTACTGTATGTTCCACAGCAAAAAGCCATCCCTAGGCCTTGGATTCCAGCTGTTTGACATGACATTCCTCACTGATTCTCCCAAGCCAGCCATGCTGGGAAGACCCCCTATCCTACCAGTCCAGGATGGGCAGGGTGCAACAGTCTGCACTAGCACATCTGTTCTGCATGCCACAAGCACCATAACCTGGCTGACACCCAACAGCAGGACAACCTGCCAGAGCTGGGGGATGGCTGCACCCATCTGCCCGTCCCTCCTGCTACCAGCCACTTAGCATTATGTGACACAGGGACATGCCACTCCAATGGCACATGAGTGCCTGGGCACACGGGCTGAGGAGATGAGGCACACCTCCATGCATTTTTGGGGGCCAAGCTGACAGGATGCCCCATGAGACACTACTAGCTATGAATGTGAACAGAATCTCTCTGTCATGAGTAGAAGGCAGCCTTGTTTCAAGCTCCTCTTTAGTACACTGACCCTGGGGAAACCAGCTGCCCATCCAGCCCACAAGTGAAGAGACTGTGCCAGCCCCTGTGTGCAGATCCGCCTGGCTGCCCCAGGCATGCTAAACAGTGTGGCCCACTCTCCCAGGAGAAGGGTGTTTGGCCAAGTGGGGTGACAGGGCTCAGGCAGAGCCACACAGGGACTTCCCAGGTTGGGTATTTGCACCCGAGCCCAGTCAGACCCAAGAGCCATTGTGTCACCACTTTATGCTGGTATGTCAGCTGCTGGGAGGAGAAAAGGAGGCCCCTGGCCTTTTCAGACACTCACCTTGGACCTTTGTCCCACAGCCTCGGCATCTGCACTCTCGTACCAGACACTGCTGAGGTCAGAGATCAGCAGGATATAGCCAGTATCCCTGAAGCACACTTTGGCAAGAAAAATGGACTCGCCAAGGCAAACAGAAGCCCAGGGCTGGGTCAGGAGGCTGCTTTCCAGCTCCTCGGAGCCCTCCATCTGCAAGAGAGCAACCAGGTCTCTGCCTCAATCCCCACCCAGGAAGGTCTGGTCCCTGGGGCGGCCTCACGGGGACTGTCAGTCCCGGCTGGCCCATTTATGATGCAGTCCCACCTGACAGCACGGAAGTGAGGATACTCAGCCAGCTCTGGTCACACATGCAAGCAGCAGAGCCGGGGCGTGTGTTTTGGGAGATTTCTGCAGGGCAGGTCCTGCCGCAGCTCACCATAAGTACCCCAGATGCACCGGCAGGCGCACGGCAGTGGAACTGCTGCCTCTCGGAGTTACCCGGTGCTTGCTGGCGTTAACATGGCAATACCTCTGCGCCCAAATTAACATTGAGGCTGCCCCGCCGGCACCGGGCGGGTATCTGGGTGCTGCACCCTCCTGCTGCTGGGGCATCCCACCCCTGCGCTCCAGGCGAGCCCGCGCCGTCCCTGCCCGCAGGGACACCGGCAGAGCCGGCAGCGCGCTGCTGCTTCCCGCTCCTCCCCAGGACGGGCTCCACGCCTCCCAAAACACTCGGGGTCCCGGCGACCGCGGGGTGCCCGCAGGCCTTGGGCTCTGCGGGGCCGCAGCATTACCCGAGGGCGGCAGGAGCAGGCGGCCCGAGGATGCCGAGGCACGGGCGTGCGAGCGGCGCCGGGCCGGAGCGAGGGCAGACTACGGCTCCCGGCATGCTGCTCTCTTCCGCGGCGTGCGGGGCCGGGGCACGCCGGGATGTGCGGCTCCTTGTGCTCCGGGAACTGCCTTCCCTTCCGCACAGCGCCCGGGGGCCCGCTGGTGTTCCGTCCCCTGCTCATAAGGACAGCGAACCGAGCTGGCGTGTCCCTCTAGAGCGTCCTTGCGTTTGCCGCAAGCGGTGCCACGGCCAGATGCCGCTGGGGACCGAAATGCCTTAGGGCTTTATTCTGCGCTCGCGCCTGCTTAGGAAATGTCCTGGCACAAGTGCCCAGCTGGGTACAGAGCCCTGTACAGCCGGAGAGGCAGCGGCAGCGGGGAGCTCTTCCTGTTCCTTAGCCCCAGGTTTATTCCAGGGTGCCGGGGCAGGCACGGCCGGAGCACGCACCCGACCCGCTGCCCTCTCAGGGTGTGCGGGGACTCAGCTGCTGCACCACAGTGAGCCCGCATAGCTGGGGCCGCAGGTGCCTCTGTCCCCGTGCCTGGGCACTGGGCTCGCAAGGCGGCACAGAGCAGCATTGTGCCAGCTTGGCACACCACACACCCCCCGTTCCCTCTACACTGAGGCCCTTCCTTACCCCAGGCACTGATTCCCAAACCTCATCGCCCATTCTCTGTGATCCCCACCGGCACACCATGCATTGAGGCCATCCGGGCTGGGCCCACAAGCTGCTCTCGATGCGCTGCCCCTGAGTCTCCCATTTTCACTCTTTGCACACACGCCTCCACTCCACCCCTCTCCCCAGCATTTGGGCTGCAGCCACCTTCCAGGGCCGTGCCAGGGGTAGTGTGGTCATTGCACAGGGTTTGCATCCTGACAGGGTGCAGGGAACACGAGAGTAGCAAGGACTTTACAGTGCAGGACAGACTAGCTTGCATGATCAGGTTTGGGGTGCAGGACCCAGTTGGACTTTGGGCACAGCTGAAATTTAGGGTCAGGTGGGGCTGCTGGTTGGATGAGGATTAGCTGTGGATTACGCTGCTGTGTACAGCTGTGGGGGTCACAGAGAGCTGGGGAAAGAGCTCACGCCTAGGGACCTGCATATACAGTGCCACCTCATCCCTCCCACCCTGCATCCACCTTTGGGTGTTTCACCTTGGGACCAGGTGGAGGGAGATGTTCTTCTCCAGGGAAATCCACTATTGGCTAGTGTAGTCACAAGAGCAATGCCTAAGGGAGTATTTATATGGTGAGCACTACTGGGACTATCTGACTGTAGGTGAAATGGTGTTCATTGTTTGGGAAACTGAGCTGAGTTGCACCCCCAGCCTGGAGCATCCTAGAGTGCCAGAGCATTGGTGTATACCTGGTGCCACAGGCACAACTGGGACACAGCAGGGAGGAGATGGAGAGCCAGTCATTCCTGAGCACAGTGCCAGCAGGTGAGTGACAGTCCTTTGGGGCTGGCCAGAGCACTGAACCCTCCCCATGTCATCTCCACAGGGTAATGGTGGATTTTAGAGGTACCCATATCATCAGCTGCAGTAGCACCAGGTGACCCTGCCCTCCCATCACAGTCCTCAGGGCAACAGGATCCCCTAGGTAAATCCCATCTGGAAAGAAAACCCCTGGAAAAGGCAAAGTTGATTGAAGGTTTTTATTTCTTGCTCTCAAGCACAGAAATCAGGTTTGTGTAGGAGGGTGGAAGCCCAGGTTCCTCCAGTCGTTGAGGGCTTCAGAAATGAGGAGCAAAGTGACTCACAAGCTGCCTTGAGGGCACAGCCCTGTTTTCACATGAGGCACCCCCAGATGACAGGGTCAGGCCACAGTGTGCCATGCAGGCATGTCTGTCTGGCTTGGCCTTATTGCTGGCTGCAGCTCCCCAGAGCTGGGTTTGGGGAGGAGGTATGTTCCTTCCCCTGGGGCAGCAGTCCCCTCCTCGGTGGCACAGCTGCCCTCTTCCTCTTCCTCACTCCTTGGGCAGAGGAAGCAGCATGGAAAGGCTTTGCAGGAGGATGGCAGCAGCCTCCTTAGCCCAGTGGGGAGCCTATATGCTTGGCTGGCTTCCCCTCTCTCTCCATGGAGGTCACAGCCACCGGCTCCAGCTTTCCATGGCTGCTCGGAAAGCAGCCCTCGTTCCTCCAGTGTTCCTGCAAGCAGGGGGGTAGGCAGTGAAATGGGAGCCCCTTCCTCCTAGGTGCATCCTCCTAGCCCACACCAGCCCCAGCACTCTCAGTAGAACTGCCTGGAGGCAGAGCTGGTGGTTTGCCCCATGGACAGATCCAGTCCTCAGAGCGGGGCATATGCAGAGCACCTAGTGCAGCACCTCACCTGAGACTGTGTTCTCCAGAAAAAATGACAAGAAGCCAGTTAAGAAGACAGGGACCATAAGCAGGGAGAGGAAGAGGAGGTCCAGTGGCACCCAGCCTGCAGGGACAGTGGCAGAATCAGCCAGGAGGTCCCAGCCCAGCCAGGGAAAAGGGGCATGAGCAGCCATGGCAGAATCAGGGATTGAAGAGGTAGCTGCCTGCTACCATGAGCCAGCCCAGTCTCCCAGAGCACTAGAGATGTGTGGTCACCATGCCATGGGACTCCAGGCTTTGCCTTGCCTGTGGAATGTCCCTCCTACCTGTGGCCAGGGGAGCCAGAGCCGTGCCGAACCACCGCGGTATCAACAGCGCCATGAACATGGCAAAGCCAACAATGAAGATGTTCCTCCCTGAGTCAATGTCTGTGTACTGGAAGTAGGAGATCCCCGTGCCCACAGCCACGGCGTAGGTTACACAAAGCACCCCTCCTGCGAGGGGCAGGAGTCAGGCAGGGCCAGGCAGGCTGCAGATGCTGCAGCAAGGGGCAGGGCAGGGTACTCACCATGAACTGCCAGTGGGATGTGGGTGAGGAGCCCTGCCAGCCTCGGGGACATGCCCAGCACCACGCACACCAGGGCGCTTACTTGCACTGAGCAGCGAGAGCCAGCCTGGCAGAAAGAAGAGTGGGAAAGTGAGGATGGGTAGCGTCACCCCCTGCTCTGTCTCCCGCTCCCTTCTGCTGCACACCCCTGCCTTTCCCAGCGCTGCCTCAGTGACAGCCTGGCAATTACAAGTCCTGCACACCTGCTCGACTGCCTCCCCATCCTTTGCCAGCCCATTTCTGCCTGCTTTGGCATACCTGCGTGAGGCCAGTGGCACAGGTGTTTGCAAGGCTGGAGGCCGTGCCCCCTGCGGTGCCCAGCAGTCCCGCCAGGAGGCTGCCCAGCCCTTCCATGCAAAGCCCCCGGTTACAGGCGTGAGGGGGTAGCTGGGGGACTCGCAGCAGCCTCCCACACAGCACATAGCAGCCCACAGAGTTCATGCTACAGCCGATGGCCATGGCGATGCCCACTGCCAGCGCCCGGGGGGTGAGCAGCGGCCACCTCCACTCTCCTGCAGCGGAGGGAAAAGGGACAGGTGATGGAAATCCTGTCCAAACGTGGATGGCTGCACTCAGCCCTGCTGCCCCCTGCATATACCTGTGTAGGGTATGCGGATCCAAGGGGCATTGAAGGTGCTGTTGGCCCAGGACAGCTGTGCCATGGTCACATCCAGTGATTCCCAGGGAATATGGAAGTAGCTGAGGATGGCACAGACAATGCAGACACCAACAAATGGGAGCAGTACCTGCAAGGCAAAGGGGGACCCTCAGCAGGGGACCCTCCTCCCCTGCCTGCCCTGGGCAGCACCCCATCCTTGTCCTGTCACACCTCCCACGGGGTCATGCCACATCTCCCCTTACCCCTGCAGGAAGCATCCCAAGCTGTTCTGCTCCAACACCCTAGGTTCCCAGCACTTCCCCAGAAGCACCCATGTTCTGGGAGCTGCACCAGAGCTTTTCATCCCTGCCTGTGCTCCAGGTCTCACCTCATCCCACGTAAAGAGCCAGGCTTGGAGAGAGAAGCCTGGTGACAGTGAAGAAAGCAGACAAACCACAGTACCGAGAATGTGCGCAGGGTGGGAGCTGAAATCTCTGTGGAGCCCTCCCAAGCACGGGGCCAGGCACAGAAGGGCAAGCGGCAGGACTGCAGGTGTTGGGAGAAGGTGACAGCAAGTAGCATGAGCCTAGGAGAGTGAGCACAGGTCACCACACAGCATCACAGTCTGTGATGGGGCCCCAAATGTGCACCATGCACTGCGGGGGTGCCCCATGCCTGTCCCGCTGGTGAAAGAAAGCCCCAGGAGCCGCCCACCAGTACAGTCCCTGGGCTCACATACAGCAGTGCTACTCCCCAGTTAGTGGAGCAGAAGAAAGCAGCTTCCTTGTATGTGGACAGCCCGATGATGGAGAGGCTGGGAGCCAGGACCATGGGCCCGCAGTGCCACACCGCCCACCCACACACGCCAGACATTCCCAGCACCAACTGAATCAGCCCAGAGATCAGCACTGCTCCAGAGACCTGTAAGAGAAAGGATGGGCCTGTGGGACAGGATACATGGAGGGCAGTCCAACACCTTCCCTTGGCCACATTCCCACCGCCCCAGTTGCTGGGAACAAGCGCTTGCTTCACGTGCTCCGCTCACCCCAAGTACAGAGAAACGTATACATGAACATGCATCGTGATTCCCATTGCCTTCGCATCTCTCTTCATGGCAAATTCCAGGAAAAGAGACTGGGGGTACAGGGATATGGGTGGCAAGTGGAAAGCTGATAGAGCGGGATAGGGACCCCCATTCCAGCATGGAGCACCCACCTCTTGCAGTGAGTCAGCCCAGCTCCCTGTGTCTCTGCACTGAGGAACAAGGCATGTACTGGCTGTGACTGTGCCTGGAAGGGAATTTTGGAAGGGTGTGATACACATGGATCCTGGGCTCCTGGAGCTGTGTCTAAGAAGATGCAGTAAGGTGGCTGCAGAAGGGGAGGTGTGACAGCATCGCTGTCCCCATAAGCCCTGGCCCTGGGGAAGTGACCAGGTACATTGCAAGTGCACTCAGGAGTGAGTAGGGTACTGTGCACCATCACCAGAAGGGCCAGCAGGCAGGACCCCTTGCTACTCCTCATCCCTACTCCACCTGCCAGGCACCTCATCATTGCCATTCCGGCACCAGCATGGCCCAGGCCCCAAGGGACACAGGCTCCAGGGCTGTGCTTACCATTCCTGTCTGTGCTGGCACCGGGGGACAGGTGGGAGCTCAGCACCATGGCAGGGACCAAGTACTCAAAGGATGGGATTTGAACCAGTGGCAACCTGAGGAAGGGGACAACAATGGCACATTAGGGAGGAAAAACAGGGAAGGGAACGGGGCTGCTCCAAAAGCCCAGGCTGCCAGAGGAACACGGGTGGGAAGAGAAGTAGGTAAAAACCCCAAAGTGGCAGGAGGTTACCCCGTATTCTGCATGTGCACTAGTGACAGCACACAGAGTGGATGCAGAGGTCAGAGGCTTTGCTGAATCCCATACCCAGCCTGTGTGGGCAGCACAGGCATCAGATGGTCTGAAGGAGCTGTGTATGATATTGGAGCAAGGCAGTGAGGAACTAGAGGGAAAGCACAGCAGTTTTTATAGAGGTGTGTGTGAGAGGGAGGGGACATATGTGACAACTGTGCAGAGATGCAGTGCAAAGAGGTTTTCCTTGTGCCCCTTCCCACTTCCAGCAAAGCTCATCTTCCCACATCCTAGGAGACAGACATGCCCTGCCATGGCATCACCCTCCTCCTGGTGACAGCTGCTCCCCCTTGCTCACCGGCTCCCCAGGGTGGTCTGCAGCACTGTGGAGACGCCACAGGCAAATAGGCTTCGTGCCAGCAGCTTGCTGGTGGTCTGGGCATGAGGTGGCTCCTGGGGCAGGGTGGGCAGCAGAAGGAGGTGGAAGATGCAGAGCAAGGAGGTCTGCACAGCCAGGTGCTGTGCAGGGAAGAGATGGAGCAGTCACAACTCCTCGCAGTACCCAGAGCTGCAACTCCCCACGCCCAGTCCCCCTGAGAGGGTGGATGTCACTGACACCACCTGGGCAACACTAACTACTGCCCACTCCCCTCCCAGCACTGACCAGAGCCCTACACACCCTTTGCCTGGCAGGATGCAGCCCTTGTCCTGCAATCTGAGAGGATCCCAGCCCTCTCATCATCATCATCCCATCTCTCTGGCGGCTCACTGTGGTCCTCCCTTACCTGAAGGGCTAAGCAGCAGCTCACCATCCAGGAGCACATCTTCTGGGAGGAGCAGGATGTGAGCATGGGGCTCCCAGGTGCCCTGCCACGGCCCCCATTCATGCTGCTGCCTTCCCCACACTGCTCCCAGTTTTTGGTGCAGAGGGTGGGCAGGCTCCCACCCCCAAGAGTTCCTCCCAAATCCTCACATGGCTGAACTTCCACCTTCTTCAGGAGCTGCCCCAGGGTTAGCCATTAACTTGAGCTGGTTAGTAATCTGCCCTTGTGGCCAAGAGTGCAAGTGTTATCCAGGTTTGTCACCCCAAGGGGCAGGTGGCAGGCAGCCACAAGCAGGCCAAGAGACACTCTTACAATGCCAACTACCCAGAGCCTGGGTCCCATCACTGCCTCTGTGGGCAAGGACTGGGTAGGCCACAGCCTTGACACCTCTTCCTCCACGTGCTTAGACTATTCCCACCAGCAGCATCCTCCAGCTTCAGTGTGCCCTGCTCATGCTTGTTTCTTCCCAGCATAGCACCTGCTGCCCTCTTGGTGCAGCCTGGTCTCTAATGGGGGCCTATTATATCCCCTATTCTCCTAGGAGAGTACTGAATGCTGCCACTGGACAAGGATACCACAGACGAGCTGCCTGCTTGGCTGGAAAGGGCACACAGGAAAGGGATGCTCCTGTTTTTGTCACAGGGCAGAGGGGGCTGTGTCAGTGACCTGGTCAAGCCCTTGCTGCTCAAGGCTCACTCATTAACAGGTAAGACTTTGGAGACCAAAGAGCAGTGAAGAGAACATGCATTCCTTGCATTCCCAAGGACGGGGATCCTCCTCTCTCCTCTTGTCCCTGCCTGCACCAGACCTGATATCCCTCCTGTTAGTAGAGAGACTGCAGGATGGGCCTTGCAGGTCTCCTGGGCTCACTGGCAGCACCTAGGATCTGTCTTGCACAGCGGCTCCTGGAGCAGGCACAGCTGCATGGACGTGGCTCCGCTCTGGGGCAGGCATGCTGCCAGTAGGGAGCAGCTCAGCAGGACAAGGCAGGCACACAGCAAGAACTACTTTTATTGGAAGAGATTTGCATCTACAAAAGAGTGAAAAACAGGTGTAAAATCCACAGTAAAAAGAAGGGGTATGGTGAGCTGGCCTGGTCAGCAAGACAAGATGCCTTCTTCCCACTCTGAGGAGCAGTCAGGCACTGTTTTCTCACAGACACAGACAGCTGGGGTTTGGGATGGGGTCACAGAGCACCCCAGATTCAAAACACCCAACGCAAGCAGGATAAGGAAGTTCAGCCCTAACCACACCTCGTCACCACCAAGCCCAGTGGGGCACAGCCACATCAGGGTACCTGCCTGGTGTTACTCTTTTAAGTTCCAAGAAGTGGCCCAACAGCCCCCAAATGTAAACACTGCTATGACCAGCCAGCTCACTCCCACCTCCTTCATCCTCCTCTCCCCTACCCCAGGTACCCCACCTTCTCACTGGGGTCACTGCCTTAGCCCCTCCACCCTGCACACACAGTTCCATCCTCCAACATCCCATATGCCACCTCTGCCTAACACCACTCACTACAGGAAGAGGTACAATACCCCCTTTACACAAGCACCCCAGCCCAAAAGAACCCATATTTAACCTCCAGCTATTAAGTTCCCACCCCAGCAAGCCAGCTTTATCCTAACCTGTCCCAGCAGCCCCAAGTGAAGAACATCCCTGCCCTAGGTGGGGGGACACAAGTGCTGGTTTGAAAGTAATGCAGGTGCCTTCAAGCCCCATGCAGTTCCAGGGATCAGAGGTCCCAGAAGTACAAGGAAGTGAGTTGTGCCACACTAGAAGGGAAGGGGAAAGGGGCTACTGTCCTATACTCCTAGCTGGGAAAAATGAAGCTCTTGATTCTACTGAGATCCATTGCAGTATGCAAGAAGCACTGCTTCAGCCCCAGGGGGTCCAGCCAGTCCTTACGGCTGGGGGCTGCATCCCATGTGGGGCCTGCAGTGGCTGCACAGGCAGGGCAGTGGAGCACCGGAGGAGCCGGGAGCACGGCGAGTCCAAAAGGGCCAGGCTGGCCAGGGGCTGCAGCGGGGCTGGTACGGTTGGATCTCTCACAGGCAGTGGGCACTTTCCGGAAATGACCTTGTGGGAGGCTCCTGTGTTGGGCTAGATCAGGTGCCTTTGGGTAGGACAGAGCTGTCATCATGCTGCCCCACAGGTAGAGTGCAGTCGCTGTGACACCTCCACGACGTGGCTCCTTGCTCGTCTCATTCTCTCCCAGGCAACAGGTGCAGCTGGCTGAGGAGACATTGGGCAGCTCAGGCTGGGCTTGGCCAGGGGCTGGGGCTGGCTGGGCATCCAGCTGGCACCTGCCCTCCTCGGGGAACAGAGCAGGCCGGGGCGCTGCAGGGCTGACACTCCTTATGCACACAGACCGGTGCACTACAGTGATGGAGGCGAAGATGGCTGCGAAGCCCGTCAGGTACACCACACCCAGGAGGCAGGCCAGCTAAAGAAAAGCCAAATGTTAGCCCAGACACCCCCAGCAGCAGCACCCCCTGCCAGCCATGATGCAGCATGGCCACAATCAACCCAGCAGCCATGATAGGAAAAGACATCACCAGCTCCAGGGCTGGATGCTGAGAGCAGGCAGCCACACTGCTTCCTAACAGTGGGCAGCACACAGCCTGCCCAAAGCTGGGCATGAATATCACAAACCAAAATGCCCCAGCTAAAAGCCAACAGTTCCTATTCAAACCCTAGCCAGTACCTAGCTGCCTCCCTGCCACCACCATGTCCTTGCACCATGACTTGTAGGGCTGTGGTCCAGCACAGGGCACACTACTGGCACAAGGCTGCAGTGCCTCAGGCAGTGCAGCTGCAAATCAGCATCTTCTGACAGCTTCCCTTTTCAACAGGGAATATACCAAGGTGCTGCCCTCAGTGGAAAAGAGGGTCCTGCTCCAAATCCACGGCCTGCTGGGTCCCATGTTCTTGCAATTAACTGCTCTCCTATGCACTTACCTTCACCACTTGCTGGCAGAACTGGCCCAGCACATGCTGCCACATGGACTGCTCCATGAGGACACACAGATCTGTGTAGGTAAACCAGCCACGCCACATGCCCTGTTTCTCAGCCACACTGCAAGGGGAAAAAAAAAAAAAAAAAGAAGGAATGGTGGCATGATACAATACAGACCTTTCTCAACCAAGCAGCTTCAGCCCAGTCAGCCTTGGAGAAGACCCTGCTTAAGCTCTGTAGAAAGGAGCTGCAGAGCCTAGCTAAGGCTCAGAGGTGTCCCAACCTCTTATTTCACTGCAGCAGGGCTATCTCCAAGCAGAGGCAGAGCCAGGCTGCAATACAGATAAAGGCATCACCCCCACCCTAGACACCTACCGTCCTTCCAGCCAGTTCAGCACTTCAAACAGCTCCCGAGGGTCTGTGTAGAGACTCCAGTCCTGCCGGGACAGCAGTTAAAGGTCAGTGCAGTCAGGGCAGGTCACCCAGCACCCAGACACATTTTTCTCTAGCCCTTCATGGGAGCATGGGGGAGAAAACCAGAAATCCAGACTCACTCCCCTCAATGTATCTTTTCCCCTGCTCTGTCAAACAGTTGGCAGCAGTTACAGTTTCACTTACAATGGCGCTCAGGAAGTTCATCTCCAGTGTGTTCATGGTCTGGACATCCACCTTCCCTGCTGCTCCCCACTCGTCGTTGAACACCTCCTCCTCCTCACCCTCATCATATAGGTACTTACTTGCAACCATCTAAAAGTAGCACAAAGGACAGGACCTCAGCCTCCACTGCACTTACTTCCCTCCAGCCGAGTTACCCCCCTGCCCACTGCTCACCATGGAGATCAGGAAGAGGTCTGAAGATGAGATCTGCTGGAGGTATTCAGGGTTCCGGTGCCGTAGTCTCTCAATGTAAACTAGTGCCAACATCATGGAGCAGGGTGAGATGCAAGCTTCCCTGTAGGACAGGTCAAGAACCAATGCTACACATGTCCCAGGCACCAGGACACACTTGGCTGCTCCCTCCCCATGCAGACACTAAGAAGGTTTAGCAAATTGCTAGATAGATCACAGCCTCGCCAGCTCTGTGCCAGCTGTCCTGAGCTGCAGCAACAGAAAGTGCTGGGGATGCAGGGTGGAGAGCAGAAAGCCCTGGTTTCTGTTCCCAGGCACAGTCAGCTCCAAACTGAGCAGCCCTGCCTGCAGCAAGGCATGCTGTGAGGGCTCAGCTGCCAAGAGGAGACTCCAGGTTCAAACCTGGTTACCCAGGGAGCTGCAGATCCAGCCAGTACAGACTCCTGGTAACAAGAGCACATATGCACCCCAGAGAGCAGGATAAACTCAAAGCTGGCTGCGTCAGAAAGTCACTGTGCCTGTTGTCCGTGCCTCTGGCTTTTCTTTGACACTAATCAGGCCTAGGCACAAAGCCAGTGGCTGGCCCAGGGGACAGAAGTGAGTCACAAGTAAAACCAGAGCTCCAAGTTCTGACACAGGACATGAAGGGACAGGTTTTGCTTCTTACCGAGATACGTGAGACACATATTTCTTCTGGAGTCTGCGGATAGGACTGGGAGCCACTTTCTGCAGCAACTCCACAGCAATATCTAGGATAGAAAAGCACCAAAAGAGTTAGTCCCATATGGCCCAGTCCGTGCCCACCTTTCCCCCTCTCCTACAAGCCCATCAGGTCTTGGTGTTAAACTATGAGGCCTTATCAGAGGTCAGGGACAAGTGAGGAGCAAACAAACATGCAGGGCAGGCAGACCACAGCAGGAAGAGGATGTGAATGACCAAGGCCCTGTGGCAGTGTGAGATCAGCAGGTCTGTGTCACAGGGAACCACCAGCAGTCAGCTGGAGAGAAACATCCTGCCCTCACCCTGCAGGACCTCAGACAGCCCTTCTGGAGGCCTTCTTGCTTCTTGGGCCTGATGTCACACCAGATCTTCATGGTCCTTTGCTCCCCTCCAACCACCAGCATCTTCTCTCTCCACATCTCATCAGCACAGATCCAGCTTACCCTACACCACCCAGAGATGAGGTACAAGGTGCTGGTGTGACCAGGAGCCTGAAGGCACTAACAGGTATCAAAGCACCGGTACAGTGTAACTGCAGCTCAGCCTGCTTTCCCTGCACTCAAGGACGTGCCTCAGCATTCAAGCACAGACACTGACATATACTGGCACATGGGTTCAGCAGCTCCCATCTCACTTCCTTACACAACAGGACCAGATGGGAGCATACCAAGCAGCACTACAGTCTGATGCCAAGCAAGAAGTGCTTTAGACAGGAAATTTCAACTCCATTTTGTTTCTGAGCCCTTTGCTGACAGAATTGAGAGCAGAGTTTGTCCCAGCAGCCTTGCATTTCCAGCTACGAGAGAAGCATCACTGCACCCCTCCTTTCTACATCTCTTCAGCAACTAAGAGAATGGCTGCACTAACATGAGTGATTTGCCCATAGAGCAGCCACCAAGCTCAGGAAAACACTGCTCTGAGGAACTTCCCTACAGCATTCAGGCCACACCACTACTGTGGTGTACAGCCAGGCAGACACACTCCAGCCACCCATTGGCTGCTCCCAGCCTCTCCCACTGCTGCTGCTCTCTCTGCCCTTTCTGGCCACCATCGTGTCACCACAGAAGCAGTACCAATGTCCTGCTGTTCCACTGTCTCATCAAGCCTCTATCTTGTTTGAGAACAGTGCCATAAACTTGCCATGTAGCAATGACACAGATGGACCAAGACAGATGTCATAGCCCCATTTTTTGAAAGCAGCTGGTGAAGAAAGGCTGTAAAAGCAGATCAGCCCATGGACACATTCTCTATGCACTAGTCTTGCCCCCAGCTGCTGGAGCCACGGCATTTCCTGAGTGCAAGGCAATCCTTAAAGTTAATAGCCCCCAACAGTTTTCCTGCATGACTGTACCCTTTGAACTTTCATCCATGGAACAGTGCCACCTCACACCCCGGTGTAATGTCAGCCTCGAGCCTCCCTCACACCACTTGTGTTGGAACTTGTGACTCCCAGCAGTGCCCAGGCAGCTAGCTGCTCTGCCTGGGTCTGGCCTGGCACCACAGGCTCAGCATCCTCCTTCTCATCAAGGCACATCACACACAGCCTCTGGCAACTTCAGACCATTTCCCTAGCAAGCAGCTAATGGAAATGCTGAGAACTCTACACAGTGAAGGCCCTCTAGCAAACCACTGCATGCCCTTTTCCACTCCTCTCCACCATCACCTGCACAAGCTTTAACCTCCTCAGCCTTAACCCAGCCATGTCCTTCTGCTCCCCAAAACACTGCTGAATCAGCAGGAAAATAAAATGTGATTCAGACAAACACAGCAAGAACTTGTCACCTTGGTGCTCACAACTAGAAGTTGAACAAAGCCCCCAGTGTTTTGCAGAGCACAAGCAATTATCTAAGACAGCTCTCAGCAAGAACAAGTTCACAACCTGCCCTACCAAGGACTTCACAAGCGATCTAAAGGACTTTATACACCAGTCTAACGATGCCAAAAACGCAGCAAAGGACCAGACAGGGCAAAAAAACAGAGAACAGAAACCACGGGACTCTGGCATCCTGCCCTGCTGTGTTGTACTGAGTGGGAAAGGCTGGGCAGGGGTGGGATTTGGCGCTGGGGAGGAAGCAGGTGACCTATTGGTCTCGGCCCCTTGGGCTACTTCCAAGCCCCTTGACTCAGCATTCCCATGTGGGGACAATCAGCAACCCACCTGCCACGGGGCTGGAGAGATTATCCAGGCCGCAGTCTTTGTCCCAGCCATAATAGAGCCGCTTCCGCACTCTCTCGCTCAGCTGCTGGTGCCTGGGCAGGAACTGAAGGCAGACAGAGGAACGTGAGGAAGGCCCAGAGCACTCCTCATCCTGTGCTTTCCACCCCAACCCAGCTCAGGGCTACACCGGGCCGGGCCGTGCGGCCCATGGGGCTCGCCGGGAGCGGGGGGATCACCCCGAGGGCCTGCTAAGAGCGGGCTGGGCCGCAGTTACTCACCGTGAACTCCTGGAACCCACTGAGAGAGAAGGCGCCCTCCTCGTCCAGCAGCAGCTCGTCCAGCTCCATCTTACCCGCTCGCAGGGCGGGGGCTGACAGATCCCCTTCGGCGATACGGGGCGGGCTCTGAGGGCGCGGTGCC
>VWZP01001440.1:22861-60210 GCA_013396995.1 Dicaeum eximium | reverse complement strand
TTCGGGGCCCGCAGGATGTCCCGGGGCTCCGGCGGTGTGTGTTCCCGCAGCCCGCGCCGCCCTGGGATATGCATAGCCGGGAGTAGCCGCGCTGTTTTCCTCTGACAGGCATAAACAGGCCCCTCCCTGAAGGGAGAAAGTGCCAGGAGGATTTGCCTTGCCCCGTGATAATAAAATGCAGATGGGCCCAACTGGAGCCTCGCCCAGGCACGTTTCTGCTTAATTTTTGCATCCGTGTTTTTATCAGTTCGTTTCAGTCGGTAACTGCGGTCAGAGAGCTCCACGGCCTCCTGCATCGGCAGCTGCCCTGGGGCGTGTTATTTAAACCCTTCTGCTCGGTAATCTTTCCCGGGAGGTGCTGATTTTTCACTCGGTTTTGGCGCCAGAGCATTCCCCCTTTCCTGTTTCCCCTTCTCTGCCTCTTCGGTAGGGCAGCAGCATGAGGAGATGGGAGCGTGAGTGGCAGAGCCCAGCTGTGGATGGGAATGAAAAACATCCAGTTTGTTTGTATAAACAGTGAGTCGGTTTTACTGACAAAAATGCTCTCAGCCAGTGGCCTTCCCAGCAGAAAAGGTCAGAAGTTGGCAGGGATAGCGTTAAATGTTCATTGCAGATGAAATAGGAAGGGGCAGATTCTGGAGTTAGAGGAGGGAAAAGTAAGTGACGAAACAGCTTTTGAAGTCTTTCTGGTGAGGCACCTTATGTGCTGTTCCCTCATCTGTATGATTATCAGAAGTGTATGTGGTAGCCAGACATAAACTTTTGAACCACTCTACCGGCTGAACCGTCTCAGAGCAGAGCTATGAAGTGAGGAGGGGGAGAGGTGCAGGTGGTAGGGGAGATGGCAGGGAGAGTAGACAGTGACAGCCCTGGGACTGTGTGTGAAAAGGTCGAGAAGAACAGAGTGCCCAGAATATGGGACAGCAGAGAGAGACTTAAATAGAGGAGGAAAAATCATTTAGGGTCCCAAGGAGGATTCAGCCTGCATCTTTTAACTGCAATTCATAAATGAGACAGAATAGGAAATTCTTCCAGAGATGATGTTCAATGAGAAGGAGTGCAAACATCATTGTTTAGGTCATTAAAGGTCCTGTAAGTCCATGGAAAGTGCAGCTTTTGTTCTGTGCTGCCCAGTGAGGCACACTTCACTTCCAGTTCTCCACCCACGACTTGGTGGGAACCCTTCCCTGCTCTGAGCTGTGAGATTCTCCCTGACTCCAGTCATTGTTCGGTGTATTTGTCATTAGTTACTGGCAAACACTCACTGAAGAGGAGCAGGGTAAAAAAGCAAAACTGCTCCTTCTTTCTGGAAAGGAATATTCATTAAAGAGGTGAAGGTGAATGCATTTCCCTGGTATTTTTTTCTGGAGTGACTTAAAAGCAGCTCCTCTGAACTGGAGAAAAGGATGAATGCAGGCAACCACTGCCGGCACAGGTGGCACCCTGGCACCTTTGCTGTCAAATCTCTGTGGAGTGGAGAGATAAACTCTTTGAGTGGCATTGCACAGCTGTGTGTGAGTAGTATTGTGTGAACTGGCAAGTGGCCTGAGCCAGTGTGTGGATGTGGGACATGAAAGGTTTTATGATAAAGTCAAGTGAGCAACTAAACCATTTAAGTGCTAGCTAGGCTCTGGTCAAACAGGGAGAGGTTTGTGATAAGAGAACGGGCATCTAGAATGGCAGGATGCATTACCTGCATGCACTGCTGGGCCTTGCCATGACAAATGGGATGTGGCTTTTCGGCAAACAGGCTGAGTCGCAAACGGTTTTCTGCAATGGTATTTTGTCTTTATGTTATCTAGAGCCTCCACCTTGAGGCTTTGAAGGGACTTGTACAAGCGAGCATTAGCTTTGTTTTCCAACCTAGGGAGGAGCTCAGAAGCAGGGAAGGAGAGCGCTGGAAGATGGCAAGGAGTCAGCTGTCTAGTGGTGGGCAAAGACACTATTTGAGAACGTGCTGTGGTGTGGGTGGGTATCTGCAGAGTACAGTGCTTGCTACAGTGGCCCATAGCAGTTGGGTATTTCTGCTCACTGAGTTCTATCTATTTGCTCACCAAGAGCAGTAATTTGCTGCCTTTTGCCTGTCTAACAATTTCTGTTTCATTTCTAGGTTGTTTTCTTCCACCTCCCTGAGACCCCTCTTTCTCCTCAGCATGTCCCTTCTTGGCATCCTCTTGTTAGAGAAGTGGAAACCCAGGTTCCTGTTTGATTTCTCAGGTATGTGGTGATTAGCACTGTAGATAGTGACATGGTTCTAGTGTTACCAGCTGCTCAGCTATGGCTTTGGCCCTTCCTGGGCTCTTTCAGCAGTCATGTAAGCCCCATTCCTACTTTAACTGCAGGTCCAAGTACTGGTGCTGCCTCTTATCTTTTTGTGTCAGAGGATTAGGATGTATCCTAATATTCTGGGTATGGGGGAAAATTGCTCCCAGTGCTGAGAAATTCTGGGAGTGGCTAATTGTGAGAGTGACAAAGGGGCCCAGCTAGCTTGCCAGGGAAGCTAATGACAGGGATGATGTGTTTCTGCTGTGTCCTTTCTCTCCTGAAAATGTGGCAAAAAGATAATTTCAAGTCTGAGCGCTTACAGCCAGCTGAGCTGAGGGAAGGAAAGGAGGGCAGGTTCTAGTTAAGTTCAATGTGGGCTTACACCCTGAAAGAAGCAGAGCAAATGAGAGCCACTTCTTGTGGCAGATAGCAGAGTGGATGATGAGGTCTGACAGCAGCAACAGTTAGTGTATTGTACCTGTACTGAACAATATCTGATCTCCAGCTAGTCAGTGAGTCTGATCACCTGTCTTATCTTTCCCATTTATTGAAGGGTCTGTGCCAACATTAGACACAAAAGCAGCAAGAGGAATAGCCTCATAAAGATGATAGACATGGATTGGCTGCCGTCTGCTTTGAGTGCCTCCTTCTTTGGAGTTTATTAAATGATGGAAGCCAGACCTGCCTACTGCATCTACTGCTGCTGTTCAAAGGGCCCTCCATCCCTGCCTCTCTACTCAAGGGAGAGTTTCTGAATGAAAGCCCCTCTATATGTGTGTTTGTAAGGTGCCCTTTATTTGACCTAAAAGGGTACTGACTTAAAGGGTGCTTTCACAGAAATCCTGATAAGATTAGGTATGTTACAGCTGTAGTCTTGAAACTGTTTGCTTTGTGTGGTTCAGGTAACCAGGCAGTTAAACTGGACTGGCCAATTTAATTTCCTGCTTATTCACATTGTTTTTTTAAGGGAATAGTTTAAAGCCAACCCAAACCACCTCGCTTGAAACATGTCCAGAAATGCAAAAGCCTGGTGTCCAGTACAGAATGGTGTCATTGAGGCAGGTGGGGGTGGAATCATTCCAGCAAGTACTTGGCCTGTAAAGTTGTGTTGTCATAGAAGAAATAGGAAATTCATACTGAAATCAATTTATATGATGCAGGGCCATGAAGAATAAAAAAGAAAAGCAAACAAAACAGCAACACCAGGGATTAGGCTCATCCTATGCTATCAACTCAGCTAGAAATCAGTACACATCCCACTGCACCTCTCCTCGGTGTTCATCACATATTTCATGCCTTCCTGCTTTTCTGCTGCATAGAACAGGGACACCTTTCTGATGTGCCTGTTTAGGTCACAGCCCTGATTTTGACATGATCCACTGGACTGTGTTTCCTTCCCTTCTGTGATGCAGGGTGGTGCTCTGCATTCCTGAGGGGCCTCCCATTGAACTGGTACTCCTGAACACTTTGGGGTTCTTGTTTGGCTCCCACTTCCTGCTGAAGCAGAGCTGCACCTTTGTGGCTTACCTCCTTAGTGCTTCCTGTTAGTCTTTTCTGCAGTTCTGGGGGTTAGGTCAGTACCATACCTTCAGGAGTCAGCACATACACTCACAAACCTCAGCTTGTGACAGTTGTGTGTGTCTCAGATGACTGCTTATAAAACGACTTCTGAAGGGATGCAGAAACCTCAGCATGTATTTTGCAGTTACACACTGTAATCAGGGTCACGCTAACAGCATCAAGATGTGCGGCTTTTTTAGGCCCTTTCAGAAGGGACTGCATATTTTCAGCTCCCATGCAGGGTATTTTCTCAATATCTGCATGGAGTTCTACTTAAATATTATTTAAGAACCTAGGAAGCATCTCCAGTTTCACCTGAAATGGGTGTCAAGTAGAGATGTTTTGGTAGTATTGCTGTTTGGCAGCTGTATTTTGGTCAGTGCAGGAGAGTGCAGTGTGTAAGAGCTCTAGCAAAAGTTGTGTTGCAGTTGAATGCTAGTACTCCTTAAAAAGGGCCCCTGCTTTCTAGCTAAAGTTTACACACAGATGAAGAATGTCTCTTGGAGAAGGATTGAAAACCTGTAAGAACCAAGGAATCCATCAACAATAATTTGTCAGTACCAACATGTAACCTAAACTCCTGCATGGCTGTCTGATGTCTCAGAAGAGTCTGGTGTATGTCAAGTGATTTGTATTAAGCCACAGTCCAGTGTGAAATGCTGACAGAAAGATTTCAGCCAGTTATTGATAATCTGAGGCCAGCTCTGGGTGTCCTGCTTGCCAACTTAGTTATACTTGACAGTATTTCAGCACAGGCTGGAGTTAAGCCTTAACTAGGGACCATTTCCTGTTGGAAATGCTCTAGGTTTTTTGGAATTGGGCTGTTCTTACAACTGGTCTAAGACTCCAGTGCTTTGAGATGGCCAGCAGGCAGACTGCTCTACTACAGGAAGCAACATGCTGTTGATCTTAAAGACAGCTTGTGTTTTGCCAGATAGCTGAAGTCACGTGAAGACCCTGCAGCCTGCTCAAATATTCTGCTCCCCAAAGTGTCTCTGAAACCTTCAGGATCAACTGAGGAGAATTGTTTCACTCCCTCTGCTGGTGTATTTTGGATGGCTTGGATGACTGCAGCCAGTCAGGGAGGAGTGGGGCTCCTGTGCCATCCCACTTGCTGTGTTGCTGGCACATCTGTCCAGCAGAGGTGGCGAGCATCCCAGCTCCTCATGTGACACACTGTACGACTGGTGTGGCCAGCCTCACAGACTGGCCAGTGCCAGATGAAATGGATTTGGTGATTTAGTACAGGTAATAGATAAGGCTTAGAGATAGAGCTGGATTTCTGAGTGCTGCGATTAAGCAGCTTTAGATTCCTGAGCACAACAACAACAAAACACAGCAATGGCGGTTGCAGGAGGGAAGCAGCTGCCCTGTGGGGGTGGAGCTGCATCCATAATATTCACAGTGCAGCTCAAGCTCCCTCTGTGAGCTGCCCCAGCCACCATGCCAAATGCTTATGGGCAGAGGAGCGAATGGGCAGCCCAGTCTGAGGGCAGTTGACTCCTCTTGTCAGGCCTGATTACTGGAAATCTGGGTCACGCTCTCAAAGAATCGCCTCCTCCCTGGGTGGTTGGCCTCCTGCTCCACTGCACGAGCCGGCTGGTGCAGTGCCTGCAGCAGGAGGAGGAGTCTGGCAGAGTTGGCCCAACATCCTGTGTCTTGGGAGAGCAGTGGCAGGGCTGCTACAAGCAGTTGGTCTCTTCTTTGGCTTGAGCTGGGTCTCACTGGGTGATTGCAGTGATGGTTGTTCACATCTTTGGTGCATTTCCCTGAGGGAGTCACTGCCACTCTTGGGCTTTGTGCCTGGCTGGTGACTCCAGGGAGGATTCAAACCCTTTTTGCATACGTTGCATTTCTTTAGCCCATTTCTAACTCTGAGGTTAAACTCTTCTCCTTTATTTTAGTTCTGTTGACATGGTGACATGCAGTGTCGGGAACAGGGTTAGAGTTATAACCTCATGCACCAAGTTTGCTGCTGGTTAGACAGCATTAAAGATATGTCAGTCCCTGCCAGCTCTAGGACAGTGGGCATACTGGTACAGGAGGGAAGACCTCAATGAGCTATCACAGCATGAACAGGGCATTGTTAAACACAGGAGACTTACAAAGACTGTGTTGATAGAAGAGCTTTGGTTGCTCCCTGTACATCCTGAGACACCAGTCAGCTTGCCAGGATATCCGAATCTGTGAGCAACCAGGCTGATGAATTCCAGTTGTCATAGAAATTTTTGTTCTCAGTGTATCGAAAAGCATATCATAATCATACATGACCTCTGGTATTGAAACAACACTCTTCTCTTCTGCACAAAGTAAATCCCTGTTTGATCAGTACTGCATGAAGTAAATCCCTGTTTGATCATCACTGGGTTCAGTGCAGAGAGGAATGGGAGAGCCTTTCCCTTGTCCTTACTCAGAGTGATGATATTAGAAGCATAGTTATATCTGTGCCTGGCACAAAAGGCTGTCAGGGGACATAAAAGAACCCTAAAATTAGAAAATTATGCACAAGACTGCTATTTGTTACTTAATTCCACGGGAGGGGATGGAGATAGCAGGGACATCTCTGGTATTTGTACATAGCATTCTGCCAAGGTCTGGGCTGGTCAGTGGGAAGTGCAGCTCAGACCTCCTGGTGCCATGTTTAGCTCTGAGATGGAAGCTGAAGTTTTGTCCAGCTCCAAAACTCTGCTGGCAGCCCCCTTTGAATGAAGGAAGTGGTGGTACCCACTGCCCAGACATGTGGGACCAGGAAAAGCTGCATGATCCCTGGAGCAGACAACCCCATGTAAGCACCTGGATACACCTCAGATGTGAGTGCCCTGCTGTGTGTGTGGGGCTGCAAGGTGAGCTGGGGTGCCCAGGGACCAGTGCTCTGCTGCTCCAAGTCTCCAGGCACGCTTCACAAAAGCCTTTGCAGCTCAGGCTCCAAGCCAGTGATTCCTGCTTGCATGAGAACACAAAGGAGGTCCCCAGGGGGCATCCCTTGCTAAGGATGATACATCTTCAGCTCTGCTCTGTTCAACTGGTAAAAATGTCAGGTTGTATTTTTTACTTGGCTGACTAATCTGCTGTGTTCTCTCCACAGCACAGCCATCAGAGGAGCCAGGAGGAGAGAGGTAAGCTCACAGATGTGTTCCTTGATGTGGGGAGAGTGGGGAAGCCTTAATTTAGTGTGGTGATCTCACCTGTCCTTTTTTTCTGTTGTCAATAAAATGCGTGGCTCCTGCTGTGAAACATTGCTAGTGACTTCTGCACTGGTAGCTGCTTATCAGCTCAGGAGCCACAGTTTGAGACTCTGGGGAAAGCTAGTGTTCTTTCAGTAGCAATAAAGCTCAGGTAATTCTGATGTTAGGAGCTCTTAGGTTTCTTCCCTGGATCTGTCCTGAGCTATTTTAAGAGTCCTCCAGAGAGCAGGAGATCACTGAGACTGACTTCCACAGGCTGAACGTGCTCTCTCTGGTGGCATGGCTTGCATCCTTGGCCGTGGTTGTAGGTCTGAGCACCATATTCTGTCTACCTTGGACTTGGTGCCAGAGGAGATCACATAAATAGTTCCATCTCCAGTGCTTCTGTCTGTGTGGCTTTAAGTAAACTGCTTTGCATCTTGGGCTTGTGGCATGGGAATTCTGTGGTATGGTATCTGCTGCTGCTTTGCTCAGGTGTCTCTTGACTTTCTTCCTGATTGAAGGGAAAAACTGTCTCCAAATCAAGCATCTTCCATAGTTCAGATGAAAATGCAATCAGTATTGTCAAGCCTTGGTAGGGAACTCTGCTTCCTGGTGCAGCTGTTCCTCTCCCCCAGGAAAACAGACCATGTTCAAAGATTGTCTTCTTGCTCTTGTCTGTCTCTAGTGAGGGGGTGACTTCAGGGGCACAACCTCACCTGCTCAGTGTCCCTGAGCTGTGCCACTGTCTGGCAGAGAGCTGGGTCACCTTCAGGCTCTACCTGCAGGAACTGCTACAGTACAAGAGGCAAAATCCTGCCAAGGTAAGCTGGAGATACCTACTCTTCTGTGCAGGGGCTTTTATTTCCATTACTAGTGCCTTAAGAGATGGAAGAATGTAAATTCAATATTTTACAATTGCTATCCCTGTCCAATATTTGCTGTTCATTCCTTGCAGATTCTATGCCATGGGAAGTTTAAATAATGAGTGATTGACTTCCAGTATTTGGAAACTGGAGCTGAACTTAACCCCTCCTGTGAATGGCTTGCTGTACTTGATTTCATTTCTTAGTGTGCAGAGGAAGCTCTTAGATTGGGACTGGGGAGGAAAAAAAAGGGAAGCCTACAGTCTGTGGCCTTTTCCCGAGTTCCATTCTTAAGCTGGTCTTATTTCACTAGCCAAGGTTTTTGCTAGCGAAGTCCAAACGCAGCGCTGTTTCTGAGTGCATGGAAGCTTGTCATTAAACATGTTCTAATTGGTGTGATGTATGTTATTTGGAAAGGGTTTGTAGACAGGAACTGCCTTAGCATCACAAAAAGTAGGACAGACCAACCACTAGGATTGTGTCAGGCTTCCTGGCATTCAGTGTGCCAAAAGAAATGGGTTTCTAACACTGCTTGTTACTTCTTTTCTGTCCCAGCCACAGGGAGTAGAAGACCAAGTCCAAAGATGCCCATAAAGAATGAATTCATTGTGAGCAAAGCCCATAGAGGAACCTTAGCTTTTGTAGACCCTCTCCATTATGAATTAAATTCTTAATTGCGGGATATAGTCCATATCTAAACCCATGCCCTGGTTTGCAGATTGTCTGTTCTCACTTCCCCCCTCATCCCCAGGAAAACGTAAGACAAGCCATCAGGGCTGCACCATTATACTTCACTTTTTCCAGAGGAGAAAGGTGCTAGTCTGATGGAGCATGGGCTCTGCTGATGCTTCTGCCAGCTGGTTTATGGCACAGCAGTGGCACAGCATCTGGTGACTCTGTAACAGGTTCCTGTCTCTGTTGGGACAGTACAGTTTTCTCCTGAAGTGCTGAGCTCTACAGCGAGGTGTACAAATGGCAGTTTGCAATATCCCATAATATCCTCAAGGAATGTAATTTACTTCATAAAGAACTGTCTGATAAAGTTTTGATTTGTTTTATTGGGGCATTGGGTTACCTTGGTCATTCAGTGCTTGAACCTCTAATGCTTACAGCTTGACCCAACCTGTCTGAGCTGTCCGAGTTCTGACTGTCAGCACCTGACTGTACTTGGTGCAGAGCTGGCTGACTGAGTTGGTTAGGGCCATCCCTCATGTTGTGCTAAATGGGTTTCTGGCATGAGTTGCATAGATGTGTCTCTGCCTCTTGTCACTTCTGTTTGTTCCTCTCTCTTCCTTCAGTTCTGCATGAGTGTCTGTTCAGGCTGCCTGATTCTGGCTGTAGTTGGACACTATGTTCCAGGCATAATGATCTCCTACATCATTTGTGAGTATAAGCAGTGCTCTTGTCTGACTTAAGCTGAGACATGACCTAACTGTGCTGTTGATAGGCTGGTAAAAGCAGATTTGTAGTTTTCTCAAGGGAATCTGTACTAGCTGATGAATCAGTTTATAGGGAATGTGTTCCAGGAAGTCTCTGTAAGCACGTGCATGCAGTATGACTGCAAAGGCAGGAGAGGGAGCTGTGACTAAAATATTGGTGCCCTCTGTTCCCCACTGCTGAGGCTGTGCTGGCCAAGGCTCCAGGGAAGCTGGAATTTACCTCAGTTCCTAAGGTGGCAAATCCATATCGAGAGAGTTGTTAACAAAGCTGCATGTTGGGTAAATAGACCTTTTTCACTGCATCATGAGTCCCTAATAACTCTGTTCTGGTGCTCTGCTGTGGGTGCATCTACACATGAGCTCTATGAAGCTACTCATATAAAAGTTTTGGTAATACTTAGTTTTAATTCTCATTTAAGCTCATTTCAGGGCTTCTATTGCATGTTGGGTCTGGGGTGCAGTGGCTGAAGAGATTGGCTTATGCTTTATCTTAACATAAATCTATATTCTATCTAAGATCTGGCAGTAAAACCTGGTTAATCGAGCAGTTTTGCAATGAGTAAGAAGAGCCATGGATGAGATTTTTAGACAGTCAGATGGGAAAGAACATGCCATTGAAATGTGTTTCCCTTGAAGACTTTCTTAGTGGCACTACAGGAAGAGTCGGGTTGTGTTTGATCTGTCTCTCACACTCCCTGCATTTCATGTCCACAGTGCTCAGCATTCTGCTGTGGCCTCTGGTGGTCTACCATGAGCTGATCCAGAGGATGTACACACGTTTGGAGCCTGTCCTGATGAAACTGGACTACAGTATGAAGGCGGAGACGCTGCACCACAAGCATGAGAAGAAGAGTAAGGAATCACCTTCTCTCTGGCTTTTTTTGGTGCTGTATTCCTAGCCATAGTGAGTGAATGGTACTATTTTGCTATGGCTTCACCATAGCATATGGTGAAGCCATAGCAAAAGGACAATAGGAGACCATGTCTGCCAACACTGTGTGGTGACAGGCTGCAGAGGAGCAGGGTAAGAGAGGTGGAAACCTAAAGGTTATGCAGAGAGCAACTGTGCGCTCCCAGGTGATCCTGAGGACAGCACATGAGAGCAACAGATTATGCTTGTCTCCAGAACCCTGTGCACTTTCACAGAGGAAGCAGGGAAAAAGTGAGGTATAAAGGCAGAAAATTCCTTCAGTGTCATGTAAAGCCTTTCTTCTTTTTCTCACAGAACGACAAGGGAAGAGCGAGCCTGCAGCAGGTGATGAGCCAACAGCAGAGACAGAGAGTGAGAGCGAAGCAGAGCTGTCAGGCTTCTCCCCAGTGGTAAGAGCTCAAAGAGCTTGGCAGGAGCCAGTCCCTCCTCTCTGGTCTATAGCAGATTAGAGCCAAGGGGTGGTCTGAGTACAGCAACAATGATAACACACAGCAGATCAATAAATCGCTTCTTTGCAGAATTCTGAGGGGAGAAGGGTATGTGTTTGATGAAGGCCATCGTCTCCAATCTGGGTATTGAGAATTCAGTGCCAAAGAGCTGGTGACACCATAGCAGGGCAGGGCTGGCCATGCCCCAGCCTCCTGCTGACCTCAGAATTACTTTGATGGTTATGCTTCATGCTCAGAGAATGTGAGTGTCTCCTGAAGAAATGAACTTCCCGCTGTAATGTGCAGGGGCTCCTCAAAACCAGAAAAGGGAGTTGAGCAGCTCTAGTGTCTCTTACACAGTTCTCTGCTTTCAGACAGATTGATTGTGACTTTTCTATATTCACACTGTAGAAACAAACCAACCAGCAGCTCTGGGCATGTAGCTGGGCTGTGAGGTGGGAAGCTTGTTTCCAAAGGAATGTGGATATTTGAACCACTACTACTTGTAGAAGGCTTTGTTGCACTCTTTGTGAATGCAAAAGGGAAGGGGTGTTCTCCTTGGTGATCCCAGGAGAGGGAGAAGGATCAAAGCCTTCTGAGACTCCTACAGTATCATCCCGTCTTATGCTGCCTCTTCTGTGTTCTTCACTGAGAGCAGGCATACCTTTGGGCAGTGATTTATTGCAGGAAAGCCAGTGAGCTGAGATTACCCTTCCCTCCAATGCAAGGAGCACTTTGCTAGTATACTGTCCCTCCAGCAAGGACTTCTGCCTGGAAGGTCTGGAGGTGCCCATAGGCAGCATGGGTACTTAGACACACAGGAATTTGTCTCTCTGCCTTCATCCCATGCAGGTGGATGTGAAGAAAACTGCTCTGGCACTGTCAATCACAGATTCTGAGCTCTCTGATGAGGAGGCTTCTATCCTGGAGAGTGGGGGCTTTTCTGTTTCAAGGGCTACCACCCCACAGCTGACGGATGTTTCTGAAGGTACATAATGGGACACCTTGCTGCCCCCTTATCGTCAGTGTTTTGGCCCAGAACAATGGGTCCTACAAATGGGAGGATAGGGAGAGAACCCAGGTTTTTGCATGGTAAGAGCATTGGAAGGCGGAGGAAAAAGCAGTGCAGCATGCCCTGACTTCATGGCCGATCATAAGCTGGTCCTGAGTGGACATCAGCCTCTAATTACTGCCCTACAAAGCAATGTCATCTTGTGACTCCAGCAAGGGAGCAAGGCCACCCACAAAGTCACACAGAAATAACTGAATAGGATAGTCACATACTCATACATGATGCTGGGTGAAACAGGTCTGACTTAGTAGCTCAGAGGACTGATTAGTGGTGAAGAACATGGAGGTAACCACTCAGTGGCCACTTGGGTGTCTGGGAAGAGCAGGCAGGTGATGTAAGCACAATTTCCCTGACCTTGGGAGTTTTGATGGGGGTCTCTAAATGCAGAGAGTGTGAGCTGGAGCAGGAAGTCCTCTCTGAGCACGGAGCACATAGAGTAGGATCACAAAAGAAACATTCCACATTAATCATGCCACTGGCAGAAGGGATTAACTGCAGACCTCTTTCTGCTGTCCTCCAAAGATGGGAAAAGTACCTTAAAGTCAGCTGTGGTGTGTCAGCTGGGGAGGGTGGGTGGGAGGTCAAGGTGAGAGAACATGTACCTTAATGCTGGTGCCTTTCAGACCTGGATCAGCAGAGCCTGAACAGTGAGCCGGAGGAGTCATTTTCCAAGGACCTGGCAGAGTTTCCATCCGTGGAAGAATATCATTCCAGAGACCTGGGACCACAGAGCGATGAAGATGCATTTGGTGTGCCTCTGGGTCCTGAGCTTGCCCACGCTGCCTGTGAGCTGGACTCAGCAGACAAAGAGGCCACGGACTCTGACCTCTCCATCCTTCGCCTCGCGTCTCCTCTCCATTTTGTAAATACGCACTTCAATGGGAGCGGGCAAGCGGCAGGAGGCAGCGCAGAGCCAAAGACTGTCCCTGCCCCAGGCCTGGGCATCTGCATTAACACGCTGAGCGAGGAGATCGTCACCACTGCCATCACCACAGCGGTGCAGAACACCCTCTCTGCCCTCCTGCGATCCTCAGAGGCCAGCGAGGGACCCCCCCTCTCCGAGTTCCTCCCCATGGAGCCTGAAGAGAAACTGAGCTTCCAAGCACACCTGTCAGAGAGCGAAGCGGTGGAGACAGAGACAGGAGCTTCACCGGAGGATGAGGAGGAAGCAGATGACTTTGAGCTACTGGATCAGGGGGAGCTGGAGCAAATGGATGTAGAGCTGGGGTTTGGAGAGGAGCAGGAGGCACAAGAGGCTGCTCCATCTCCCTCCTCTCTCACGCTTGCTGAGCTGCCAAAGCAAGGAGATGAGGAGGAGGCAGTGATGACAGCAGCATCTGTGTCTTAGGTCTTACCTGTACTCCCTCTTTTCCTCTGTCATCACTGGAAAGAAGGAAAACCTCACACAGTGAACGTGCAGTGGGTTTTTAGATGTTTGTGTTGACTGGGATGGAAATGCATCAGTGTTAATGTGCTGTGTCTGGAATAATGAATCCTTTCCATCCTTCTAGAGCCTGGCCTTCACTGGCTGAGCAGGAGGCCCTGCAGCTGGGGAGGAGCTGGCTCCTAGAAGCCTTATGCCACAATTGAAACACCAACCCCAGCAAACGCTTCCTAGTAATGGTGCAGTATTTCGGTCTGTCTTCTGTTTGTCTTTTGTTTTGCACGCTGAGTACCGAGCTAGCTGTAGCTGCTGCTAATACCCACATCCCCAGTAGGACATATGCAATCTTATTTTATTGGGTTTTTAAATGGCTAAAAGTGTAAATAATTTTAACTTTCATTGGTTTTGTCTGGGGGGAGGGATGGGGTGCACAGTCAAATGTGGCTCTCAGGGGCAAGCAAAGGGAAAGGGGTCTTTGGAGCAGAGGGCAGCAGTAAGGGGGCAAGGGCAGACGGGTGTTGTGCAAAGAAACCTCTTCTGCAGACTTGTTACTGTCTTTTGTGTCACTGCTGGAACAGGGTGTTGGGTGATACCTGCTTTTTTTCCCTGTCTCATTTGAGTTCTGTTGCTGGGTGGCTGTGGAGTCGATTTTTTTGCAATCAATGAAATTCACTCCTGGCCCTGTTCAGTACTACTCCAGTTTTTTGCTGCCGTGGCATCTCTTGCCTTCCGCACCACTGACCCTTCTAGCACCCCAACTGTGCTCTGGTGGGCATCGTAGCGTGGCACCTGGAGACTCCGAGATGGCTGGAATAGAGCCAGGAGCTTGGCACCTGGAGACTCCGAGGTGACTGGAATAGAGCCAGGAGCTTAGTTACACGGCAGGATCCGTGCTTTGTGTCCCTTGGGGCAGGGGAGGAAGGATGGAGGGATAAGTTCAAGCTGTCCCATGGCGGCAGACGCTTCTTGCTGGCCTGGCAAGGCGGGATGGTTCTGGCGCTGGCCCTCGTGGACTCCGCCTTGCCCTGAGCCTTTCCGCAGCGCCGGGCCAGGTCTCCGGAGCTGATCTTCCCACGGGTTCCAGCGGTGCTCCCGTTGGAAGGGCATGCGGNGGGCGGCGCGGACCGGGCAGCCCGGCCTGCGGGGAGGCGGCGGGGCGGCGCCGGGCGCCCGCTCGGGAGCGGGGCTTGAAGGGCAGGACGGACGTGTCGCCCGTGCTGCCCTTAGAGGAGGGGTCTCTGATCCTTCCTGCCGCCCGTAGGCACCCCACTTGGGCGGGGCTGGCTGTCCGTGCCGGTAGAGCGGGTTCCGCCGGTGGCTCTGTCCGGGTACGCGGCTGCAGCCGGGTGGGCAGCGGCTCTTGCCCAGGGATAGCGGGGCAGGGCCCGGGCAGGCACCCCCGCTGCCGGGCCTCGGTGCTGCCGGCTGGAGAGGCCGCACCGGCGGGGCCGCTGGGACATGGCCGTACCCCGATTATCCCGGTGGGCGAAGCCCGTGGCGGCTGTGGCAACATCACTTCCCACCGGTTTGAAGCCGGCAGCCCACGGGGAGCTCGGTGTGATTCAGGATGCTGCTCCTAATCTCGGGGACGGCAAGTTTTGAGGAGGAGCCCTGGGTATTTCTGAAGACGTGGCTGTGGACCTGCAGCCCGTTTGTTTTCGTGCTGGGGGATGAGACGTGCGGCCCCGGCTTTGCCGTGGGTCACTGTTTTGCCTTCGGGAAGTCGGGGAGGCCCCCGGGCTGCGGGTGGGCAATGCTGATCTCCATGCTCTCTGCCTATGCCATATCCTGCTCCTAGACTTCCTTCCCTTGAAGTGCGATGCCTGCGAGCAGATCTTCTGCACCGACCACATTGCTTATGCCCAGCACGATTGCACCTCTGCCTACAAGAAGGTAAGTGCAGCGAGCAGATCTCATCCACCCTCCTGCATGGAGCTGCTGAGCTTTTCTAGCCACCAATCATAATGATCTGTGGTGACTTTGGTCACTTGAGCAGTCCCCCTTGGGATGTGTACTGAGTCTGAAGATGTACCTGAAAGCCAGGATCTGCATCTCAGTGTCACAAGCATCCAGCCCTTCCTCTCCCACTGGGTAAAGTGTTTTGGGCATCTCCCAGCCATACCATCTTCCCTTCCCAGAGTGTATGTCTGTGCCTCTGCACCTGCTGTGCGAGCTGGTTGGAGGGTCATGAGCAGAATCTCAAACTGCAGCTGAAGCTATGGAAGCCATGGTAGGCGGGTCCTGAAAGGGAGAGAGATGACTGTGCAGCGCTCAAGGTTGCCCAGCTACCTGCTCCCAGCTCCCTTCTGTTGTCTCTGCAGGATGTGCAGGTCCCAGTATGTCCCCTCTGCAACACCCCGGTCCCTGTGAGGCGGGGGGAGATGCCTGATGTTGTGGTGGGTGAGCACATTGACCGTGACTGCAAGTCTGACCCTGCGCAGCGCAAGCGCAAGGTATGTGCTGTGTGGCTCTGCCAGGTGAGCTCTCCCAGGTCTCTGATGGAGCCTGGGAATGGGATGAAAACAACACAGATTCAGCCCTGCCTGGTGCTGTCTCTGGCACAGACTGATCCAGGGAATTGTGGTGAGCTGGAGGCGTGCTCATCCGCAGCGCTTTGTGGAGGCAGTCAGGGGAGCACGGTGGTGATGGAGTGGGGCTGGGCAGCCACCTGGGACATAAGGATGGGAAACTGCATGCTGCTATTAGGAAAATGCAATCAGCAATCAGCTACCCCATCTTGCCAGGAGATTAAATTGCTGCAGGGAGCTGGCCTGAAGGAATCCAGCCCAGCAGCAGCTAGAATGCCCTGGGCTATCCCCACTGCACTGGCATGGAAGGCAGGAGTCCCTGGGCAAGGCACTCTTTCTCCTGCTGTGCATTCTGTGGTTGTGGAGACTCTTGTCTATGGAGACTGAAGCACCAGTGAATTACTAATGAACTATCTAAAGAAATTATCCAGAGACATCAAAAGAAAGTATTCAGAGACAAATTTCAGAGCCTTGCAGAAGGTCACACTGATGAGGAAGGCTGGTCAGTGCCTAGGGCCTGCATGGAGAAAAGGGACAGCCCCAGCCCTGCAGCATGTGCTCCTTTTCACCACTGCCGTGTCATCTTTCAGATCTTCACCAACAAGTGTTTGAAGCCTGGCTGCAAGCAGAAGGAGATGATGAAGGTGATCTGTGACCAGTGCCACAAGAACTACTGCCTCAAGCACCGGCACCCCCTGGACCATGATTGCAGTGGGGCAGGGCATCCCCTTTCCAAAGCAGGGTGAGGGCCTGGGAACAGACAGGCTGGAAGGGGTGGGGCTGTCTTTGCCAGATGGGTGACAGGGAAGCCCAGCTCCTCCAGACCCATTGTCTGGGACTGCTGCATTCTCACACTCCCTGCCCTGTGTGCCAGGGTGTCCTCCTGCAGCACCAGGCACACTGGTATACACAGTCTCTCCTGCAGCAAAAGCTGTCAGTACTGCCTGCTGACTGCTCTTGCTTCTTTCCCCAGTCCCTTATTCTGTAGCCAGTGGTTTCTGCCTGTCCTGGTACAGGGTTTCAGGGAGAGAAACAGCACTTGAAACTCTGGAGAATAACAGCCTCAGCATGAAAGGAAGAGGAGCCAGGGAGGTGGCTCGCTTATCCAGCTTGTTATCCCAAGGTGTTCAGTGCCTAGGAGTTGCTCATGATGGTAAACAGTTTCTCACAGGTGTCCTGTCTGTCCTAGGCATGCTGCAGTTACCAGAGCCCAGGCATCCTCCTCCAAAATAATCACTGCATCGAGCAGCGGAGCTGCCCGGCCAGCAGACAGCTCCTCTTCTCTAGCCTGTGCCGGGTAAGGTGGTGGCCTGACTTGTAATTCTGAGGTGGGCATGACCAGGCTCATCTTGGCTCTCTGTGGAACACCAGAGTGGCAGCTCCCTTCTTCTTGTGCCTTAGCAGCACTGATAGTCACACTAGGGCTCCCTGCCCTGACAATAACGCAGCTTTTCTTCTGCTTGCAGGGGAGGCAGAGCAGCTGCGGCGCAGACTCGAAGCACCTCCCCACCAGCTGTCATGCTGCAGAATGGGCTGGTGAGTGGCTTGGCCTGGCCATTTGGGGTAGTTTCTGTGCCCTCTAGGAAGTGACTGCAACAAATGCTTTTTAGCCCACACTCTGTAGGTGAGTGTGCTCCCAGCTGTGTCTTCCCTGGCAGACAGTGATCCTGAATGCTCTGTGGGAAATCAGAGCTTGCTCTGGTGCCTGCAAATGACAGCTCTCAACTGTGCTTGGTGCTTAGCTTTCCCCAAAGGGACAAAGTGCACCAGCCATTTTCCTTGGGTGATGTCTTTCTGTAGTACAAGCAAAAGCTGAAGGAGAGTGGAAGTTGCTTTCCACTTGGCATACTCCTGCATTAGCAAGCGGGGATGTGTCCCCTTGGGCAGGGGGAGAGCTCTGCTGGGCTGTCCAGAGCACCAGGTTTTCACCTTGGCTGTGTCTTGCCTCTGGGAGAGAGAAGATTTGCCCACCCTTGGTCAGGAAAGACTGTACCTACCAAATGTGCTTCAGGGCTGCCTCCTGGCCCCCACCCTGGCCAAGCTGGTGACAAGGTGTTTTGTTTCAGAGCGAGGAAGAGGCACTACAGCGAGCTCTGGAGATGTCCCTGGCAGAGTCAGCACGCATCTCAGCACAGCAACCCAGGTACAGCCCCAAAACACGTGGTGTGGTGTGTTGTGCACTCACCCTGTGGGTGGAGGATGCCTGGGGAAGCATCATGTGGCTCTGGGATAACATTCCTCTCAGCACGTGTTTCCGTATGATGCCTCTCTGGCTGACAGGGACAAAAGGAAGAGTCCAGAGCCAACAGGGAACTCTGTTCAGCAAGCAAGCCCTCAGCCCTAGGGGTGCCAGTAGAGGACAGTGGCTGACATACAGAGTAGGGCAAACCATTGTCTGACCACTTGTCAGCTAATGGGTTTGGCTGGAGTGTGATAGGTGGAGTAGGGCTGTTCATGGAGGACCTGGGAGCTCATGTCTCCAGGCACAGTGCCCAGTGCTGCTACAAGCATAGTCTTACTGACTGGACTCGACATGGCTCTCCTTTGCCCAGATTTCTGGCTGCCAGCCCCAGCTGGGTCCTCTGCTCCCTCCCCAGCCCCATGCCTGTTGAAAGTTATACTCAATTGCTCCCTGCCCTAAGATATGCTGGGGGGTTGCAATGAGATGCTGAAACCCAGAAGGGCTCTGAGCACTCAGCCCATGAGCCTGAGGGAGGCTGAGGCACACAATGCACCACTGTCCCAGCAGCACACAGGAGGAGGAGGATCTGGCACTGGCCCAGGCACTGTCAGCGAGCGAAGCCGAGTACCAGCAGTCACAGCGGCAGGTGAGTGAGGCTGGCTATGGGCTCTGTGCTGCTGTGGGGTTGATCCTGGCTTAGCTCTTTGAGGGAGGGGGCCTCCCTGGGTTCTGCTTACCCTGGGCTCTTTCTAGCCTGGGTTTCCTCACCAGCAGGGCAGCCCAGCCTGGGGCAGTGGCAGCATCACTGCCGAGCACACACCTCTGGGAACTTGAGCACTGGATGTGCCCCCTTGTGGGAGAGAGGAAGAAGCCTGCTGGCCCTTGCTCACTGTGTGCTTCTCTCTGTTCCAGGCGCACAGTTCAAAGCCATCAAACTGCAGCATGTCGTAGGCAGGTGAGGCGGGGTGCGCCAGCGGAACAGGATCCCGCTTGTGACCTGAGGAGCGGCTCTGGCCTCCCACATGGATGCCGTGGGGTTCTGGCCTGGACACTGGTACCAAGAGCCCCTTGCCAAGGACAGCTCATCTCCTGGGAGCTGTAAGCCACCAAATATACACTGACACTTCAGCCCTAGTACCTGTATAAAATTAGTGCAGAAAATTGCTGATGCTCCTGAGGAGGTGAAGACTGTACAGGACGGGGCTGGGTACACACTGACCAAAGCAAGCAGCAGCCCAGGGTCTGCACTTACCCACAGTTGCCACAGTCATGTCCCAACACTGCTGGGACTGTGGGGCAGGGGCAGAGCTGTGTGGGGCCATCTCTGCATGCTCAGATGTACAGCTGGGATGTAGCTGCCTTCTGTAGTGGGGGGCTGGATTCCATGTTCTGGGGGGGCTGTGCCAGCCCTTCAGCAAAGAGCAAATGTGGCTGGGATGTTCTCTTGCCTGGGCATGGCATGGCTGAATGTGCAGCCTCCCAGCAGTGTGAAAGCAGCCCCTTCCCTGCTCCTCACACCCTCGGTGCCTCCCTGCTGTTTGCATGCACAAGAGCACGTTGGGCCTTACCCTGCTCGGCTGGGGCACAAGACCTCTCTGAGACTGAATGGAGCTGCATTTCTTTTCTGGTTTAATATAATAAGTAAACTTGGCAGTGACTTGAATGCCAGCATCACTCACACAGGATGGCTGATGCCTTCCTGCTGCTGGCTGCTCTCTACTGCCCTAAACTTAAACAGGGCCCTGTTTAAATGCTGCTGGGGTAGGAATGCCTCCCTTCTTCCAGTTGTGTTGCTGGGTATCCCCTCCTGGATAGCAATAGCGCAGAATCCCTCCTTACAAACAAAGCCCCGAGCCTAGAGCCTGGTTGGGCGGAGGGGATTTGTCTTGCTGGGCTCTTGCAGGGGTTCTGCAGCCATGCAGGGCTGTGCCTGATTCTGCACAGGACTGGGCTGTCCTGCTCTGAGCAGCTGAGGGAGCAGGGTTCAGGCTGGGTCTAGGGAATGCTGAGACTTGTCAAAGTGCTGCTTGGGAGAAAATAAAAGCATAGCACAAGGTACAGAGGTACCTGAGGGAGCAGTCACTTGGTGTCCAGCCCAGAGTGGCACATCTCTGATCTCTGTGAATGGTGGTTGAAGTGGGGGAGCACACAGTAGTGAGGGGACACCAGTTGCCCTGCTCTTCCTCTGCTGTTGGGGTGCAGCCCCCTGCCAAGCTCAGCCCTTTGGGGATGGGGCAGGCGCTGACAGCCTGCTCAACCACTTGCCCACCTAAGCCCAAGGAGCTCAACCTTGTGGCAGAGCTGCCGCTTGACCCAAAGGACAACCCTGCCTGCCCCCGCCAAGAGGTGCATACCCTGCCCAGAACACACAGGCATGGACCTGGGAAGGACCTGGTTTAAGAAACTACACAACAGCAAAACAAACATGTACAAATGTAGTGGAGTGTCCAACAAAGCCCCCTGCAGCTGTAGGGCAGGCAGGGCACTTGCCTGCAGCCAGCAAAAGACTCCCAGGCAGTGAGGGGGCCTGGACCCAAGTCAGTGTCACAGCAGAACTCCTGGTCACATTTATGATGCTTTCTTGCTGCCCTCGGGCTTCTCAGTGTGGTGCTCCTTGCTCTCGCCCTCATCCCCAGTCTGCTGCTGCAGCCACATGCCAGCGTACACACCACCCTTCTGCAGCAGCTCCTCATGCCTGTGAGGAGAGCAGAGGGATTCAGGGTCCTGAGCTGGCCCCAGAGCCAGAGAGGGGGTCCCCTCCCCTAGCCTTCCCCTTGTGCTCACCTCCCTCGCTCCACAATGTGCCCATCCTTAAGCACCAGGATCTGGTCTGCACCTACCACAGTGGAGAGCCTGCAGGGAAAAGCAAGTGTTACCCTGACTTGGGTTCCTGAGACTTTGCACGGTGCCAGGAGATGCAACCCCAGGGGCTCTCACCTCCTGAGCAGAGGGCAAGTCTGTGTGCCCCTCTTGAGGGGTCTGGCCAGCACCTCCCAGATCAGCCCTTTTGCCTTGTCCTTACCTGTGTGCAACAACAATGGTGGTGCGGTGGGCGCAGACCTTGGCCAGAGAAGCCTGGATGTTCCTCTCAGTCTCGGTGTCAAGTGCAGATGTGGCCTGCAAGGTGAGACACAACATGGGAAAGAGGTAGAGCGTGTGGGCAGCTGCTAGGTGTGAGGCTGCTGCAGAGCTGGGTAAGGCTGGGCTGGGACCACTGCTGTTACCTCATCCAGCAGGATGATGTGAGGACCCTTCAGGATGGTGCGCGCGATGGCAACGCGCTGCTTCTCACCGCCGCTCAGCCTCAGGCCCCGCTCTCCCACCTGGGTGTTGTATCCTGCAGCCACAAGAGCAGAAACATGATGTGCTGGTGCCCTCTGAAATGGAGATGGGGACCTGCTGCCCTGGGAAGTCCTGCTGCGACCACACAGCCATGTGGTGGAGCGTCAGCTTATCCCTGTCCCGGGGCTGATCTAGCCCTGGAAAGAAGGCAGGGAAAGGCAAAGCAAGACACAAAGTCATGTAGGTGTCCCCGTGGGAGATGTCACCCAAGGATACCTGTGAGGGCAGCTAGAAGGTCTTAGGGGACCACGGGACAGCGGGAACTGCAGGAGTCTCACCATCGGGAAAAGAAAGGATGCGGTCGTGGATGTCAGCAGCCCGGGCTGCGTCCTGTACCTCTTGGTCAGTGGCCAGGACCCGTCCATAGCGGATATTGTTGGCGATGGTGTCGTTGAAGAGCACGGTGTCCTGAGGCACCACCCCAATGTGAGCACGCAGCGAAGCCTGCTTCACCTGGGAGGCAGGGGAGAGGGCTCAGGCACACCCACACCCAATGCAAGGATCCCTCCAAAACCCAATCCTACCCTCAGCCGTGAGCCCCGTTCCTTGCAAGCTATGTGCTGTAGGGTCGCCCTGCACCACAGGCTCAGCTGCATCTCCATGCTGCAGTGGGGGGCCCTGACAGTGCCCTAGTCCTTCCCAGGGAGCCCTGGTCAGTACCCAGCATTTCAGCCTGGGAGTCGCGCCATTCTGCCACTTCTGGCACAGCCGTCAGCCTGCAAAGGGGCTGTGGGGGCTGCGTGCTCACCCCTGCCCTGGGGAGGTGCTGGTGCCTGCACTGAGCAGTGGTGTGAGGCCCAGATGAGCTGGTGTGTCCTCCCCGGTTCTTGGAGGCCCTCCTCTCTCACCTGGGAGATGTCCTGCCCATCAATGCGGATGCAGCCACCCCGTACATCGTAGAAACGGAAGAGCAGACGGATGATGGTGCTCTTTCCAGAGCCTGAAGGTCCGACCTACACACAAAGGAAAAGGGACTTCGAGATGGCAAATTCCCAGCTGCTGGAGGCCAGGGGCTGGACAGGAAAGGGCTAGTCCTGCTGGGGGCTGTCCTTCCCACACTCATATTTTCCAGCCTCTCTACCCCCATCTTTCCCTCCCACAGTGAACTCGCACTCAAAGTCCCACTCTCACCAGCGCCAGGGTCTGCCCAGGCATCACAGAGAAAGAGACATCCTGCAGGATTTCCCTCCTGGAAGAGGGATGTGGAGAGGGGCTCAGGGCCATTCCATGGCCCCACATCCCTGTAGCAGGTCCCACCCTGTGCCCAGTAGCCCATACCCATCTGTGTAGCTGAAGTGCACGTTCTCAAACTCAATCTGCCCAGCCTCCAAGCGCAGGTCACTGGCATTCACCACATCCTTCACCTGTCGAGTAGAGGCTCAGGCTCAGAGCCAGCCGACCCCTAGGGCAGGACCACAGGCCCAGTGAGGGAGCAAGGTCCAGGAAGGGTGGTACCCACCTCCTGCTCCTCGTGGAAGAGCTCAAACATTTTTTCCATGTCCACAAAGGAATTCTGGATCACCCTGAAGAGAGCAAAGACCAGAGAAAAGGGTTTGGGGGAGCATATAGCAACCCAGTCACCCACGGAGAGGGGGACACCAGGCACTTCCACACCTCCCAGCATTACCTATAGTAAGTCCCGAACCAGCTGAGCGGCGTGTAGAGCTGGATTATGTAAGTGCCAAAGAGGACAAAATCCCCAACCTGGAAGGGACAGGGTATAGGGGTCTGTAACCAGCAGCCCCAAGGCCCCACCTCAGCAGGGGTCTGCACAGGCTGGCACTAGCCTTACCTGCAGCTTGTTTTCAGTGACAAAGTAGGCACAGACCAGGGACCCTGCCAGCAGCCCTAGGCCAATGACCAGGTTCTGGGTCTGGTTGAGGAGGGCCAGTGAGGCACTGACCTTCCACTCTGAGACCTGGAAGAGACAAAGTCCTGTGGAACGCTGCTGCCTCCAAACCAGACCCATGGTGATCTCCATCATCCCCATAGGTGCCTGTGAGGTTTGGCTTCTTCCCCCTTGGTGCCCCTAAAGGTGCTGAGCACGCCATACCTGGTACTTGACAATGGCATCATTAAAGCGGTTCACCTCATAGCTCTCTGCATTGTAGTACTTCACCTACAGGAGCAGAGCTGGTATCAGTACCCAATCAGTCCTCAGTAACCCCGCCCAGCTCCTACAGTACCGTCTCGAAATTGAGGAGCGAATCCACGGCCCGGGACTTGGCCTCGTTGTCCCGTGCGTTCATGTCCCGACGGTACTTGGTTCTCCACTCAGTGATGAAGATGGTCAGAGCTGTGGACAGGAGGGAGCTGCACTGGAAGGCTCCTGCCACCCCACAGCCTGGCA
Organism: Dicaeum eximium; assembly: GCA_013396995.1. Taxonomy (NCBI): domain Eukaryota; kingdom Metazoa; phylum Chordata; class Aves; order Passeriformes; family Dicaeidae; genus Dicaeum; species Dicaeum eximium. The sequence goes on along the minus strand of VWZP01001440.1, from coordinate 36,699 downwards.
GCCCTGCACCCTGAACCCCCCGACTCACTCAGGTACAGGCTCATACACACGAAGATGATGAGGCCAAACCAAGCGCTGAAGGTCGAGGTGAAGTAAACTATGCTGATGACAATATCCGCAACGGTGGGGACAATGCTGAAGACGATGTAGCTGGGGGTGGGAGGGGAGATGGGGCATCAGCCCAGCTCAGTGGGGCTGCCCAGCCAACCCCCACCCATCACGGGCACACTCTGACCTGAGCAGGCTGTTGATGCTGCTGGTGCCCCGGTCCACGCTTCGCAGGACCTCACCAGTGCGACGCCCCAGGTGCCAACGCAGGGACAGCCCGTGCAGGTGGGCAAAGAGCTGCACCTGCACCTGCCGGTTGGTGAACTGCTGCACCCACACCCACAGGAAGGTGCGCAGGTTGCTCACAAAGCCAGTGGAGCCTGCAGGGCAACATGGAAAGGTCAGCTGAGATCAGCCCCACTGGGGCATGCAGAAGACTTCCAAAAGTCCAGCTGGAAAAGGGGAATTTGGGATGAAGCCCACTCACTCTCCCTAACCTGGGACCAGCCCAGGTTGCTGAGTCCAAGAGAGCAGCAGGGATGGGGCACGTGGGCTCCCCTAGCCACCCCAGCACTGGTATGATGTGCCAAATATCATCTATCATCAGTTCCCCATCCTTCCCAATGGTCCTTACCAGCACCTCCACCTTGCAGGAACTTCAACCCCACATAGCTGCAGACAGTCCAGGCCAGGGTGTGCCACGGCGCGCCCACTGTCAGCTCATTCACTGTGGGAAGGGTGCCAAGGGTTAGGATGGAGGGACAGGGAGCATCCCAGGGTGCCTGTGGGAATTAGCCCCAGGAGCCAGTGCTGGACCCTGGCCCCCTGGACTCTGCTCCTGCCAAACCCCTGCAGACCTCCAGGTTACCTCAACACCCCCCAGCACTTGGTGAGGCTGTGGCAAGCCTCATACACCAAGCTCCAGCTGCCTCACCAATGTTCTTGTAGTAGATGGGGACGAAAACATTGATGGCCCGCTCCAGCCCCATGAGCACCATGCAGAACAGCACCAGCCCCTGCAGCAGGTGGTTGCCCCTTGGCCACATGTATGGCACCAGCAGCCGCAGCTTCCTCCGGAAATCCTTCCAGGCGGAGGTGGTCCTGCTGGCATCAGTCAGGAGTGGCTAGGGGAGAGCAGGCCAAGAAGTCATTTCCCTGGCACCCCAATCCAGCTGGTAATGGTCCTGGGCAACACCCCAAATAAGCCAGCCCCACTCCACAGTGCCCACTCCATCCTCCAAACAGGGCCGCATCCTGGTGACAGCAAGCAGGGAGCTTGGGCAGCCCTAAACCTTGTTCCTTCCACATCTCATGAAGATGCTGATCCCAGGGCAGCTGTATTTCCATTTTATCCGCAACTCCTTCCTAGCCATATCCTAAAATTGCTTCAGTCCCAAGACTCACCTGGCTGTTTTCCACGTCCCGCTCCTCCTCATTGATTAGCAGCATGTAGGGCTTGCGGGGGAGCCCCGGGGCCTTCATGCCCAGGATGAAGAGCATGAATGTGCAGATGTAACGCAGCAGCCAGAAGCCAAACTGCACCTGAATGGAGAGTGAGAGTTCAGCATCTCAAGTGGCCCTCAGCATAACCCTGAGCATGAGATGGGTATGATCTGAGAGAGAAAATGAGCACAGCATGGGATGGGGTGCAGTGTGCCAGGGGACACCCCATGCAGCTCAGTGGGACTCCCTGGTTGAACACAGCATCTCTGGCAGCACCCAGAATTCCTCCCTCCTCCCTGCATCATCTGGCTCCATGCCCTCTGGCTCAAGGTACACCAGGGCAAAAGGCTGTGGGAAGCAGGGAAACACCCCTCCTTCTGAGTCTGGGCCAGGTAGAAGTAGGACCTGAGTTGGGTGGGGGCATGGAGATACGTGTGATAGCTGGGCTTGGGACTGAAATATCAGGCAGATGTGTGGGTGCAACCCCCTGGGCATGGCAGGTCATGACATGCATATTCCATCCCCACACCATGATGCTGAAGTCCCTCCCACCCCCACAAGTGCTTTGTCCCCTTTCCCTGGCCACAGACCCCCAGCCCACCTTCTGGTTGGTGTCCTCCAGTGCCCACCACCACAGAGGGCTCCTCCAGCACACCAGGGTCAGGTTCTCAGCAGCAAAGGCCAGCGCCCAAAAGAGGAGGAGGACAGTGCCATGGCCCCGTGTTCGGTCATGGGCCAGCACCCGGGTATGCTCCAGCTGCAGGAGGGCAATGGCACAGCCCCAGCTGAGGGCCCAGAGGCAGGCATGCAGCAACATATACCCATAGAGCTGTCTCAGCCCCACTCCTTGCCACAGCAGCCCACCAAAGGGCTGCAGGGCCAGGAACAGGGACAGCAGGACCTGGCCACGGTAGAGACGAGAGCGGGGAATGTACTTGGGCTCCATGGCACGGCTGAAGCGGGCGTAGCAGGCATACTGCAGGGCACCCAGCAACAGGCAGACGCTCAGCAGCACGGATGGCACCAGCGTGAAGAAGAAGCAGGGCTGGAAGCCCTGCTGGACCCAGGCCTGGGTGATGGAGTGGTTGCCCTCACAGTAGCCCCCCAGCACGGCCATCCTGGCAGGTCACCAGCTGTGGAGAGAAGAGAGCCCGAGGCAAGGTTTCAGGATGGGCTGTGGTACCAGCTGCACAGAGGGACTCACAGGGGATGGCATGGCCAAGCAGCAAGGGCCCTAACAGGGCAGGGCAAGTGCCACTGGACGTAGACACACAGGACACGCTGCATGCAGCACACACAAAGCGGTGCATGCAAGCTTTGCGTGGGGATGGCCATGAGCACCACACCTGCTCTGTGCCCTGGACGGGGGCACAGCATTAGACTGGGCCCTCCAAAGCCACCCGGGCCCCTGAGGATGCCCGCGGACATGAGAACAGCGGGAGCTGCAGGGATAGGAAGGCAGAATGAAGCTGGGACCGGTTTCAAGTAGGAGGGAGCAACCGGGGTGATGCAGCGGCAGGGGCACGGGTGGGGAAGCGGGCGGGGATGTGGAGGATGCTCGGGGAACCGCGGGGCCGTGCAGGGCAGAGGCAAGGGCAAAGACAGGGACACATCAAGGAAACACTCAAGGAAACACTCGCGGAGGGCGAGGCAGAGGNCCGGCACCACCGGCTCCTGCCCGCCCGCCTCCTTCCCGGCACCGGCACCGGCACCCGCACCGGCACCGGCACCGCACCCGCTGCGCCCCTTGCCCGGGCCCCGGTGCCCGGCCCCGGGAGGCACGGACCTCCCCCGCCGCGCCGGGGCTGGGGTGGGGTCGGTGCCGTGGGACACACTCCCAGGCCGGTGGCGGCGAAGGGTCTCCGCCTCTGAGGTGAGACGCCCCGCTCTCGCTTATCGCCGCCGCCAGCGCGGCCCTGTGTGCCGCGATAGCCCCCAGAGCCCCTGCGGGGCCTCCCGCCACAGAGGTCAGCCAGGACGGGGCACTGCTCTCACGGGGATAAATATAGCCCCTGCCGCCTGCCGTGGCTGCCACTACGCTCCTGGGTGCTCCCAGTGCCGCCGGAGCAGTCGGCAGGCGCCTCCCAGCCTTCTGCTGCCATCGCAGGCCAGGCCCAGGTGGGCTGCACAGTACCACAGAGCGAAGGGAGACTCGGACACAGGCAGGGATGATACACCCCATCTTTATTAGACGGCTATACAGCTGTACAGCAGGGTACGGGGGTATGATACTGCACTCCCCAGGGACCCCCGTGCCCGCACATCTCAGGAGGAGATGAGGAAGAGTGGCTCGCCATGCACATGGGACACTGACGACACAAGCAAAACATGCGGCAAAGACTTGGGCCTGCTATGCCTGGCCTCTCCCTCCTGCCAGCCCAGGGAAAGATCCAGTTTCCCCCAGCCCCAGGGTACTGCCTCCAGCCGTTCAGCTGTACAGACCAGCAGCAACTCCATTAGGAAGCCCAGACACAGTGTCCCAGAGGCCCAGAGAGGGGAGGCAGCAGCCTGGGCACCAAGAGAAGCCACTGGAAAATCTGGGTTTCTGGGAGATTTGCTTTCTGCTTTCTTTCACCGAGCCATGACAGCCCCAAGCTGAAGCTGCTGTGGAGCAGTTGCAGCCACTTCTCCATGGAAGGACCCCAGCAGCACTCAGGTCCACAGAGTCCTGACCCCCGCACTGAAGAGCCGATCCCCACCCTGAGCTTTGCTTTAGAACACTCTTTGATCTCATACAGACCCCAGAGCACTCGTAGCTCCAGCTGTGCCCAGCCCTCCCCACGGCAACAAGGAGCCTGCTACTCCAAAGGGCCTGTCCCTGTGCAAGCCCCCTGGCCCTGCTCATGCCCAGGCTACCTGGGTGCAGAATTGCTGGCAGCAGGTGGCTTAGAGTTGTCCCAGGCTTAAAGGGCAGAGGGCAGTAACCCTGGCAGCAGAGGGATAGCCCTGGACTCCAGAGACAGCAGAGGAGGATGTGCAGTGCTCGCAGAGGGCATGACAAAAGCAAGCAGCCCCTGCCAGAGGCAAGGGGAATTGAAAGTAAGTCGTGGGCAAGAGTTAGCTGGGATGCAATTCCCCAGAAGCTGCAAAGAGAAAAGAGGGAAAACAGAAGCATGGTGGGAAAGTCTTGTCTTAGGCCACATTGCTCAGCTGGGATCTTGATTCCCTACCACCACCACCATTCCAAGCCTGGGCTGAGGTGTGCCTCTCCCTTCTGGGTTCAGGATGCCCCTCCTTGCTCTGATAGGCATGAGACAGCTGCATGGTCTCTACAGCAGCTGAAACCATGTCATAAGCAAAAGGAAGTTTTCAGGAGGAAGGGAGGAGCTGGGAACCTCTGGGCAAGATTTGAGATGAACCAAAGCCTTTGCTGGGGAAGCAGAAAGGCCCAGTTCCACAGGAACAGCTGCATCAGAAGGACAGAACCAATACAACAGCACCTAGGCATGGGGAAAAAGGCCTTTTTTGTGCCTGGAGAAAAGGAGCTAACATACAGAGCACAAGACCTTCAGGTTGGGCTCTGAGCGGGCTGTGAGCACTCCCAGAAGATGTCGGGCTGCTCTACACTGGGGTCTCTTTGGCACTGCAGGAAGGCTCACTAGTAGCCCACATCCCATAAGTAAGTGCCATACATGGGGAGGATGCTGCTGCCCCAGCATGGAGGCATCACTCCAATGACCCTTTCTTGCATGCAGGGAATGGGCCAGCTGTCATGAGTCAGGGAAGAGCTACAGCATTCCTGGATTGAACCAGAGCTGTTCCTACCAGCTCTATATCCCACCTGTACTCACAACAGCAGCAGCCACGAGGGCCCATCCCTCTGCAGGGTGCTGGGACAGAGTGGTGAGTGACTGCCCCACTGCTGTCCTGCTCTGGGCTGAGAGGCACAACACTGGTCCTCTCTGGGAGGACTAACATGGTCCTAGGCACCTTCTCAGGGCTGCAGGCAGGGCAGTGTGGTGCTACAGGCTGAGCTAGACCACCCTCAACAACTCCTGCCCTCATTTTGGTGGCAGGTCCCAGCTTCAGGCGCACATCTGGATGGAGCTGATGCCATCTCACATCCATTTGAAAAGCAGTTGCTGCTGCCACCTCCAAACCAGTCCACCAGCAGCTCCTCACTGCTAGTCCTGTCACGTCAGCTTCCACAGGCTCTGCAGAGATCTTCTGACATGGACGACACAGATGTGAACACAGACACAGGTATGTACTCACACACGCATTCACCCCACAAGTCAGAGTGGCGTTGACTTGACACATGGCTGGACACAAGGTGCCACAGCAAAGACGCTGGCCTGGCAGTTTTGTCTCTTCGGCAATTGATGGCAACAAAATGTCCACTCAGTACAGGAGAAGAATCAAGCCGATGCCACATCCTGCTGTCCAGGTGGCTCCCAATCTGCAAGCCCCATGAGATCCCCAGTCTACCAGGCTATACCTGCAAGACAGAGAGAGAATGTGGCACCTACTGGGACCAGCTGCCAGCACCCCAGCCTGGCATCAGAGTACACCTTGCCCCTCTCAGCCACAGCCATCACCCTTACCTTGTGAATCTGTGGTGGAAGCTCGTCCTCCGAGCTCTCCTCTGGCACAGGCTCTGGGTGCCTCGCTGACTGCCCGTCCTCGGCCCAGCCTCCCAGAGGAAGGCGGGAGAAGTGTGATGGGGCTCTGTGCACTGTGCCTGGGTCTGCAAGAGAGGCAAGAAATTAGATTAGCAATCTGGGGGACTGCCACTGTCTAGCAGCAGGCAGGCTGCTCGTGCCAGTCCATAAAGGACATCAGTTACAGAGCTCTGGCCTGAACTCAGACCTCTGCCCTGGCTCCCGTACCTGTGATGCCGCCGTATCGCCGCTGGAAGCCAGTCTGCAGTGTGGCTGTCTCCTCGGCAGGCTGCCGGGGTGAGGAGAAGGGGTAGCTGGCAGAGCGGGGAATGGGGACGGGGCCACCCCGCTGAGTGTCCAGCTCTTCGTGGGCGCTCTCCCCACTCTCGTCACTCTCTCGTCGGTGCCAAGTGTGCCGCTCGGGCTCCAGCTGCGCATGCTGCTTGTGCAACTGCAGGCCAAAACACAAGTGACTCAACTGTGTGGGAGAAACCAGACGCCCAAACACACCCTCTCCGCAGCACTGCATACACAGTGGTTTTCTCGTCACAATGGACAGGGCAGCCCAGTCCTGCCTGCCTTGCTCCACGCCCAGCCCAGCTCTGGGTTGCTCACCTCGTGCATGTAGAGTGCATGAAGACTCATCTCAGTCGAGGCATACTCCGACAGGATCATGCTCTGCAGTTGACCCTCCCAGGCGCTGCTCCCTGAGCTCACGGTCCTTGCATCAGCACTGCCATGGAACACACCAGTAGTGTTTGCTGCCCAGGTGCCCCCACAATGCCCAGCCCCTCTCCACTCTAATGTCAGGCTAATAGAGATCTGCTCCTGAACTGGGTATGAAGAGGCCCTCGGCAGCATCTCCCAAAATACACAAGCCCCATTATGGCTCTGGCACTTTCTTCTTGTGAGAGACAGGGGTCTCTCACCACTGTAGTACCTACAAGAGAACAATAGGACCCTGACACTATCCTTTGGGGCCAGCCTTAACACCTGGTACCAGCACCTAGACCTGAGTCTAACTCTGCTTGTGAATGTCCCTTGCTGTCCAGGCTGCAGAGATAAATGCCACCATGCATCTAGGACAACAGGATAGCATTTGGGCAAAGGGTAAAGGAATGTCCAAGGTGTCTGGCTGCCCTTCTCCAGCCAGCAGCTTACCCAGAGGCTGTCATGGCACTCGTGCCACGAGGCTGGGCTCCCTCTCCATCCCTTCCCGATGCCTGGAAGCCACTGGAAGGCTGCTGGGCAGACTGGAGTGGGGAGAAGGAACGCAGAGCCGAGGCCACTTCTGAGAGATGGCGGGAAGCCTGTCCGTCCCGGCTCATGTGGAAGCCCAATGCTGAGGAGCCTGCTATCACATTGGCAATCAGGCTGTGAGGCTGCAGAGTTGAAAGAGTAAGAGTCACTGTCCTGTGCGGAGCTGAAGGACGGATCACACCAGACAAAGAGAGCTGGGCAATCTTGGCCCCTCTCCCACCTCACAGAGCCCTAGGACAGCCTGTAACATTCTCTAGAAACCCAGAAGTGTCCCAGATACTGCTGATCTACCACATTTTCATCCTCGGATATATCCCAGGGAAGGGCAAAACTACCCAGAGGGCCTGAGGATGAATTTGCCAGCATGTAGCAAGCACCCCAAGAACAACCCACATGCCCTGAGCATGGGCACCTCTGTCTCCGACTGCAGGGACTGGATGGAGCTGAAGAGGGCGTTTTCAGGGAGCACAGCCTGCTGAGCCAGTGCCACGCTGCTGTCCCGGTGCACCCGCTCCTTCAGGAAGCCGATGAAGGCTGTGCTCTCACGGGGTGGCTGCCACTTGGGGTTGGTGATGGCAAAGTGCATGAGGGATAGCTCCGTCTTGCCATCCTCAGCCTGCTGGTAAATGGAGGCCTCCGTCTTTCCTGCTGACATCCACTGTGGACAAGAGACAGGTAATGAGAGACAGGATCTGCTTTATAATCCTGCCAGCCCTGGGAATCCTGCAATCAGTCTGGGCAAAGCATGCAACACCCAGCCCGTGCAAGGCCATGGCTCCCTATGTAGCAGGTGCTACACTAAAAGTCCCCATGCTCATTCAGCCATCTCAGCCTGGAGAAGAAGCAACAAGCAGTTTGTTCCACCTCCATCCCAGAACATGAATTGCTGCAAGGGAACTGGGGAGCTGGGAACCGTCACACAGACAGGAAGAACTACAGTCAACAAATGATTCTTCTTAAAAGCTTCCTGCCACAATGAGCTCACTTCCTTCCTAGTTCATGACTGTGTCTCTAGGAAGTCTTTCCCTAGACAAATAACCTAAATTCCCAGGCACACACAGATGGACCCCTTTTCCCTCCATCGTAGATTTTTCATAATGGAAAATGCTTCCTATTTTCTCTAGACTGCTTCTCTCCTGAGCACAAGCAGGTCAGCTTCTTAGTGGTCATGCCTTCTAAATGTCCACATTCCACTCTCCTGAGGACACAAAACTCTTGGCTGTGAAAACAGGCAATGACATCAAAGAAATGACACTGCCTGATTCCCGAAGCACCTGGTCAATAATCACAGCTGGGCCACAAGAGCCTTCTGGAGCTGGTGACCTGTGTTGCCAAGCCCAGACACCCAAGAAGGTGGGTGGCTGGGCTGTGGGCTGCCAGGAGTGGTGAGTTCGGGCCTCTCATGGGTCTAAAGGACCAGACATGCTGGTGGGCAGCACAGAACTTACCGCAGGGTGGCCGTGCTGGCGCACGTCCATCTGGGCAAAGGAGCAGGTGTCACCCACGCCCACCACCTCCACGGTGAAGTTACGGAAAAAGTCAACAATGTCCAAGGACTTGGGCCGCAGGCAGATGATAAGGATCAAAGGAGTAATGATGGGACTCAGGAGCTCTTCCAGGATGAAGACCTAAGCACAGAAATTATGGGTTCAGCACAAACTTGAGAGTCAAAAAACCCACAATCCCAAAACAGACCCCAGAGGTAGCCCTCCATCTTTCTGGGACAGGGTATCTCTGAGGACACTGCCTTGTTCCTCTATGAGCCCAGGAGCTGTTGAGCTCTCCAGCACCTTCTCCCTCCTGCAGTGATGGGGGCAAGTCCCCAGCCCCACAGTTAAGCCAAGCTCACCGCTTTGTACTGGAAGAGCTGGGCAAACTCGTCCCTGGTCTCGTAGCGATGGGCGTTGCCCTGCCAGTGGTCAGGCATGTAATGGATGTGTGCCAGGATGACTCGCAGCAGCTGCTCTGGGCAAAAGACCAGGTGCTGGTCAGGGATGAAAGACCTGCAGGACAGGACAGGGAAACATCACAGCATTACACCTCAGTTCTTGGGAGATGTCATCTTGGGAGGGCAGGGTGACTGGGCCATATCACAGCTCCACCTGTAACCTTCCAACCAGACCAGCCCCTCATACCATACAACCACTGCAGCCAGGATCATTGCTACCCCCTTTCTCCAGCCCGGTCCTGCCTCTCCCCAGCCATGCCCCTCATTCACACAGATTCACATCCATTTGCAAGCAAAGAACATGTTTACACAGATTGCTGCCAGCCCCACTGCTCCCTACAGCACTGCCAGGAGCACAGGGGCAGCACAGACCCACCTCACCTGCACACTGTGATGCCCACCCCGAGCAGGGTGACCGTGGTCAGGACGTGCTCGACCGCAAGCACATCCTCATCATAGATGGTGAGAGCGATGAGCACAGCCAGGATGGAGCCAGCAAAGAAGGCCACGTTCTTGGCCACGATGGTGAGAAGTGGGGAGATAAAGCAGTTCATGTACTTGGAAGCTGGCTTGTAGCCCTTGCTGAGGCGTGAGTGCAGTTCGTGATCCAGCTCATTGAAGTGACGCAGGTAACAGCGGCCATAGAGAGACCAGCAGCGGGCACCCAGGCTGCCCGGCTCCCGTTTCAGGATCTCCGTGTAGCTGAAGAAAGCATAGAGGATCTGCCAGATGAGGATGAGGGGACAGAGCAGGAAGTTAGCAATGCCAATCCAGAGGATGCGAGTGCTGAGCTTCTCAGCCAGCTCCAGGCGGTTCCCGGCCCGCTTGTATTCAGCCTTCAGGCTCCACTCGTTCTCAAAGAGGGAGCCGGGACCCCAGAAGAAGATAAGCTCAAAGTTGTACTTGAGCCCACGTGTGTAGAAGACGGTGTCTCCCAGCAGGGGCAGGCGGAAGCGGATGGGCAGCAGTGACTTGTTCACCATGGCCACCATGTAGTTCTTGAAGCGGAGGATGCGGTGATAGATGTCCAGCTCTGTCAGCTCCTTCTTGTGGATGCAGATCTGGTGCTCCTTCTGGATCTGCACAATGCGGGCCTGCACCTCCTGCCACGTGTAGTAGGGCAGAGTGGACTGCAAGGTGGACAAGCAGCAAGATCAGGAGCAAGAAGTATCCAGGGACAGAAACCAGGCTGAGCCCATTGAAGCAGCAGGTCCCAGCACACACCTCGGAGTGCTGACAAAGTGCATGCAACACCAGGACATGAGGCACCTTCTGGCACCACTTCAGCCTGCAGCAGGCAAACCCCACACCTTGCCTTGGTGCCCTTTACCCCCTAGGTTAGCACAGATGACTGTTTCCCAGCCACTCATGCACCAGTTTCCTTGGAGGCATAAACAAAGGTCCAGGCTTCCATGGGTCCTCCCAGAGCTGCCATTTGGAGTCAGCAGGGAGAAACAAACACGGAAGGGACTTAAGCAGTGTCCCAGAGGGAGCCCATAGAAAAACTGGGAACAAACCAAGCCTTTCAGCTCACCCCACCTTTCTCAAGATACTTTTCCCCTCCAAAGAATGCGCACATGCCTTTTCATGTTGTTCATCAGAGCAAGGACTCTGGACTAGGATGTATATGCAAGCCTCAAACCCCATCTGTGACACACTCATCTCCTGTGTGACCTTCACAACCAAGTAGCTTCAAGCCTCCCAAGTAAACAAGGAAGCTGAGGTTGTCCATATCCTAGGGAGGTATGAGGATATCCTCGCTTATGCCTTCTCTGTGGAAGGCATCACAGAAAAGGCCAGTGCTGAGGAATACACATATTGGGTGGCATATGGCAGAGGCATGCGCCAGCAGGAAGAGAGGCAGACTGGGCACAGAGAGGTTAACATGGAATAAACTGGCTGCTGGAGAAGAGGCTGAAAAGAGATCATGTGGTTATGGAGCAGAGAGAAGAGTGCTCAGTCTGACTGAGAAGAGGAGAGCTGTGAAGGCAAGTTGCAACCACCAGCAAATGCCTCCCATGACCCCCAGCAGCCCCGCATGCAGCCCCTGGCTCAGCGACTTACCATGGGGATCTTCAGGGCATTGATGTAGAAAGAGTGAATCTCCCAGTAGCAGCAAATATTGTAGATAAATTTGACGAGTCGGTGAATCCAGAAAACCCCAGCTATCACCAGGATGCAGATGAGGAAGCTGTTTGCCTGGATTCTGCAAGCAAGAAGAGGCAAGTAGTGGGATACAGGCCCAGACAGGAGCCCTGAGTACTTACGAAAACAAGAGCAGTGGCTAACATGTGCTCCACTGCCCCTACCTTGCACTGCAGACGTTTGGAGGCAGGAAGGCATCTGGCAGAGTCACCTTAATGGGCTCACTGGGATGCTGGCTGTGATTTAATGCTTTGTTGGCGAAGAGGATGTCATAATCAACACAGCTGATAAGAAAGGTGGTGAATGCCACCACAAAGATGAACTGCCTGTGAAAAAAGAGAAGGATTGTGAGGGAATCACCCTTCTGCTCCACCACAAAATATGAAGCAGCCAGGGTCATAGGCCATGGAGATGCAATCCCACAGCCACGGCAGCAGGAACGCTCACAGGCAATGGTTCCTCAAAGTGAAATGCAAGTCTGGGGCATGGAAAACCCTGATGTAGGGGAGACAATACAATTATGAAAGGAGCCCTTCCACCTACACAGTTGCAAGTGCTTAGCAAGTGCTTGTGGCTGTTCCCCAGCAGCTGTCACAGCCACAACAGAGGGGAACCTGCACTTACATGAGCTCAAAGATCTCTCCAATGAGCATGCAAGTGAAGCCATTCTTCTGATGCAGGTTATAGACGTGAAAGCTACAGTCAAGGAAAACAGCATGGAGACTCTTCATCTGAACGATGAATAGGCTTCTGTCCCACTGGTTTCCACAGCTCCTCAGCCAAGTCTCCCTTCATCACCAAGAGAAAATCTCTCCCACCCTTACTCATCAGCAAGTTGGTTCCCCACTGCAGGAAAACACATTCTGCCCAGATAAAGTACAGCTGGGGTAGAAGGACTTGGCTTCATTCATGCTGCTTTCTTCCTGCACTCAACACCCATAGTGGGGGTCTGTTCAGCACAGAGCAGAAACTCAGCCTGCACTCAGGCTGCACAACGGTGGATAGGGCAGGGCAGGACAAGACAGAGACAGAAAAAATTCATTTATTGGCCCCTGGCACCTGCTCCTGTCCCCAGCAATGGGGTCAGCATAACTAACACCATTCCATAAGGCAAGCAGCCCTTCTCTGTCACCAAGGGGGTCACCCTTTCCTCAGTATTCAGGCACTGAAGGTCCTGTGAACCAAGTAGATAAATCAAACAGGTTTCTACTTCCCCTCCCTATGGGCCTCAAGATTCCTTGGCACCAGGCTGATTACACTCTTCCATGCTGTCCTTGAAGGTCCCAGGCATCTGGCCAACCCAAGAGGTGATGACCCCACCACAGAAAAGGGAAGTATTAACAGCACCCAGAGCACTACCCACAAAATCAAGGAGTTACAAATCCTAAGTTGGAACTTGTACCACAGTTGCTGGTGGACAGTGAGACCCAGGACCCCTCAGTAGCCAGGGATACTCCTATTGTCATCTGCTTCCTCTGAGGACTAAGTGAATGACCCAAGTTCTTTTATGTGATTTTTGAATCTACATTATGATCATTATATTGATACAGCAAACCATATATTAAGATATGTCCAGATCTGTAAAGACTCCAGATGATTAGAAACCACAAACTAAGAGATACTATAAAATTGTGTTCTATACTACTTATAAAATTGTACTACACTGATTTTGGCTACAGAAATCCTGTACTAGTCTATAAATGCCACGCTAGCAATAAAATCCTGTTAAGAATATAACACATTAACTGTAATGTCAACAGTACTGTCATCACTTCCCCAAGAATTCCTAGAAGCACCTGTACGACCCTGTGTCAAGTGACAGTGTCCCAAGGTATGAGGGGTTCTGTCAGGCCCTCTGGAGCTCTGTAGTGTCCTACAGGGATGAGCTGACACTGCCCAAGCTCCAAGTTACACAAAGTTCCATGTTTTTCCTGTACTTAGAGCCGGGAGGAGGGAGGTACATCCCGCCTGACCCTCGCCCTGCAAAAGGATATGCGAGAGAAGAAAAGGTCGAGGTTCTCGATGTGATGCCACGGAGCTGAAGGAAGAAGCAGCACAGGGTGAGGGGTCCTCAGCACACCCACCCCCGATGCTGTGACCAGCACAACCGACCCCTTCCCCCGCTGCCCCCGGCACACGAGGCCCCAGACCAGCCCCGCAGCCGCCACCCCGGCTCCCCTCCGTGTCCAGCCTCTCCCCTGCGCCCCCGGCCTCTTCCGCCCCCCGCCGCCGGCCAGGCCCCAACCCCCGGTGCCGGTGCCATCGCTCACACTTGGCGCCCTCGGGGACGTGGACGAGCAGGTCGCCGCCACCGGGGGGAGACTCGGTGGAGGAGCTCTCCAGGCGCTGGTACTGCGTCTCGAAGTGGGCCATGGCGGGGCCCCGCGCCGCCG
>VWZP01001440.1:0-22651 GCA_013396995.1 Dicaeum eximium | reverse complement strand
CTGGCGGGTGGCTCACGACGGGCCCGTTACTCAGACGCTGTCCCTTCCGCTGGAAGCAGGAGCGATGCCGGAGAGCAGGTCCGTGTTTGAGGCCGCTCAGGACCCCGATCTCCTGCACGGGCTGACCCTTGTCACCGGCGTTGCTGCGGATGCGGGTGCCGCCGAGCTGGCACCTGCGAGCCACGGTGCGGGGGGCTCCGCGGGAACGGCGGGAGGGAAGTTATTCGACTAAGCTCGTGTTCCGCACAGATCTGGTGTTCTGTCCCCAACTCAGCTTGGGTGATCACCCCGGAGCTTGGCCATGGGAGCTACCTGGTGGGTGGGTAAATGGGCTTTTTTTTTGGTGACACCCCAAGGTCCCCGAAGCTCCTTCAACCATAGGTTTCTTTGGGTTGGCTGAGGAGGGACCGAGGAGGCTCCACTCCTTGCAGTGCAGCCTGCGGGGCTGCCTGTGCACTGCCCTTCCTTGTTCTTCCAGAGAAACCTGCAGCACCCAGCTGTGAGGAGAAGGCCCATGGGATCGCCGAGGTGCCAGAGAGGATGTGCTGCTTGACCTGCGGACAGGTGTTTGGGAGCCGGGAGGAGCAGGTGAGCAGGGCTGAGCAGTGTGCAGTGGGAGTGGGGCTGGCATGACTGGTGGGATCCTGCTATGGAAGCTCAGCCCCAGCATGGTGCAGCACAGTGCTGGCTGTTTGCCCATGGCTCACAACCCATTGGCATCTGGCACTCAACCCTTGTATGTTATCAGTTAAAAATATAATATACTGGAAGTAGAGGGTAAGTACAGCACAGGCCTGTACCTGTTCAGGTTAACTGTTTAATGGGTAACTCCTGAATATACTGTGATTTTCCAGTCAGGACTGCTGAAGGAGCCCAGCATCAGTTTAGCCCTTGGGGTCTGTCACCTCATGCCCTTTGGTGGTGATGGCTTTCATGGAGCACCAACATGCTGCCAGCTCATACTTTTCTGCTCCACAGACTGAGCACTACCGTCTTGATTGGCACCGCTTCAACCTGAAGCAGCGACTCCTGGGGCGCCGGACGCTGCCTGCAGAAGTGTTTGAGGAGAAAACCCGCACAGGTGAGGAGTTGGACAGTCTGCACTGGAGCCCAGGGGCTGTCAGCAACCTCACTGCGGCTCTTCTGTACAGGGTTGAAGCCCTCTGCTAGCACAGGTTCCCTTTATTCTATTCCTGTGGGGTCTTCTCGGGATCCAGCACTGCTCCTGAGCTGTTAGGATTTGTTATAGGCAGAAGGGGGTATATTAACTGAGCCCCTGCCTAAGCATGTCTGGGGATCCAGAGCCCCCAAACTCCTATCTCCCCAGATCACAGCCTGTTTGTGATATGTAGGGTTATTTGACAGAACATTTCTGGGGTCGTGGGCACTCTGCAAGTGCCCTTGAAATCACCTACAGAGTTTTGGGGAGGCTGTTCAGTAATCTTTGCTTTGTTTCACTGCATCTTTTCTTTTCCTCGCAGGTGATGTTTCCAGCATCTCAGGATCTGACTCGGACAGCTCTGATACGAGCAGTGAGTCAGAGTTGCTGCCCTCTGTCAGTGACAGTCCCCGGACCCCCCACGTTCCCCGCTCCCACAAAGTGCTGCTCCGCAATGCCAAGGGACAGCTCATCTCCGTGTACCGCTGCGTGCTGCTCACTGGCAAGGCAAGTCACAGCCCAGCTTTTTGGGAGAGGGAGTCCAGAAAAGGTGGGTGGCACTGGGGTGTAGATGTCTCTCTGGTAGTCTCCTTCCTCCTGTGATAGGAAGGGTGGACTCTGGTGCCAGGTCAGAGCCCCAGACTTGTTGGTGGCCTGTTATTTGGCTCTGGGGTGCTCCCAGAAACCTGCTTCTGGTGCTAGCAGAGAGGCTGTTCTCTGTCCTGGGGACAGCAGGACGTAAGGAGGCAATGCCACGGGTGCTAGCGGGGGTGTCTGTGTATCAGGGTCACATTGAGGAGCCGGTGGAGCTGACAGCATCACTGCAGAGCCTCGGTGCAAACACATGCTGGGTTGTTCTGATGATGGGTGGCGGGCACTTCGCAGGAGCAGTGTTCCGGGGGTGAGTACAGGGGGACAGTGGGGTTGTCCCTCTGGGCACAGTCAGCTGGAGCTGCTCTTGCATGTCAATGCCATGCACACTAAGCTCTGTTGCTCACACCTGCCCCTCTCCACAGCCCGCAGGTGCAGGAGCACAAGACCTTCCACCGCTACACGGTGCGAGCACGGCGGGGCACAGCGCAGGCCCTTCGGGATGCCCAGAGCCCAGGCTCAGCACCGAGATCGGCCGGGGCCTCCCTGCGCCGCCACAACGAGGCTGCACTGCTCAAGGTGAGCATGCACCACGCTGGGCTCTGGGCAGGGAGAGTGCTCCTCGCTGCCTCTGACAGGTGGTATCAGGCTGCTGGAGGGCATGGCAGGGACGGCTGCCTCTGGAAAAGGGGCAGGGCCCAACTAAGGCTACTCTCTTCTGGATTTGTCCCTGCTCCAGAGCTACGTTTGCGCACATAGTGTGCTGAGGATCCCATAAAGCTTCTCCTTTCTGCCCAGGATATTCAGGACCTGCTGGCAGCCTGGGCACAGCACCTGAATGAAGCTCAGCGCATCTTCCTCCGGGCCCCTCACCACAACCGTGCGCTGCTCTTTGGTGGCAGGAACCCACCCCTCACCCGAGGGGACCCTCGCATCTGCCACATCCCCCTCAGCACCCGCAGGGCCACCCTGCGAGAGGTGCTGCGAGTCCACGCCACGCTGGCCAGCCTGCAGGTGTATGGTGAGTTGGACCAGTCCTTGTGCCTGTGGGTCAGGGCAGGGGGGCGACATGGTCCCTTGTGCATTAGGGGACACTACCCTATGGGATGGAGGTGCTAGCGCTTCAGCCCTCGGTCCCTGGAGACATGGGGTGCTCCCTGTCCCCAGGCAATGACGGGAGCACCCTTGCTGCCCAGGGAAGGACACGCCACTGGAGGACATCACTGGGTCCCCCCGGAAGGTCTGGCAGAAGAGGCAGCAGAAGGCAGAGGTGGATCCCCTGCAGGAGGACACAACTGGTGAGTTGAACCATGGAGGGAGACATGACTCTGAGCAAGCAGGATGGGTCTGATATTTGCAGCTTAAGAGTATGGCTGGACAGGAGAAAGACAGAGTGTTCTTGGCTGAGAGCCCCGAGTGATTAGTTCTGTGTGTGGGGCCTTAGCCCCAGTCTTATCACCGCCTTCAGCTCCAGAGGAGGAGGAAGAGGAGGAAGAAAGCCCTGCAGGAGAACTGGAGACTGTGGAAGTGACACTGGGGACCTTGGACCTCCGGGAGTTCGAAGTGATGCCAAAACGAAACCGCAAAAGAAGGAAGAAGAGAGACAAGAAGGTGGAGAAAGGTGAGGGAGAAGAACTGGCAGGGGCAGTGTAGGAAGGCCATGGCTGGGATGCAAGCTGACTCTGACCCTCTTCCTCATGTGTTGCCTGTGCAGAGCCTTGTGCTAAAGAGACTGGATACCAGTGTGGGCAGCCTGGCTCGGAGCCAGTGACAGAGCTGCAGGGGGAGGATGAGGCTGGGCTGCTTCTCTGGAGTAATGGAGGTAAGTGGGGTTGGGAGCTGCATTGGCTGGATGCCTGCCCCATTTACTGGTGGCTTTTCAGTGGGGTGAAGAGCACATTGTCGAGCAGGTGTCCAGAACAGGTGGGTGTGAGAAGTCTTTAGTGCAGTCATGTGCCTTTGAGTGAGCTGTGTGTTTGGAGCTAAGGGGGCCAGGCAGCACCTGGCTAAGCCAGGTGTGTTGGGGGGATTGGAGTGGGTCTTACTTCAGGAGACAACTTGGCTGGTGCCAACAGTGCCTAGCAATGCTATAGCACATTGCCACAGACTCTGAAGGTGCTGGAGATCCTGCAGTGCCCAAATCCAGCTAGCAAGCTGATGCACTGTGTGTGTTCTCTAGCCAGACCAGAGTGCTGCTTTGCCCAATCTGCTCATCAGACTCCCCTCCTGTTCTTCTCTCACAGGAGACCCTCAGACCCAGCTCTGCGATGCTCTGTTCACTGCCTGCAAGACAGGGGATGTGCGGACACTGCGGCATCTCCTGGGTGTGCCAGAGAATGGTGGGCTGCCAGGGAACAGTGAGGATGGGGAATCCCTGGATATGGCCCGCTCTCTGCTGAACCAGCCCGTGGATGAGCGCAGCTGGACCCTGCTTCACGTGGCAGCACGGGCTGGCAAGGCTGAGGCTGTGCGTCTGCTGCTGGAGGCGGGGGCGGACCCTGCCCTTAGGTATGGCTGCAGGGCATCCAGTGGTTCACAACCCCTGCTGTGGGAGTCCAGCACTCACTCCTGTCTCAGCCACAGGAAACTGGTGCCACTCTTGTCCTGGGACAGCCAGTATTGGTCTCTATGACCTGGGACAGCTTGGGTTTTTATGGGAGGCCTAGGAGCTGAACCACCCTTCTCTCTGCCTGCCTGGTCTGGCATGGCAGCAGGTGGGCAGCACCTCAAAGTGCACCCAGGTTTATTGGTAGGCAATTCCAAGGGCCAGGATGAGACAAAAGCCCCATGCATGCACTTTGAGAGGCAAGAAGGACTTGGAGGATTTGGAGGATTCTGGTATAGGAATAAGGAACTTTCCCCTCCTTGGCTGTGATACTGTGGCCTGCAGTACACACCGCTCTGGGCTCTGGGCTCACAGCCCAGTGGGATGCAGACAGTAGGATGGCAGTGTGAGCCAGCTGGTCTCCCTTGTCTCACAGGGACAGGCAGGAGAGGACCCCATACTGTGTCTCTGCTGACAGACTGACCCGCAATGCCTTCCGCAAGTTCATGGTGGACCATCCAGACAAGTACGACTACAGCCGTGCCAAGGTGGGTGTCTGCCCTCTGCCCTCGCCAGCAGGGGAACCCCAGAGCAAAGCTCTCCTTTCTCACTTGTGCATTGCCCCATGCTCAGTGGGAGATGCTGTCTGCCCTCAGGTGCCAGGGCCCCTGACACAGGAGATGGAGGCCAAGAAGCTGGAGAAGAAGCGGGCACAGAAAGCCCAGCGGAAGCAACGGGAGCAAGCACAGCGGGAGGAGCAGCTCCGCTGGGAGCAGGAGCAGGAAAAGAAGCGGCAGTTTGCAGCCCTGTCTGACAGGGAGAAGGTGAGGATTGGAAAGGGGATCCAGCCCAGATAGGGCAGTGCTGATGTGGTGGGCTCTGGGCACAGCAGCTCCCAGGGGCTGCAGGAGCTGAGCTGTCTCTGCTCCCCAGAGGGCACTGGCTGCTGAGCGGAGGTTGGCTGCACAGCTGCAGGACACCGGCACGACTCCTGCCAACATCAGGTAACCATCCCAGCAGCATGGCTCTGAAGACAAATTCTCCCATGTCAGCACAGCTGTTCCCTGCCTTTCTTGCTCCAGTTCTCATTTCCAGTCCAAAGCTATTCCTAACCACTCAGTTCCCAGTAGTGCTTTTGTAAAAGTTTCCTCCCTGTCTTGCCCTGCTCCCCTGAAATATTTTGCTAAGGATGGCTTGGTTCATTTGCAGCCAGATCTACAGCAAGCAAATGCCCCAGCCACCCCTGTGACCCTGTTTACTTTCCTCTGCCACCCCACCAGGTTTGTTGGCAGCCAGCACTCCCCATGCTTATGTGGGCAGGGGCTTTAAAACCTTTATAGGGCCAAGTCCCTCCACGTTCATTCTGCCTCAAAGTGCCTCACATCACTCTCTGACAGAGTGTCTCCCCCAGGGAGTATGTCCTGGCCAGGCCATTGGGTGAGCACATCAGCCCTGTGAGACCCTCATGCTGCTGGTGTCTTGTGTCACAGTCCAAGCAGGGAATACTTTCCTCTTTTAGCTCTTTTGCAAGTGTCCCCTTTGCTCAGGGCCAGCTCTGCTCTTTCCTGCAGCCGCTGCTGGCAGTGTGGAGAGTCCCTGTTGGGACGGATCCCTTTCCATTACCTCGACTTCTCCTTCTGTTCCACGGCCTGCCTGCAAACCCACCGCCGGGCCCAGGCTGGCCACACCTAACGCTGGGACTGCTGCCACCTGCAAGGACCACTGTGGTGGGGACATGGCTGAGCACTGGCTGGGCAGCAAGGGAGCACCTGTGGAGCAGCGATGGTCAGAGGACCTGAGCTGGCCATGCCACTCTCCAGGGCAGCTCTGGCAAGGCTCTGGGCATGAATATCACTGGGCAAAGTTAATAACGGAGAGGTCTCCAGGTGCTAGTGGGAGGGGCTGGGACTGTTCCGTGGCCTGGCTCCAGCCACGGGTCCTGCTGCCATCTTTCCTCATGGCTACGTCGTAGGTTGCTGTCTGTAGTGTAAGGGCAGATCCTGATACATACAGACCCTGCAGCCCTGAGCTACCTGCAGCCATGCCTGTGGACACCATCAAGGCTGTGCTTGTACCTCTCCTCTCCTGGCTGCCATCAGCATCTCAGCCATCATGTTAGCAACTACTTCCTCCACCTACCTTGTCAATAAAGAGGTGCCTTGACCCCCTGGCCATGGGGGGAGTCAGTATGGTCACTGGAACTATTTGGGATGAGTGTAGCATTGACATGCAAATCAAGCTCAGTGCTGGGTCCCTTACTCATTAGCACAGGCCCTGCCTGTCCCCAGAGGTCTATGCCAGGACCTGTGCTACTTTCCTTAGCCCCTGTGCTTCATCAGCCCCTGCCATCTCCCCAGCCCCAGTGAGAGACAAGGCCAGTGCCCAGCAGTGTTTACTCTGTGGCCGTGGTGCTGCAGCCAAGTGTCCTGTTGTAAAGGGGTCGGTCAAGGAAGAGCAAGAGAGGAGTGGGAGGTGCCCCTTCTAGCTCCAGCACTGTAATGTTGTTGGGGTGGCCAACGTGCAGCACCGAGCCAGGCACAAAGAGGGTCTGCTGGGGCCCACGACACGTCCAGTACCGGCCCAAGTTGAAGCCATTTATCCACAGCAGTCCCTGGAAGATGATGGAGATGGGACTGAGCTGTGTCCTGGTCCACTCTTATCCCCTTTCCCAGTTATGCATTGCCTTACCTTGCTCCAATCTGGGAACTTCACGAAGGTGTCCCAGGCAATGCCAGGTGTCTCAAAGGTCCCCGTGTAGAAGGCTGGCCCCACTCGGCCCCCACTGCTTGATTTTGGCAGAGCAGTGTGGGGCCAGCCCTGCTGGACTGCGGTGTCTATGGCCAGGGGATAGATCAGCCAGTTGCTGAGAGGCCTGGAGTTCAATGAGAGGTTTCCCAGCAAGCCCTGAGATGAACAGGAGGGGAAATGAAGCAGCAGTATCTGCCACAGTCAAGACACTTGGCAACCCCAGGGCATGTCCCTCTTGCAGAAGTGAAGGGGGGATGGGATCCCCTCAAAGGAGTGAAGGGCCCTGGCAGCTGTGGCAGCATACGTGGGAGAGGGGTGCCGGGCTCTGAGCCCTGTGCTGGCAGGTTTGAGATGAACAAGGGAGCAGGACTGGAATACTGGGATTAGCCCCACCAAGGCTGGACTCTGTCTCAGGTGGCAGTAGAGACGGGGTGTTTGGTCACATGGGTTGCCAGGCCATCCCCTCTGGAGCTCAGGGCCCTCTTCCCTTACCTTGAAGTCACTGGTGTTGGCCCCAAAGCTGATCCTGCCCATGTTCTCCATGAGTATGTCCAGGCTGTCCCCTGCCCTGCCCGTTACATGCAGTGTTGTTCGCCCATCCCGCTCCAGCGTTCCCTGGTACTCCTAAAGCCACAAAGTCAGTGCTGCTGGCCCATGTTTCGATCCCACCACCCCCAACGCTACCAGCAGGCACACAGCATCCTGCTGCCAGCCCACCAGAGCCAGGGCTGCTGTCTGCCCCCAGAGGAGGCAAATTTGGGCCCAAGAGCCACCCTGCAAAAGCTCAGTATGGCTTTTGGCACCCTGACTGTCCCCAGGGTCTTGCTTTTGGTACCCTGACTGTTGCCAAGACCCTGGCATGGCACAGCCCCACTGCCAGCAGGTCCCACAGCCCTCTGGAGCACTGTCCAGGGACTGATGTGCTCCCATAGCCTCACCTTTTGCAGCATCACGTAGCCACGGTCACAGATGCTGTGGGGAGGAGCACCCAGCGTGGCTGGGTCCGGGACATCCCAGGGCAGCTGTGTGTGGTACACCACAAAGCCATGGGCCTGCAGGACACAGTGCAGTGGCACAGAAAGGGAAATGGAGCTGGAAGTGACCTCTGCTCCTCTGCCCCAGAGTCAGAACCAGGCAGACAGGAGTGTCTCCTCAAATGTCCAGCACTACACCCAGCCTCTCACCTGCTTTAGGGCCTCAAAGGTGAGAGGGAACTGGCTCTGGATGGGCCCAGAGGAGCACAGCACATCCAAGACATCCAGGAGGTCAGCATACTGCAAAGAGAGGGATGGGTGCTGGGCAGCTGAGCAGTGCCATGCTGGGGCAGTACAGCCTTCAGGACAGGCACTCACCTTCCGCAGGGCCACCCGGCCATAGGCATACTTGGGGGTGGCAGGTGGCATGGGACCAACTGGCAGGGGCTGGAACTGAACAGCAGACTGTCAGATGGCCCCCATGGCAAGCAGAGAGATGTCCCTTGCCTGCTGGGACACAAGCAGCAGTGCCCAGTGCTATCCCCTATTTCCTGCCAGGTTCATTACCTTGCTGATGACCGAGCGAATGGCAAACAGCTTCTCAGTGGGGTCTCCTGCCTCTGAGAGGGGGGCATCATAGTCATAGCTGGTGGTCACTGGTTTGTACTGGTCCTTGTAGTCAGCACCTGGCCAAGGAAGTGATGTGAGCTGGAGGAAGGGGCTCTGGCACAGCCCAGGGCATGGAACCCAGCCTCAGGCTGGCTGCAGTGCAGTGTTGGGGGGCATGACCCAGAACTGTGAGCTGCTGCACAGGCACAAAAGGAGTCCGCAGGAGAAGACAAGCTTGGGTTCAAGGGCCCTTGGCTATATGTCAGCCTGCCCCATGAGACAGAGCAACAGCCTGAAGCAGGCTTCTCAGGGATGGTCAAGGAAAACCCCCCAGCCCTCCAGTGTGCCCCTCCCTCCCTGGGGCAAGGCTCTACTCACCGCTCCAGTAGGCAAAATTTGTCCCTCCATGGAACATGTACCTACAATACACCCCAGAGAGCCTCATCAGCAACCCCACAGACCCAGAAGGGGCTCACCCCTTCCCTCCGGCACCCACAGTCCCTGCTGGCCTGATCCCAGTGGGATGAAGGCAAGAGGTGATGCCCACTCCCCTGGTGGCTGGGCCCTCTGCCAGCTGACTACTTGCATGTTGATGCTGGCTCCCAGCTGCAGCATGTCCTCCAGCCCCCGAGCCACCCACACTGCGCTGGTGCTGGCATGTGCCTCGCCCCAGTAGTCCAGCCAACCTGTGTAATACTCAGAGTTTACCTAGAGGAGAAAGAGACAATCACCTGCAGCCTGGGCCCAGCGCCCCTCTTTGCCTCACTGCCTGGTGCCTCTGCCTCCCCAAAGCCATTGCAGGTCATTCCCCCCACAGCACCCATGCCAAGCTCACCAGGGGCCCCTTCGGTTCCACGCGGCGCTGGGCACCAAATGCTTCTGTCACGTTGGATCCTGTGGAGGTGGAGAGAGGGAGGTTTGAGCAGGGCAGAGAAGGGACCCACATCCTCCCTCTCTCCTCCTCCTCATCCCCCGTACCCGGCCCGAAGTCGACGGTGGCGTAGAGCCCCTGCAGCGTGCCACAGCGCAGCTCCTCCGCTCGCGCGCTGTCGGTGGTGAAGAGCAGCACCTCGCTCCCCAGCAGCGCCCGAAAGGAGCCCAGCAGATGCCGTAGGTATCCATAGTCACAGGCATAGTAGCTCCCATATTCATTTTCCACCTGCGAGCGGGGCAGGGGCTGGTACGCAGTATGCACATGGCAGGGCTGCAGACAGGTCCCACTGCCCACTGGGATGAGCACCAACCTCCCTCCTTTCCTCTGGACATCATCAGATGTCCTGACAACCCCCAGGGGGGTCCTGAGTATAACCTTCCAGTTCCACCATGAGCTCCAGCTCTGTCAGTGTCCCTCAAACCACAGCTGTGGTGTGAGGCAGGTACCTCGGATTCCCAGCCCTTGAGTTTAGATCTAGGTCCGGAAGTTGGGAGGGATTTATCTGAGCTTTGCTGGGTAAGGTCATTGTGTAGGGGATACTGGTGGCTTTTTGGGGTACATCCAAAGATGACCCAGAGCAGGGCACTGGGCTGGGCCTCACAGCACCTTACCTGCACACTGATGATGTTCCCTCCCTGGTGGTACAGGCGTGGCTTGATCTTGGGCAGAAGGATATGGAGCCAGGAGTCCACAGCTGCCAGGTAGGCTGGAGGGACAGAGGCAGGGCAGGGGCTGGCTGCAGCATCCACCCCAGCCCACCTGCAGCCAGCCTGCCAGGAGGAAAACACAGCAGATGGGAAGTAGAGATGGAGTGAAAACTACGGGGCTCTCAAAGGATGGAGAAGATGATGGGAAAGATCACAGAGGCAGAGCTGGCAGGTGTGTGGAGACAGTGCCAGGACTGGCACCAGGAAGTAAAGACATGATGGCCAGAGCCCTGTGCAGAGTCTCACCAGGGTTGGAAGTGCGCAGGATGATGTCTGGTTTCCACAGCAGCCAGGCAGGCAAGCCACCCTGGAGAAACACACACGGCAGAGAGGGAGGCAGAGAAACTGCTCAGCAGCCTGGGCCTGCACACTGCTGAAATCGGCCAGTGCAGTGCTAGTGCTTGGCACCAGCATGGCCTGTGGCCTGTGGGACAGCAGCCTGGGCACAGCGGGCATGGCACTGGAGTCAGCGTGACAGCCAGAAGGGCCAACCCTGCTGTGCCCTTCCCAGACCATCTGTCACCCCTCTGTGCCAGGCTGGGGCTGGGGCTCACCATCTCCCACTCTGCACAGATGTAGGGGCCTGGCCGCAGGATCACCAGGAGTCCCAGCTCAGCTGTCAGGTCCAGAAAGGCTTCCACATCTCGGTTCCCAGTGAAGTCATAAACTCCTGGCAGTGTCTCATGGTAGTTCCAGGGGATGTAGCTGGGGTGAGAGGGGAGATCAGCATGCAGGGGCTAAGGACACCCTAGCACGACAGGGAACCATCCCACCAGCTGGTCCCTCTGCTTCTGGGAGTTGGCCTGCAGCCTGAGCTGAGTATGGCAATTCGGGCTGGACTGGAACTAGCCCACACTCATGCTTGTGTCTGGCCTGTGACCTGGTGGGGTCACAGCCAAGTGCAAATGTTGGTGCTTGCTCCCTGTGTTCAGACAACACCCTTGTCTCTGTTCCTACTGATCCCAGAAACCCCGTGGTGGCTGTG
This sequence comes from Dicaeum eximium, assembly GCA_013396995.1. Taxonomy (NCBI): domain Eukaryota; kingdom Metazoa; phylum Chordata; class Aves; order Passeriformes; family Dicaeidae; genus Dicaeum; species Dicaeum eximium. The sequence goes on along the minus strand of VWZP01001440.1, from coordinate 11,399 downwards.
GGCTGTGCACCATCAGGGCTGTCACCGTGACTTACACCTGCACAGTGCTGAGCCCGCTCATGTACATCTTGAGCAGCCGGTCCCTCCAGGCAGGGCGCGGGACGCGGGCGTAGTGGATGCTGCCCGAGATGTAGCGGAAAGGGACACCGTCCTTGCGGAAGCAGTTGTGTTCATAATCCAGCTGGAAGGAGCGTGCCGAAGGGGATGCCTGCAGGAAAGGGGCAGAGCTGGAGGGCTGCAGAACCTCCCTGAGCCCAGCCGCCCCCTCCTATTCTTCCTGGGACAGGCACTGATAGGGCTGGTTCTTGGAGGAGCCCTCCCCCGAAGTGGGTGCCAGACTGTCCTTCTGGGAGAGCAGGCGGGAGGAGCTGAGCCTCCCCGCTAATCAAACACCCGGCGGCTGAGCTGGTGATATTTGTGGGGACGGGTGCTGCGAGGGCAGGGAAGGAGTTGGGAATGCAAGCTGGGATATTGGGGCAGGACATGGGGTGCTGCAGGAGAGAGCTATAGCATCACGAGCAGGGAGACGGATCGGAAAGTAAGGCAGATGCGGGAGGCGTCCTACCGGCCCCTTCACAGCTCAGTCCTGAGCGCTTCTCCCAGACTTTCCACCCTTGTTTGCTAACCTGCGTGTGCAGGAGCCCCGCTGCCAGCAGCAGGGCGAGGGCCGGCAGTGCCATCCTCGCCGGGCGCTCGGCAGGCCCGGGATGGGGAACCAAGTGGGACGTGGCCACCACCATCATGTGATCCGAGAAGGATCCCGGCCAGCGCCGGGCGCTTCCTTCTCCCGGTCCCAAGTGCAGGCAGCTGGAACAGCTGGGGCGGGACCATGGGAAAGGAGTGGGCGGCTCGGACCCCCCACGTCTGGCCAGCCGCGCATCAGTCCCCGCACAGCTCACCCCGGCAGGGGATGCACAACGCTGCCCGAGCCAGCTCCGGCCGGCGGGCACACCTCTGGTGCCCCGTGGGGCGGGGAGTGACAATCACAGACACCTCATAGAAGTGTCGCCACCAGGCAGAAGCCTTCCACTGAGCTCAGCCCGCTTGTTCCATCAGAGAGGTGGTGATGGAAAGCTCGGCTGTAGCTCTGATCGGGGGGCTGCTGCTGCTGGATGAGGGAAAGGAAAACGTCCCGGGCCGAGCTAGAGCTGGTGACAGAGCTGGTGACAGGGTGTCGGGAGGTGCTGCTGGACAGGACGAGCCCGCAGCAAGGAGGAGGGATCGCAGCTCGCCGGTGCGCCCCGCCCGCCGGGTGACGCGCGGGTGACGCCGGGGGTGACGCGCGGCGGCGGGCGATGACGCGGGCGGGCGATGGGGCAGGCGCTGTGCGTCTGCTCCCGGGGCACCGTCAGCCTGGGGGGAGCGCGGTACCTCCTGCTCCACCGCCTGGCAGAGGGGTGCGCGCCGGGCTGGGGCGCGGGGCGCTCGAGCAAGGGGGGTCCCCGTGCTCCGGGAGGGATGCTCGGGCAAGGGGGGTCCTCGGGCCGAGGGTGTGCTCGGGCATGGGTGGAGCGGGGGAGGGAATGCTTGGATACGGGCGTGCTTGTGTATGGGGGATGTTCGGGCATGAGAGATGCGCGGGCCTGGGGATGCTTGTACCGGGGCAGTGCTTGGGTGTGGGGGGCAGGCTCGGGCACGGGGGTGCTTGTGCATGGGGATGGTTTGGTGTTGGGGTGATGCTCAGGCGTGGGGAGATCCTTAGGCATGGTGGGGGGTGATTGTGCATGAGGACGTGCTTGGGCATGGGGGCGACAGGCACGGGATGCTCGGGCAGGGTAGGGAGATGCTTGAGCTCAGGTCACCTTGGGGCTTGGGGAAGTGCTTGGGTTTGGGCTTGGTGAGGGATGATGCTTCAGCATAGAGGGTGCTTGTGCATGACAGATGATTCTCGTGCTGAGTGACAGGGACGGGTTGGTCATTCCCAGAAGTGGATGCTTGGAACCGCGGGAGTGGGGATGATTGAGCCAGTGGGGTTTTTCATACAGAGAGGGGCTGCTTTGGGTTCTTCACAGCTGCCTGCAGGGTGGGGAGATGTGCACACCTGGGGAATTCATGCTGCCCTCTGTTCCCCTCCCCTGGGTGCTCGTAGATGAGACTGGGCACAAGGCCCCAGCATGGATGTCACAGCCCCCAGCCCATGCTGTTCTTGACTCCTTGCAGGGGCTTCAGCTATGTGGACCTGGTGGAGGGGCTGCGGGATGGGCGCTTCTACGCCCTGAAGCGCATCCTGTGCCACGACAAGGAAGACCGCCAGGCCGCCCTGCACGAGGTGGAGATGCACGGCCTCTTCGACCACCCCAACATCCTGCGCCTGGTGGCCCACTGCATGGTGGAGAAGGGCGCCAAGCACGAAGCCTGGCTTCTCCTGCCCTATGTGAAGGTGAGAGGGGCTTTCCTGGCTGCTCCACCACCCCTGGAGCAGCAGTGGTGACCAGCTGCGCTTGTGTTTGCCAGGGGGGAACTCTCTGGAGAGAGGTGGAAGCACTGCGAGGGAAAGGCACCTTCATGCCAGAGGAGCGGATCCTCCTCATCCTCCATGGGATCTGCCGTGGGCTGCAAGCCATCCACAGCAAGGGCTATGCACACAGGTAAGGAGTGGCAGCACTGGCTGGGGGGATTGGCAGGGCCCCAGAGAGCATTCAGTGATGTCCATCCCCACAGGGACCTCAAGCCCACCAATGTGCTGCTGGATGAGGATGACCAGCCTGTGCTGATGGACCTGGGCTCCATGAACCAAGCTCGCATCGAAGTCAACAGCTCTCGAGAGGCCCTGGCTGTGCAGGTGGGTGGCCTGGGACACCCCACGAGCCTGTCCCTGCTCCAGTCCCTTCATCCCCATCCTCCTCTTTGCAGGACTGGGCTGCCCAGCGCTGCACCATCTCCTACCGTGCCCCTGAGCTCTTCACAGTGCCGAGCCAGTGCGTCATAGATGAGCGCACGGATATCTGGGTAAGGATCAGCCCTCTGGCCTCCCCCGTCCCGCTGCTGCAGGGCTGCACTGACACCACCACGCTCCAGTCCTTAGGCTGTGTGCTGTACTGCATGATGTTTGGAGAGGGCCCCTATGATGCCATCTTCCAGAAGGGTGACAGTGTGGCTCTGGCGGTTCAGAACCCCCTCACGTTGCCCTCCACAACCAGGTGAGGGGCTGGGGAGGGTGACCCCGCTCCTGGGAGGCCCCTGTCCTGTGCACCACATGGGTCCTCCCCTCGCTGTCTTTCTTCCAGACACTCGGCTGCCTTGCAACGCCTGCTCTTCTCCATGATGACAGTGAACCCTCAGGAGAGACCCACCATAAATGAAATCCTCCACCAACTGGAGGGGCTGCAGCCAGCACCGGCGGGACAGGACACCACACAGATCTGAGCCCATCCCCTTCCAGTGGTGGCGCATCCTGAGGCTGAGCCAGGGGAAAAGCAGCTACCCTAATCCCTGCTGCCCTGCAGACCTGTTGCAGAGGGGATTGATGCCCTAGGGGAGAGCTGCTGCTCTGTGCCAGAGGTGTGTTGGATTTGGAGTGTTCTGTGCCCTGGTTGTGCTGCCTGGGCCTTGGTCTATGCCTCTGAGCTGTGGATATGTGATCTGCTGCTAGACATGGGTCCCTTGCCAGCTGCTACCTTCCCTGGGGTGGCAGAAGAGGATGTTGTGGGACCCCTCCTGGGGATGGGAGCCACTGTCCTGCAGCTCTGTGCCCCAGGAAGGTTGCTCCTGCCCAGAGCTGAGCTGCGGGCTGGATCCCGGTGCTGTGCTGGAGGGAGGCAGAGGGAGTGCCCATTCTGCCATTGCTCTTGGCACCGATGTTGCCTTGTGTTTGAAGTAAAGTATGTTCTTGCAGAGCTGTGGCTGTGTCCCTGTCTGCAGGGAGAGATCCTGACGGGGCATGGGAAGAGCAGTGCACACTGTCTGTATTAAGCAGCCAAGCATTGCTGGAGGCAAAGGGCAGCGGAGGCCAGCCGGGGTGGCATAGCCAGAGCATTAGCAGTAAGCAGGGAAAGTTAATCCCTGGCCCCAGAATGCTCCTATTGAGAGCTAACACAACTCTGCAGCTGGAGCCAGACACTGTTGGTCAGAGCCTCTGGAGCTGGGCACTGTGGCACAGGGATCAGCACAGGCAGGCAGGCACTGGCAGGGGTACAGGCAGAGCTTCTCTGCTGCCCATCAAGAGGGAGGTAGATGCCCAGACCGGGAAGCTGCCAGACCTTGGGAGGCAGAAGCAGCAGCTCTGCTCTGGTGGGGGTTTGCAGATTATGGGGACAGCACAACCACCCCAGCACTGAGGACACGCCCAGCCCAGGGGGCAGCCTTGGCTGCAGGGGCTCACTGGGCCTCCAGCAGCTGGGCTACCACGGAGAGGGGGTAAAAAAAGAGATGCAGACAAGCAGTTTCACAGGGAGCATTCCCATCCTTTAATCCTGTCAGCGCACACAGCATACAGCAGCCGCGGGGCTTCGAGCCATGCTGGGCGCCATTGCAGGGCGCACCCACTGCACCAGAGAGCCAGCCATACTCCTTGCCCTGGATGGTGACTACAGGGGCAGGGGTCCCAGATGGCTCCCACTGCTTCAACCACTATCTTTCCAGGCAAGCCCACCTACCCTTGGGCTGCACATGAGGAGAAGACCCAAAAGCTGCCATTCTTTTCTTGCTCAGACTAAATCTGCTCTCCTGAGCTCCAGGACACAACATGGGGCCATATATCACATGAGGAAGCAGTACCCACCCGTGGCTGGAGCAACGAGTAGGGTGGGATGTGTGCCACGGCACCAGGGACTAGACCCCAGGGCTCTTACCTGCACAGGTAGCAAGCTGGAGCTGGAGCAGAGCACTGGGAGGAAGCATAACAGCACCAGTAGCAGGGCTGAAGCACTCACCACACACCTGACCTGGCAAGAAACCGATACAGCTGGGGGGATACTGGGACACACGGAGGCTCTGAAACGGTTTATTGCAAAGGGTTTCTGCAGGTAACACGGGGCAGGAGCATGGTCCTTTTTAGGCCTGGAGCTTCTCTACTCCTCACCCTCTTCTTCATCCTCATAGGAGTCCAGGCCCACTTCCTCGTAGTCCTTCTCCAGAGCAGCCATGTCTTCCCGCGCCTCGGAGAACTCCCCTTCCTCCATGCCCTCACCCACGTACCAGTGCACGAAGGCGCGCTTGGCGTACATCAGGTCAAACTTGTGGTCCAGGCGGGCCCAGGCCTCGGCGATGGCCGTGGTGTTGCTCAGCATGCAGACGGCGCGCTGCACCTTGGCCAGGTCGCCCCCCGGCACCACCGTGGGTGGCTGGTAGTTGATGCCCACCTTGAATCCCGTGGGGCACCAGTCCACAAACTGGATGCTGCGTTTGGTCTTGATGGTGGCGATGGCGGCGTTGACGTCCTTGGGCACCACGTCCCCACGGTACAGCAGGCAGCAGGCCATGTACTTGCCGTGGCGAGGGTCACACTTCACCATCTGGTTGGCTGGCTCGAAGCAGGAGTTGGTGATTTCGGCTACTGACAGCTGCTCATGATAAGCCTTCTCTGCAGAGATGACAGGGGCATAGGTGGCCAGGGGGAAGTGAATGCGAGGGTAGGGCACCAGGTTGGTCTGGAACTCGGTCAGATCCACGTTCAGGGCTCCGTCAAACCGCAGTGATGCCGTAATGGATGAGACAATCTGACTGATGAGTCTGTTCAAGTTGGTGTAGGTTGGGCGCTCAATGTCCAGGTTTCGGCGGCAGATGTCATAGATGGCCTCGTTGTCCACCATGAAAGCACAGTCTGAGTGCTCCAATGTACTGTGGGTGGTCAGGATGGAGTTGTAGGGCTCTACTACAGCAGTGGAGACTTGTGGTGCTGGGTAGATGGAGAATTCCAGCTTGGACTTCTTGCCATAATCAACAGAGAGTCGCTCCATCAACAGGGAGGTGAATCCAGAGCCAGTGCCACCTCCAAAACTGTGAAACACAAGGAATCCCTGGAGGCCTGTGCACTGGTCAGCCTGTGGAGAGAAGTGAGGAGAGATTGCTCTGAGATACATTTCTTTGTGACAGTCTGGCTGTCCACAAGTCCCTTCAGAACCTGCTGTTTCCCTGCCCTGGTCAGCTGCATATCCCTCCCAGGGCCCAGCACAGCTAGCAGTGTGTCCTGAGCCCCAGGAGGATGCTGGACCCCAGTCCAGGGAGACACATCCCCTCTCTGCAGTCACTTACCAGCTTACGGATCCTGTCCAGCACTTGATCAATGATCTCTTTGCCGATGGTGTAGTGCCCACGGGCGTAGTTGTTGGCAGCATCCTCCTTGCCAGTGATCATCTGTTCAGGGTGGAAGAGCTGGCGGTAGACTCCTCCCCGAACCTCATCTAGGAGAGAACAGGGGCAGGTTGAGCCCGGTGGAGGCTGTTGGTTTGAGCCGGCCGCCAAGCAGACACGTGGATCATAGCAGCCATCCCTCGCCTCGGCTCCGCCTGCCCGTGACATGGCCAAGGACCCACACGTCAGCAAAGCCAGCACCAGCATCAGGTTTCTCTGGCATGGGGAGGTGGCTGCCACCTCCCTGCGCAGCGCAGCTTCTCCCACCCTTCGGGATCTGCTTGCTCACAGTGCAGCAGGAGCTGCCTTGCCGGTTGGGCTGGTTTCTCTCTGTGCACATGTGGTACAAGCACCACTGACTCTAGGACACTTCAAGAACAAAAGCAGGTGCTCATGTTTGTGGCTTCTCATGGGGAAAAAAAAGGGCCCTCAGGGTCGAGTCCAGTGCAAGAGATTGTCAGAAGACCACGAGCACCAGCTGCCTGCTACCCACCCCTGGGGGCACCTCAGGCTGTGTGAACCCCAGGGAGCGTCCTGCAATGGTTTGTTGCCAGAAATAATGACCACTATCTCTGCCCAGCTAGGGTGCACTCACCAATCACGGTGGGCTCCAGGTCCACGAAGATGGCCCGTGGGACGTGCTTCCCAGCGCCAGTCTCACAGAAGAAGGTGGTGAAGGAGTCATCCCCTCCGCCAATGGTTTTGTCGCTGGGCATCTGCCCGTCGGGCTGGATGCCGTGCTCCAGGCAGTACAGCTCCCAGCAGGTGTTGCCCATCTGGACGCCGGCCTGGCCGACGTGGACGGAGATGCACTCGCGCTGGGGAGGGGGAGGCAGGGTCAGACCCTGGCTCAGCTCTGTCCTGCCTGCTCCTGGGAGGGCTCTAGCTGGTGCCAGTGCCACGCGGTCACCCACACTGGACCTGCTCTGGTCAGGGGTCCCAGAGAACACATTTTCCTTTGGGTGACCTCCTGCATCACCCTGCGGGACTCCCCATAGCTGGCGCTGCCCTCAGCCATGCACAGGCACCATGCTGGATCAGGAGCCAGCTTTGGCACCCCACTTGCCCCTGCCCTCACTGGGGGCCACGAGCTCAATGGCCTCTGGCTGGGCCTGTCCTCCAGCAGTAAGGGGAGCAGAGCCTGGCCCAGCTACTCTACCAGGGTCCCTGGCAGCCTCAGCCCCTTCCCCTCGCAACAGCAGTCCAGTGAGGAGCTGAGCTGACAGGTACACACATTTAACTCATGAGGGGCAATCGGCGTGGGCAAACCCCTCTGCCTGCTGCTCCAGAGCCAGATAAGCAGTATTGTGGGGTCAGTGGCCTTGGGGATGCAAGGGTGGTAGGTGATAGCCAGGTAAAGGCTGGCAGTGAAGACCAGCAGTTTCTGAGGCAACATAGATTCCCTGGGCTACACAGTCCCAGCCCTGTGCTGCAACACCCGTGTTGGCAGAGGTGCTGAGGAGCCGGCTGTGAGCTGGAGATGTGCCTCATGCACTCGCATTCAGGAGCTGCAGGCCTGTTCCGCTACTCCAGCATCGCTTCTCTGCTGTCCCTGGCATCCCACCTCTGCTAGTCCTAGCACCCCTGTTTCACTGCTCCCGGCATCTCTGCCTCTCTGAGCAGGACACCCGACTCAGCCTCGAGGTCCTGGAGCAATTCGCTCTTGCATTCCTCGACTGTACAGCGCCCTTAGCCCGACGGACCCCGTGTCCCGGTCCAGGGTAGGACAAGGGCTCCTGCTTCCTGCGGGAGAGCCAAGAGCAGCCACCGAGAGGAAGGGAGGGCACTGGGGGCAGGTTCTCCGGCAGGGCCCGGTCAGCGCTGCGGCGGGCAAAGCGCTGCGCTGCGCCTCTGGCACGGCCCCGGCCCACTCCTGAGCCGCTAAATATAGACAGCTCCGGCCGCGGGCGAGGGCAGCGGCGACCGCCCGCTTCGGAGAGCGTCCCCAGCCCGCTCCGCCGCTGCCAGACGCCCGCGGGACGAGACCGAAGGGACGGGACCCCCACACCCGCTCCCCGCCGCCAGCCCCGACGGGGCGCGGGCTGCCGCGGGGAGAGCCCCGCCGAACGCACAGCTCCGGCCTCCGGTGCCCGGCTGGCGCCTCCACCCTCGGCAGCTGTCCCCGTCCATCCGCGGCCACCGCTCCCCACCGGACAGGTCACCCCCTGTATCCCCAGCGCCCCCCGCGCTTTGCCGGCGGCGGCAGGCGGCCCGGTGCCGGGGCAGGGGGGGCACCGGGCGATGGGGGCGCGGCTGCCCCGGGCAGGGGCCGGTAGGGCTGCCCAAGGTCACGGCTGGAGGAGGGGGCGCGTCGCGACGGCTCCCCCGGGCACGGTGCGGCGGAGGGACTGCCGNGCGGCTGCTGCAATCCCCGCCGCAGCGCCCTCTTATAGGTGGGAGGGGCTTGGTGCCGCCACGCCCCCTTATTTGGGTACACTTGCATGCGGGAAGGGGGTACCCCCTTCGGGGGCCGCGGGGGCCTGGCGGGGTCCTCCCGGCTGCGGAGGAACCCCGAGGTGCGGGGCCCGAAGCTGCTCCCCCTTCTCTGCCGGGAGGAACGCGGGGGCATCGGTCCAGGCTTTGGGCAGGAGGCCTGGGGACCAGCCCTCAGGGGTGACAGGCATTGCTGAGCCACCAGCACCGGGGGTAGAACAGCCCCTAACCTGTTCTGCTACCAGCTCCCCCAGGGATGTGGGGAGACCCCGAGTCCACCTGGGCCTCTAGAACAGGAGAAAGGAGGAGAAATACGATAGAGATACCTATCAGATCCAGGAGCCCACTTTGTCCCCCAAACCTCTCTTTGCCAACGATTCTCTGGGAGGCTCCAGCCAAGGTTTGCCCTTCTCTCTCGGTGGGGACAGACAGGCAGTGCTGCACAACCCTGTGAGGCTGCAGATCTGCATGACAAATCTGGGCTGCCAAAAAAGGGTCATTGCAGCCTGCTTGCTGTTAATAACTTGTGACTACATTCAGAGCAGCAGCTCTGTTTGAGCCCTGGCCAGTGCAGCCGCCCCTGCCAAGGCTCAGGCTGATCCTGCTACTGAAGATGCCTGGATCATCAGCCTTGAATGCTGCCTGAGCAGGGAGAGGGCTCTGTCTTTGATGCCAGGACCTTGGGTCACATAGGTACTCCTCCCTGGCCATGGGGATGGATGGGCCTCTGCTGCTCAGTAGTGTGCCAGGAGACACTACTGTGTCCCTTGTCAAGGACAGAGGTGCAGGATAACTTTTAGAAAAAGCTATAGGACACAATTCCAACTCCTACATCCTGCTGGTCACAGTCATATCTGTGAAGACACAGGGAGATGTCAGCAATGGAATTACTCTGAAGGAGCAGATTCCCTCCTTTCCCCACAATCAGACAAGACATAAGGAGTGGATCAGAGCAGCACCTGATGTGAGGGGCAGTGACTCCTGCCCTGGCATAGCAGCAGTAGGCAGCACTCAGTCTGAGCCTGGCACTCCAGTCACAGGCAAGCAGAGCAGTGGCAGCAGCCCTGCGCAGTGGGATGAGTGCCTGGCTGCGCTCCAGCAGCCAGGGCTGGCCCCCACTCTCCCCTCCAGCTCAAACGGGTGCATGCTGGGAGGAGGAGGGCAGGGGAGGACAGCCCCTGTGGGTCAATATAGCTGAAGCATTAGTGGTAAGCGCGGAAAATTAATCTGTGGAAACAGCACACTGGATAATGGGTAACAGAAATCTCCAGTTTGCAGCTGGAGCCAGGAGCTGATGCTGGGACTCCTTACCACCAGGCAGGGCAGTGAGAGGACTCAAAATGGGGACAATGCAGAAGATGATCTGGGCCAAGTAGAGTGGGGCCACATGCCCCAAGGGGAAGGCAGAGCACTGGCAGAGCAGGGCAGGCTGAGGGCAGAGGTACTCCCAGACAGAGGACCCCATGCCTAAGCTTGGTACTTCTCCTATCACATCAGCAGCACTCCTACAGATCCCGTTGGTGGACATGCACTGGCACCTTCCCAGAGCCTGCCATGTGTCCTGGACATACCCCTCTGGTATGGAGCCCTTACCTAAGGGGGGAGCAGGAGCTGGAGCAGAGCACTGGGAGGAAGCATAGCAGCACCAGTAGCAGGGCTGAAGCACTCACCACACACCTGACCTGGCAAGAAACCGATACAGCTGGGGGGATACTGGGACACACGGAGGCTCTGAAACGGTTTATTGCAAAGGGTTTCTGCAGGTAGCATGGGGCAGGAGCATGGTCCTTTTTAGGCCTGGAGCTTCTCTACTCCTCACCCTCATCTTCATCCTCATAGGAGTCCAGGCCCACTTCCTCGTAGTCCTTCTCCAGAGCAGCCATGTCTTCCCGCGCCTCGGAGAACTCCCCTTCCTCCATGCCCTCACCCACGTACCAGTGCACGAAGGCGCGCTTGGCGTACATCAGGTCAAACTTGTGGTCCAGGCGGGCCCAGGCCTCAGCGATGGCCGTGGTGTTGCTCAGCATGCAGACGGCGCGCTGCACCTTGGCCAGGTCGCCCCCCGGCACCACCGTGGGTGGCTGGTAGTTGATGCCCACCTTGAATCCCGTGGGGCACCAGTCCACAAACTGGATGCTGCGTTTGGTCTTGATGGTGGCGATGGCGGCGTTGACGTCCTTGGGCACCACGTCCCCACGGTACAGCAGGCAGCAGGCCATGTACTTGCCGTGGCGAGGGTCACACTTCACCATCTGGTTGGCTGGCTCGAAGCAGGAGTTGGTGATTTCAGATACTGACAGCTGCTCATGATAAGCTCTCTCAGCGGAAACCACAGGGGCATAGGTGGCCAGGGGGAAGTGAATGCGAGGGTAGGGCACCAGGTTGGTCTGGAACTCGGTCAGATCCACGTTCAGGGCTCCGTCAAACCGCAGTGATGCCGTAATGGATGAGACAATCTGACTGATGAGTCTGTTCAAGTTGGTGTAGGTTGGGCGCTCAATGTCCAGGTTTCGGCGGCAGATGTCATAGATGGCCTCGTTGTCCACCATGAAAGCACAGTCTGAGTGCTCCAATGTACTGTGGGTGGTCAGGATGGAGTTGTAGGGCTCTACTACAGCAGTGGAGACTTGTGGTGCTGGGTAGATGGAGAATTCCAGCTTGGACTTCTTGCCATA
>VWZP01001432.1:0-15386 GCA_013396995.1 Dicaeum eximium | reverse complement strand
CTGTAAGTGGGCACGAGACCGAGTGAAGAGGGTTCCCCTGAAGAGCCGGACGGAGTAAAGACACTCACCAATATGGTTATCATGCCTTTCTCATTTTATTGCCCGAGATAGCCTTATATATACTTTTTTAGCACTTATTCACTATTACAATGCATATTCCTTTTTGGTTAATTAGTTGTCATCATACACACATATTGCTTGTTAATTGGTTGGCATCTGGAAGTGTACAGCTTCTTGACTGGTTGGTAACTAAAAGCGTCTAAAAGGTATCTGATTTTGTTATGCTTACTTATGATTTTCTCACCCTGCTTTAACAAACAATTATTCTTCTTACTACAATGTCTATTGTTTTTCATACAAAGCTCCTTGATTCTCATACAATACCTACTGTCTTTTTCAAGGATGTCCTAAAAGTTATAGAGTAACTAGCATATAATCTACAGAATCAAATTGTTCATTTCCTTCAGAACAGAACACTTCTTGATGTCCCACAAACCAGGATATTGCTGTTCTTAAGGTATCTATTCTGTAAATTGAAGGCCTAATTCTTCTAGGGGAATATAATGCCCTTGTTCCTCCAAAAATTTGTCCACAACCGAGGGGTGGATCTAACCATGGACAGCATTTCTCAGGCTATTCATGACTGTGAGACGTGTGCTGAGATCAAGCAGGCCAAGCAGGNCCGAGGGTCCATCAATCGAGCTGGTCCTGCCCAGTCTGAAGCCTTGCACACAGTAGATGGAGACAAAGTCCCTGTGGTACATATGAAAGGTATTTTAGACAAAAACTGTTTGGATTAATCCCACCTCAGGCAAAGACAATCTGTGGGGTTGTTTTTGCTCAAGGACCTAGTTACACTTGGTAGGGAATGCAAAAAAATGGAAAAACCCATTGTGTACCACAGAGAACCCTAGTCTTAAGTGAAAACTAGGTGTAAGGTTTCATTGTGATGCAGATGGAAATAGAGTAAGGGGTGGCTCATGTCCTGGATTGTTAAGATAAGGTATTCTATTTGCCATTTGTTAAAGTTGGGGCAGTTATTTCTGTTCATTGTGCAGTTTTCTTATCTCTTCCACAACCAAGCTCTCTCTCTGGGAAATATCTTCTGTTAATGGCCTATTGAGCCTCACTGCATGACTGATAAAATTACATTATTCCATTGTGAGACGCTCCACCCAGGGGGAGGAGCCAAGCATTCGTACCTGCATATAATCTGAGATTTTGGGCCACAGAGAGAGCCTTTTCTCCACTGGATTCCCAGTGGAAGACCAGGCCCATCTACACCACCACCAGACCTTCACAGGAAAACTCCACCCTTCTGCAGGATCACTGCTCCAACAGAACCACATCTGTCATGGCAGGAGGAGCAGCCACCATTTAATGGGACTTCCACCAACACCCTGACCCACAGGGTGTCAGGTCATATTCTGACTTTATCAGTAGTTTTGTTTGTACTAATTACATTTGTATTTTCAGTTTTCCTAGTAAAGAACTGTTAGTCTTATTCCCATATCTTTGCCTGAGAGCCTTTTTATTTCAAAATTGTGGTAATTTGGAGGGAGGGGGTTTACCTTTTCCATTTCAGGGAAGGCTCCTGCCTTCCTTAGCAGACACCTGTCTTTTCAAACCAAGACACTCTGGTTACCTGAGGTGTCCTGGGCCTACTGAGCCAGAAATAACTCACCCTTGTGTGGCCAGTCTAGACTCACCTGAGACACTTTAATCATGGCAGCCCCATTCCCCTGTCCATTGTTGCGATGCTCTTCAGTGTCCGACTCTTGTCACATCTTGTCCTTGTGAGCATCCACAGGAGGGACTTTCACAGCCAACTTCTCCCCTGGGCAGTGATGTCTTGCCCCAGTCCAGCAGCCCCAGTGGATTTCCCTTGTGCTGCTAATTGTCCTTTTTTCATTATTCCAGTCACCCCACAGAGCNAGACTCACCTGAGACACTTTAATCATGGCAGCCCCATTCCCCTGTCCATTGTTGCGATGCTCTTCAGTGTCCGACTCTTGTCACATCTTGTCCTTGTGAGCATCCACAGGAGGGACTTTCACAGACAACTTCTCCCCTGGCAGCGATGTCTTGCCCCAGTCCAGCAGCCCCAATGGATTTCCCCTGTGCTGCCAACTGTCCTTTTTCCATCATTCCAGCCACCCCACAGAGCATTTGCCACCATCCATGAGTTAGTGCAGTTGGCCACTTCTCTCATTCAGCCATATCCAAAGTCAACTAGAAGGCTTTAAGCTTTAAGCTCTGTCACCTGACTGGATCCACCTTGTGCTTCGGTGGCTTACACAAGTTGTCATGTAGGACCCCATACAGCAGCTTTCCATTTTCGATGCATCCCTACAATATGGCAGGAACCATCAGTAAAGAAAGAGTGACGCTTTTCATTTTCTGGCAGCCAGGGCCTCCTTAGCATGTGCCACCTTCGCCTCTTCCTCTTCTGATGATAATCTGAAATTTTTGCCTCTGGGCCAGCTGGTAATGATTTTTAAGATGCTTTTCCCTTTGAACATCCAGCCCAGCACTGGCAGTTGGGTGCCAGTAGAAGCTGTGCTTTGGTGGCAATCACTTTGGAAACAGATGGAACTTCCTCATAAGCTACCAGTACCTGCAGTGTGGTGTAGGGGTATAGCTGGCCTCAGATTCTTTGTATCCCAGACTCAAGAACCGTGGGGTGGTTCTCAGACTTCCCCAGGTCCCTTCTGTCAGAGGCTCCAGGATGGACCATTCTCCCTGGCTGCAGTGTGGAGCATGTTTTCCACATCTTGTCCTGACTGGTCCAATGGCTACTGTAGGAACAATCTCCTCTTTAATTTGTTCAAAAGCTTGTTGCTGTGAAGGACCCCACTTGAAATCAATATTCTTCCATGTCACATGATAGAGGGTTCACAATCTGACTGTAACCTGCAATATGCATTCTCCAAAACACCACAGCACCAGGAAAGCCTGTGTTTCCTTCCTGTTGCTCAGTGGTGACATGGCTGCTATTTTGTTGACCACGCCCACTGGAATCTGACAATGTCCATCTTGCTATTTTACTTCTAAAAACTGAATTTCCTGGGCAGGTCCCTTGACTTTACTATATTTTACAGCAAAACCAGCCTTCAGGAGGATCTGGATTATCCTCTCCCCTTTCTCAAAAGCTTCCTCTGCTGCGGCATCATTTTGCTGCCTTGGACTCCAGCTCATACTTAAGTTCCAACATGTCTAGCATGGCAGCACTCAGTGATGGTGTGATTTCATTCAGGCGATGACAGTCTCGTATCAGTGTGCACTTTCCACAGGACCAGGCAGGAGCCATATGGAGCTATTGAAGCATACTCAGCTGAGCACACCCAGCTTTCCAGTTCACGGATCAGCTCACGGGCAGCGTCCTGAAGTCCCAGTTGGTGCCATGTTGCCAATGGGACACTGTTGTGCTGGCCATCGGTACCTGCTGTTCTTCAACCCTCAGCAGTCCCACAGCAGAAGGGTCCTCGGAAAGACCAAGCAAGGGATTCAGCCGTCTCAATTTCTTCTGTCTCCACAGCAGTTCTCCCGAAGCCCAATGATCACCTTTTGTGTCCTTGAAATACCTCTCCTGAGGTGATCTATACCAAGGATACATAGAGCCCCTAGGCCAGCAACAATTGAGTTTTTCTGCCACTCATGTCCAGTCAGGAGCACTCCAGCTTCCAGTATAGTCCCTGTTGGGATCCCCCTGTCATCCCAGAAAGAGGGATGGATTCTGTCCCTGCACGATGGCATCAGGGTACATTGTGCACCCATGTTAACTAAAGCCTTGTGCTCCTGTGGCTCTGCTATGCCAGGCCATGGATCCACACAGTCCAACAGACCCCACTGTCCTTTCCCCACACCTGTCTGGAGCCAGGGCTCCTCTAGCTCTGATCATGGTACTTGTTGCTCGCTTCTTGTAAATATGACCTGGAGGTCCCTTCCAGAGGTTCAGAAGTAACATCAGCCCTTCAATGCTGCCTGAGGACTTGCCCAGTGGAAACTGAGTGGCATTTTTATTTGACAAGTTTTCTGCTTGGGAGATCCTTGTGAGACCTCTATGACAGTGACCCTTGTGAGACCCCTGTGAGACCCTCATAAGACCCCCATGTGTGAGAGACCTCAAGTGCCCTCCAGCTACCCCCTAGGACTCACCAGAGGGCATAAGCACCCAGGAAGGGCAGGTAGAAGTAGCAGTACTCAAGGACAATAGCGACAGCGACAGCGATGGCATCGCAGAACCAGCCAAAGGCCCTGAACTGCAGCACAATGAGCCCATGCCCAGCAGGTGACTTGTAGGGCTACACCACCTGACCAGGGTCAAAAAACTGCCTCTCCCCCCAAAGGCAAACACAATCCAAATACCCTATACCCTCCAAATGTCCCCCATATTCCCCAAATACAGTTGGGCACAGGGGTCTCACCTGAACCTCACAATTATAAAGCACGTGATGGTGGTCAAAGAACTGTTCCCCCCAGAAAAGAACTGTCCCTGCATCGCAAAGTACACCCCAGATACCCACATATGCTCTCCAAACTGCACAAGTACAGGTGGGTGTGGGGGTCTCACCTGGACCTTGTAGGTGAGCAGGGTGATGTGGATAATGCTGCACAGAGACATGTAGCTGGAGAGCTGGATGGAGTTCCCCAGTCTGATGAGACCCCTGAGAGCAGCAACTCTGCGGATGCCCCAGAGACACCCCCAAACACTCTATAGGGACCCCTGACTGCCTCATAGTGACCCACAGCTGCCCCCATGCCCCCCAGCCACCTCTCTTATACCCCCCCATGGTACCTGTGATGGAAAAGCACTTACCCAGTGGGATGAGCATGAAGAGGAAAATAAGGAAGCTGACGGGGTGGGGGGAGCATGGCGGCATGGGGAGGGCTGGGCATCCTGCTTCATCACACCCCCCACATGAGGGTCTGTGCACCGCCATACCTCCTGTACTTCTCCAAGCCCCTCATTATCTCCCATGACTTCAAAGTGCCCCTGTGCCCCCCATAACCCCTGTACTTCGCTATGAAAGGCCCCCCAAACCCACCCAGAACCCCCAGCCCCACCAAATCCCAATATGCCCCTTGGACTTCAACACCTCCCAATCTCTGAAGACCCCCCAAATCCCGGTATAACTTCCCCAGACCCCAATGCTCTCCAGTCCGCAGCTGCCCCCGGCCCCCACAGACGTGCCCATAGCCCCACAAGCTCCCCCTTTACACTCCATGCTGGCAGCCACGATGAATATCTTGCAGGTGGGGTGGACCAGCTGTCTGGGGGGACTGGGGGGCTGAGCACAGGATCTCTCAAAGTACTGCCTCCCCCCAGGCCCCCTTGAAGCTCAGATTTCCCCCCAGCCGCTCACTGATGAAAAACATGAGGATGATGATGAAGGAGGAAGGGGATGTTTGTCTGCAGGATGCCTGGGGAAGGTGGGGGATGGGGTGAGAAGAGGTTCACCCCATGAAGCCCCCAATACCCACCGGGGTATCCAGAGATGCCCCCTGCATTGCAGCCCCACTATCAATCCCCATGTACCCCAACCCCTTCAGCTTCCTCAGACCTCAATTACCTCCACTATATCCCCCAATACTGATCCACATCAATCCTTCCAACCCCCTCAAACCCCAGAACAGTCCTCCGGACCCTCATATACATCCCGATCTCAATGCACCCCATTCCCTGCAGCCCCCCAGACCACCATAACTCCCAACACAGCCCCAGACCCCGATGTACACCAATTCCCTCAGCCCCTCCAGACCTCCCAGACCCCAATAAGCCCTCTCAGACCTCCATAACCCCCAATATACCCCCCGATCTCGATGCACGCCAGTCCCCCTCGCACTGCCTTTCTCCCCCGGCGGCAGCAGCACCGAACCCATCAGCCGAGAGGGGCCGCGTCCGGAAGGAATCCCCTTTGGTCAGCACCACTCGTACTCCACCTCCAGCCCATGGCCCTGAGGGGGCCGGGGGCCTCCCGGGGAGCAGATGGGGGGGTACTCGCCCCGCATTTGCTGAGGGCTACCATGGCTCGTGCACGGAGGGGAAGCTGCGGCTGCTGCACAGCACAGTCCCTGCAGCCCCCTCCCCACACCGCCGGGCCCATTTATAACCGCCCAGACCCAGATATGCCTCCCCATCCCGAGGGACCCCACGCTCCGGCCCCCCACGCTCCCCAGGGGCCCGTCCCGAGCGCTGGCCCCGCCCCGAGCGCTGGCCCCGCCCCCTCTCGCAGGGCCACGCCCCCCGCCAGGCCGCTTCCCGCGCGCCGCATGGGGGCGGTGCCTGTGTCCCCTCAGAGCCCTGTGCTGCCCGGTGGCACCCCGTACAGCCCAGTACAGCCCAGCACAGCCCAGCATAGACCAATATAGTCCAGTGTACCGCAGTATCAGAGAGTATA
Source organism: Dicaeum eximium (assembly GCA_013396995.1). Taxonomy (NCBI): domain Eukaryota; kingdom Metazoa; phylum Chordata; class Aves; order Passeriformes; family Dicaeidae; genus Dicaeum; species Dicaeum eximium. Next base: position 8,985 of record VWZP01001432.1, on the reverse strand, counting down.
ACTCAGTACAGCCCAGGATTTCCCCCGGAGGAAACNAGTCCCTGCAGCCCCCTCCCCACACCGCCGGGCCCATTTATAACCGCCCAGACCCAGATATGCCTCCCCATCCCGAGGGACCCCACGCTCCGGCCCCCCACGCTCCCCAGGGGCCCGTCCCGAGCGCTGGCCCCGCCCCGAGCGCTGGCCNGCGCAGACGGTTGGGTGTCCCAGGGACCCCCCAGACTGCGGGGGTCTGCACGGGGGGGGTCACTCAGCTGTGTGGCCTCGTACCCCTGCCAGTCCCCCGGGGGACCCCTAAATCCATCCGGTCAGGGGCCTCCCCTACCCACGTCACAGGGAGGTGGGTGGGGCAGTGGTTACAAAGAGCGATACCCCAAACTTCCCATTTCTAACCCCAAAATCACCCAAAGCAGAGGCAGTGGCACGGTGGGAACTTGATGGGGAGCAGGGGGTCGCAAAAATCCATGGGGACTGGGGATCGATGGGGTCCTTGGGGTGTGTGGCCCTGATTGGGCCTGAGGGTGGTTGTTGGCCCTGAGGGAGGTCCCTGATGGGGGTCCCTGGGGTGTGTCTGCGTGGGTTGTGGATGAGGGGGTCTCTGGGCCCTGAAGGGAATCACTGGAGTGTGTGTGTGAGTCCCTGGCATGTGGACCCTGAGTGGGGATCCTGGCATTCTGGTGGGAGTCTCTGGGATGTGNATTCAGTCTGAGGAAGGGGACGAGGAACAAAGAGCCTCACATGGCAGCGGGGAGGGCGGGTGGGGGTGGGCAGAGGCTTGGGTGTCCCATGGACCCCTCAGACTCCAAGGGTCTGCACGGGGGGCTGACCTACCTGTGTGACCTCGTACCCCTGTCAGCCCCCAGGCGACCCCGAAATCCCTCCAGGCAGGGATCTCCCCGACCCACGTCACAGGGAGGTGGGTGGGGCAGTGGTTACAAAGAGCGATACCCCAAACTTCCCATTTCTAACCCCAAAATCACCCAAAGCAGAGGCAGTGGCACGGTGGGAACTTGATGGGGAGCAGGGGGTCGCAAAAATCCATGGGGACTGGGGATCGATGGGGTCCTTGGGGTGTGTGGCCCTGATTGGGCCTGAGGGTGGTTGTTGGCCCTGAGGGAGGTCCCTGATGGGGGTCCCTGGGGTGTGTCTGCGTGGGTTGTGGATGAGGGGGTCTCTGGGCCCTGAAGGGAATCACTGGAGTGTGTGTGTGAGTCCCTGGCATGTGGACCCTGAGTGGGGATCCTGGCATTCTGGTGGGAGTCTCTGGGATGTGGATGAGGGGTCCCTGGGCTCTGAGTGGGGTCTTTGGGATGGTGGTGGGGTCCCTGTGTTTCAAGGAGGATCCCTAATGTGGTGGGGATTCCTGAGCCCCAAGTGTTGTCCCTGGGCCGCAAGGGGCATCTCTGCGGTATCAAGGACAGACCTCATCCCACTCTCTCCCACTGCATCCAGGATCTCCCCAGCGTGAGTCAGGATGTGCACCCCACTACTGGTGATGCTGGTGATGGTGCCTGCAGGGGTCTCTCCCTATGGTTTCCGCAATTGCATCCAAGCGCCACGGGACCCTGGGATGTTCCGCTGCATCCAGCGCTTCCTGAGCACTGTGGGGGCTGCATTGGGTGACCTCCCCTCCACTGCCACATCCCTCAACCTCTCTGTCAACACCTTGCGCCAGGTACCCCCCCATGCCTTTGCCCACCTGCCGCGGCTCTACACCCTTGATCTGACCCACAACCAGCTGGAATTCCTGGCCCCGAGGGCTTTCTGGGGGTTGTCAGCACTGGCCCACCTAGATCTGGCCCACAACAACATGTCAGTGCTGGCCACAGATGTGTTCACCGGGCTGGGCAACCTGAGCACACTGCGGCTGGACCACAATCCACTACAGAAGGTGGCCCCCAGGGCTTTCTGGCCACTGACTGCACTCAGCACGCTCTGGCTGCGGGGTGGCCGGCTCAGTGCGCTGGAGCCCATGGCCATGGCTGTGAGAAATCTGACACACCTGGACCTGCTTGACCTGTGTGGCAACACAATGTCAACACTGGGCCCAGGGCTGCCGTCCACGCTGAGGGTCCTACGCCTCTGCAACAACTCCCTGGGAGCTCTTTCAGGGGCCACCCCTGGGGTGATGCCCCCAGGGCTGCGTGTGCTCGACCTGTCCTACAACAACATCTCAGATCCTGCACTGCTTGCTCGCCTGTGCCTGAACAACCTGACATACCTTCACCTCGCTGGGAACCACCTGGACGTGGTGCAGCTGCTGCGCGTGGCTGGAGTCTCTCCACGCCAGGTGGACATGTCAGGGCTACAGGTGGGCACAAGCGGCTTGGAATACCTGTGCCAGCAGCTGGCAGGGCCGCCACTGCCGAGGCTGCAGCTGCAGCGCATGAGGCTCACAGCAATGCCCAACGGGGCTTTAGCCAAGTGTCCGGTGCTGGGTGCTCTGGACATGTCTGGCAACCGGCTGCGGCAACTGGGTTGCATAGGGCGGCTGCTGAACCAGGCACAGCTCGCAGCACTGCGCGAGCTGGTGGCTGAGCACAACTTGCTGCAGCGGCTGCCATCGTGCAACAGGACCCCGGTTCTGCCCCAGCTGCACAATGTGTCCCTGCGCTTCAACCGCATCCTAGTGGCTGGTGCAGGTGCCTTTGACAATGCACCAGCACTGCGGCAGCTGCGGCTGGATGTGAATGGGCTGGCACGGCTGGACCGCGCAGCACTGCGTGGACTCCACGACCTGCGGCACCTGCGCCTTGACAACAACCTGCTCACTGACCTCCTGCCTGGCTCCTTTGCTGACCTGCACCATCTAGAAGACCTCAACCTGCGCAACAACCGTGTGGCCGTGCTCTTCCCTGACACCTTCAAGGGGCTTGATCGCCTGCAGATCCTTGACCTGGGTGGGAACAACCTGCGGCACTTGGCAGCCATGGCATTCCAGGGGCTCCCGAGGCTTTGCCGGCTTTACCTGGACCGCAACCGGCTGCTGGAGGTGAGCGCGGCCGCGTTCCAGCCGGTGCAGATGACACTGGGTGTGCTGGACCTGCGTGCCAATGCACTGCGCTACCTGAGCCGACACCTGCGGCAGCTGCCACCTTTCCGCTACCTGCATAACCTCTATGACCTGAAGCTGCAGGCACAGCAGCCATATGGGATGCGTGTTGTCCCGCAACACTATTTCCAGGGCCTCAGTGCCTTGCGCTCTCTCTACCTGTCACAGAACTCACTCTCAGCCATCCCTTCCGATGCCTTTGATGACCTGGCGCAGCTGCAGTACCTGACGCTGGCTGACAGCAATGGCGGGATGGGCCACCTGCCTGCTGGCATCTTCAAAAACCTGAGCCAACTGCGCAGCCTGAACCTGGAGAGTGCAGGACTACGCAGCCTTGGTCCTGAGGTCTTCGGCAACCTGACACGACTGAAGGAGCTGCGCCTGGCCAAGAACGAGCTGCGTGCACTCGATGTGACTCTGGCCACGCACCTCCCAGCCCTGCGCTACCTGGACCTGCGCAAGTGTCCACTGAGTTGCAGCTGTCCCAATGCCTGGCTGCCTGCCTGGCTAGCACATGGGCCCGTGCAGGTGGTCTACCTGTATAACTACACCTGTGGTGAGATGGGTGGGGCCTCTGCATACCTGCACTGCTTTGACACGCGTGTGTGCTACCTGGACATGGGGCGGTACCTGTTTGCAGGGACAGCACCGGCTGTGCTGCTGCTGCTGGTGCTGCCGCTGCTGCACCACCGTGGGTACTGGCGGTTGCGCTACCAGCTGTTCCTCCTGCGTGCATGGGCACGTGGGCACTGGCGGCGGGAGCAGCGGCGCTACACCTATGATACCTTTGTGTCCTACAACTCCGGGGATGAGCAGTGGGTGCTGGAGGAGTTGGTGCCTGAGCTGGAGCGCAGAGCCCTGCGGCTCTGCCTGCATCATCGTGACTTTCGTCCTGGCCGTGCCATAGTGGACAACATCGTGGATGCTGTATACAACAGCCGGCACACGGTGTGTGTGGTGAGCCGTGGGTACCTGCGCAGCGAGTGGTGCTCACTGGAGATCCAGATGGCCAGCTATCGCCTCTTCGACGAGCTGCGCGATGTCCTTGTCCTCATCTTCCTCGAGGACATCCCTGAGGCCGAGCTCTCAGCTTTCCATCGCATGCGCCGTGTGCTGCTGCGGCGGACACACCTGCGCTGGCCCTCAGAGCCGCCTGCCCAGCCCCTCTTCTGGGCAAAGCTTAGGTGTGCCCTGAGTGGGGGGGAGGAGGAAGAGGATAGGGAGAGGAGCGTCAGGGAGGAAGGGTGTCCTGGCACATCCCGGACTCCCAGGGAAGTTCTCCCTCAGGAAAGCAACTTCCTGCCCCAGAATCACCGTTTTTTATCTGGGGAAGGTGCCCTGTGGAGTGGGGGTGATGGCAGCAAGGAGGAAGAGGAGAATGAAGACAGGAAGAAGGGGGGCAGGGAGGGAGGCTGCTGTCAGGAAAATTAATCCACAAACATCAGAGGTTTATGTTCATAAAGGAAACAGAGGAGTCCTTTTACTGTATTTGAATAAAGGGAGATGCCACGGGCCATTCCCCTGGGGTCTCTCAAATTTCTGGAGGACGCACCTCCTTTTTATCCCAGTTTCCCGGCCACTCGCTTCTCTCTTTCCCCATTGGCTGAGGTACTTGAGAGGTACAGACTTCCCGGAACACCCGATCCCCTCTAATGTATAACCCTCCTTTTAAATTTTTAATTCTCAAGGAATTTTAGGGGTTTTCCCCATTGTTTCTTTCATCTTTCAATATCCAGTTTCATTTATCAGCAAACCTACAGTTTGTTTGTAAAGGCAAATATCCTTTCCATTCATCGATCAGTGGAATCCTTCCCATTGTTTCTTTTATCTCTCAGTGCTAGTTTTCTCTACCAGCAGATCCACAGTATGTTTGTAAGGACAAATGTGTCATTCCTCTCACTGCCTTGATATGACTGGGATCCCTGTGGAAGTTCCCCCTCAGAAAAGCAGTTTTCTGCCCTCGAATCAGTGGCTTTTCTTTTGGGAATATTTTCTGCACAGTGGGGATGAAGGTAACAAGGAGGAGGAGGAAGAAGAGGAGGAGAAGGAGGGGGATGGGGAGAAAGTTTGCCTGGAGAGAGAGCAGCTGCTCTAAAGCAACCTCACCCTGGTGTAATGGTGATCCCCAGAGACATTCCCAATCAAAAAAAGAGTAGTTTTGTCCCAAAATCCCTGGTTATCTGTTGCAGCTGAGCTAGGTTCTAATAAAGTCCAGGGTAAAGAAGCAAAAAGCCTTTACAAAGTATCTACCATTGTTTAATTCAGCCATGCGGTGTTGGGGGTTGGGTTTTGTCTTTATTTCTTTCCTGTTTTCTCCTTACCATTTGTGTGGAATATCCTTCCCATTGAGTTGCTAATGGAATTGATGGTTTGAGCACTGCACCTGTAGTCCCAGCTGCCGGAGAGGGGGAAACCTTTTTTTTTCTGGTTCTTTGGGAGTTTCTTTTTGGGGGAGGGCAGAGATACCAAAATTCTAATAATTCAGAGAGAGGCAGTTTACATTCTCCATTCCAGGGGAGGCTTTTCTGCCTTCCCTAGCAGACACCTGTCTTGTAAACCAAGACAGATTTTGGCGCCCAACCATGGGGCTCAAGGACATCAAGAGAAAAGGGTGAAAAAGAATAACAGTTCCTGAGTAACTTAATTTCTGTGTGCTGGATATAGACACCTCCCTAAGTGTTACCACGTGGTCTAGTTTACCCTGGTTTTTTTTTTTGGCAGGTGGTTGTGGATACATTTCTCCCATTTACAAGCCTTTTTCTAAGCATGGGTCTTAATAACTAAGGCTACTGTGGCTGCTATCTAGTTTGTTTCATGGGTTAAAATGGTGAGGAATTAATGGATTTTTAATTTCCTCTGGAAGGCAGGCACAAGAATTCAAACCTACAACACACTAAATGTATGTTTTTGGAGTTACTTTGATAATGGTACCTACTGTAAGCAAATGACAAAGGGGGAATTTTTCTTCCAACCCTTCACTCACTTCTTTTAGGTCTACTCCACCAGTTTTCAAAGGATTCAAATCTTCCCTAGGTACTAATGATACCATACAGTGCTGATATGCCTGTTCTATTTAGCATTCAGAGATAAGAGAAGATTGACTTGGATAACCTGATGTCTGCCCCGGAGNTGCAATCTGCACAAAGACATGGCATGAGAGGGGCATGATGCTTATAGAACCTGGTCATTTCAGGTCTGGGACCTTATGGGTACAGGCGTGCAACTGGATGGTACTGAGGCAAGGAATTTGGGATCCTTGACTCTGGACTTCTTGTAGTGTGTTTTTGAAGTTGTAATATATTTTGTTAAATGTTATCGTTTAAATGGTTTGTTCCCTTTACACCCCTCTGCTGTAATCCCTAATGGTTTTGCCCTAAGTGGTACCCTCCCTGAAACCCTTCCTTGTATGGTGTTTGCCCTCCTCCCTTCCCCTGTCAATGATGTAAACCCTGCCCTTTTCCCCAGAACCTTCCCTGTCAGTTCCCCAAACCCAACCCCCTTGAGTTGTCAATCCTCCCCAAACCCATACCCATGTTCCAGAATGTTCCCTGACATTTATGTTGCTCCTGTAACCCCATTGGTCTTTGTATCCCAATCCACTCCCATCCCCTTCCCTATTGGAAGTTTTACTTTGCACTCCCACCCCTTTCGCCTCCCTACACTTCCCTTGATTGGTTCATGTGTTTCCCCACCCCTAGTGGCCACCCGCCTTTATAATCTGATGTAACCCAGTTCTCCTTGCCACTTTGTGGACCCCCTGACACAAATAAACACCTTCCTTGTCTTCCGTGTCATCCCTGCGAGGGGTGACAGCCTGGAGTGCTACCCCCGAACCTCCGAGGGAGTAAGACAGGGTGCAGCCACTCACGGCCGCTGCCTTGAGGAGCACAGAGCTAGCCTGGCTTGGTGGATTTTATAAGGCAGCGCGTCACGGACTCAGGTGTGAATCACGTATTCGTAAGGGAGCCAGGGTCTCTTTCCCTTTGGGAATGGCTTTTAGTGAGTGTCAGAGAGAGGTTTGTCCACAGGGAGAGAATGCAGGAGCACCACCACAGAATGTGCTGGAAGACCCTTGAGGAAGGGATCCAACAGCTGAGAGAAGTGGCGGTATTGGAGGTACTCTTTGTGGGGGATGGACAGCATGATAATGACCCTGACAAGGTCAGGTGCACAGGGCAAGTGCTGTGGAGTCTGGCAAATCTCGGGCCATCTCAATAAACCACCTTCATTGCAACGATTAATGCCAATAACAACCGAGAGACAGTGGGTTCTGTTGCCAACAAGCTTAGAAATTACAAGATTGTCCTGGATTGTTAAAATAAGATATTTTATTTGCCATCTGATAAAGATGGGGCTGTTATCTTACGTTAATTGGGCAGTTTTTCTTATCTCTTCCACAAAACAATCCCTCCCTCCAGGGAGATATCTTCTGTTAATAGGCCATTGAGCCTAACTGCATGACTGATAAGATTACATCATCCCATTGTGAGATGGGTCTCCCCAGGGGGAGGAGCCAAGCATTTCTACATTAATAAAATCAGACTTTGAAACAACGAGGGATTAATTCTTTCCACTGGATTCCCAGAGGAGCAGACTTCTTTCCACTAGATTCCCAGAGGAAGACCAGGCCCATCTACACAGCCCACTGGAACTTTTTCAGAGGGAACCTACACCCGTCCCACAGGATCACTGCTTTAACAGAACTGTATCTTCCACTCCAGGAGGACTGCAGACACCATTCAACGACCGTTATCAACACACTGACCCCTAGGGTGGCAGGTCGTATCCTGACTCTGTCAGGGGTTTTTCTTTTGTTTGTTTCTTATGTTTGTTTGCTGGAACTAGTTACATTTGGTTTTTTAGTTTTCCTAGTAAAGAACTGTTATTCCTATTCCCATATTTTTGCCTGAGAGCCGTTTAATTTCAAAAATTGTGGTGATTTGGAAGGCGGGGTTTATCTTTTCCTTAGCAGACACCTGTCTTTTTAAACCAAGACAGATTTTGGCGCCCAACATGAGGCCCGAGGGCATTAAGAGGAAAAAAGGAATAACAGTTCTTGAGTAATCTTATTTTTGTGTGCTGATATAGGAACATCTCTAAGGGTCACCATGTGTTCTAGCTCACCCTGGTTTGGGTGGCACGTAATCGTGGCTGTATTTCTCCCATTTGCAGGCCCTTATCTAAACATGGGTCCTAAAACTAAGGCTACTGTGGCTGTTATCCAGTTTGTTTTATGGGTTAATAAGGTGAGGAAATCATGGATCTTTAATTTCCTCTGGAAGGCAGGCACATGGATTCAGAGCTAACGGTATGTGTTTGGGGTTACTTTAATAATGGGACCTACTGTGAGGAAATGACACTGGGGGAAAATTTTTCCAACCCTTTAACCATTTGTTTGGGTCTGCCCCACCAGTTTTTGAAGGGTTCAGATCCGCTCTAAATGCTAATGATATCATACAGTGGTCGGTGTTACTGATACGCCTGTTATATTTAACGTTCAGAGATAAGGGAAGATTAACCTGGATGGCTGCCCTGGCACCTACACCAGAGACTAGGGATGCTGCTGTGGAGCCTTACACTGCCCCAGAGACCAGGGATGCTGCTGCCCCAGACCCTGACCTTGCCCCACAGCCCACCTCAGAAATGAACCACCTGGATTGGGTGGGGGCTCTGGTTAAGGAGATACGCGAGATGGGTCAGATGCTGAAGGAGTATGTATCCCTAGCTGGTGAGAAACTCTCCCCTTCCCTTGAAAGACAGTCTATTAGTACAGCAGTGGAACCCAAAGATGTTACAACTGTCCAGGTTCCAGCTGAACCACAAAGGCAGCCAGCAGCAGTCGCCCTGGTAGAAACACGGAGGTCTAAGATGAAATCAGAGCACCCAGATAAGGATAGGAATTGGAAGACATCACAACCCACAGGAGAGCCAGA
>VWZP01001429.1:224468-461107 GCA_013396995.1 Dicaeum eximium | reverse complement strand
ATAAATATAAATATAAATAATACTGAAGTGCACCAATAGTCATGTGAAGGGACCTGTAAGCCATGATAGCAATGTCACCTCAATTTACAGGATACAGACCGTAGATTTATGCAAGTATTTAATGGTGGCTTGCCAAGAGAATCGGTACTCTTTTCAAAAGGAATCTTTCTTTGTGTCTTTTGATATTTAAAGAGCTATAATTACAATGGCAAAGCTTTGAATTATTTTTTTCCCCCATCCTCTTTTACACATTAATTTATGGACCAATCCAACATTACAGACAAGCTAATGAAAGAACCACACACTCCCTTTATAATTTTTTCTTCTTTTTACAGTTTCACTTGTGTGGATGAATGCAAAGTAGTTAATGCTATAAATAAGTTTAATGATGTATCTCTTCTCTCAATTGCTGGTTGTTGATGCTGCAGTCCTGCATAATAGGAAAAGAAAAGAATTGAATTGAAGTCTTTGTCTCTTTCTTTCTCATGCTCCGAAAGGTTCTTCCAGCTACTAAATACAAGTATTGCTCTCTTAGTTCTATTCTATATATTTAAAGTTCTCAACATGATTACCTCATCACTTCCCTTCTACTCCCTATTTTGGTATTTTTAGCTTTGCGAAAATATCAAAATTACATAAGGCAATTTGCTTCTGCAAAATCAGCAAAATCTGGTAATCTCCTCTGAAATGATGTCTTTTCAGCTGGTCAGGGTTGGTGGTGAACAGCAGCAGGTACAAAGAGGGAGGAAATTCCCTTTGTGAGACTTTCACTACTGCCTCATGCAGCGTCCATGTGCTATCAGATATATTGTGGGGAAGCCTGGGACCAGCACTTTTCAGGACTGAGAGCAACATTCAGCCCTGAACAGCAAAGAATGTGCTACTTCTAGGTCAAGGAGTTTAATAAAAATCTTTTTGTCACCTAAACTGGGGAATGTCTGGATTGCCTTTCGGAGAGTTTCTTTTAGAGCTTCTTACCCGGGGTGCAATCCCTTGCTAACAGGACCACACAGCTTTCAGGTATTTTCTTTGCTTAGACTGGAGCACAGAAAAAGCTGAAATTTGCCTTGATACAAGGAAAGTAGGATTTATACAGTCCCTAAATGGTTATGTGGAAAGCTATAAATAACTTGCATAAAACTAAAGTTAGCATCACTAACTGTAATGGTGTTGATAGGACATGTTGTACTCTCTATGCAGGGAAAACAGTACTTTGATCAGACAGCCTACATGGATAACAAAGCAGTTGATCTCATCTATCCAACATTTTTGCAACAGATTTGGGCATGATCTACCTCTGATGGCCATCTTGAGAGCTGGGCAGTAATTCCCACATAAGGGACATCTGCCAAGTGAAAGGTCTAATTGTGCCCTTTTATCTAGAGGAGCAACAATACTGTTAAATATATTCCAGGATACCTTTGAAAGTAATGAGCTGTTTTCACAAAGGCTTGCAAAAAAATACAAATTACCCAGGGACCTGCCTGTCTTTCTGCAATGCAGATGCAGTGGTATGACAGTCTCCATCTTGAAAGGTTCAGGAAGAATGTAAACTTTGGGATTGGGCTTGCAAGATGCTGTGGAAGCAGTGTGTAGCATCATGGCAAGTGAAACATAACATGGTTCTTCAGCATCAAGGACCTGGGCTGACAAAAGTTAGCTGTGTCCCTTTAGACAGGCATCCCACCTGGTTCACTTGAGAGGCAAATAGATAGTTTGTGCTAATCTCAAAAGAGACTGCAAAATCCTGGAGTGCCTTGGTTAGATTAAAAAATGTTCAAAAGGGATCAGTGGGTGAGACTTAAAACTACTGTCCTTAAAGTGGTCCAGGTGCATCCTGGAGACTATTCCATGTTCACAGAATTCACAGAATGGCTAAGTTGGAAGAGACCTTCAAGATCATCAAGTCCAACCCTAACACCTCAACTAAACAAAACATGGCACCAAGTGCCATATTCAGTCTTTTTATCCACACTCCCTCTTTCCTTTGTTCCATTGCTAATGAATTCTTTTTTAGTGTAGTCTAGCTTCTATGGCAAGGGTGGAGGATGCCCCAGTTTGTGTTGGCTTGGAGAGTGATGCTCTGAATTTGACACATAAACCTGCAAAGTGAATGCAACCTAGCATCACTGAGCAGTTCCACAAAATATGGCTTGTCTTTCTTGCTTTCTCACCCTACAGTGTGTTAGAAATAGAGAAGAGTGTATTCTGTAGGGAAAGAAAGCAGATGCCTGGTCCCAGAAGTGGGTCCTGGACTGCTGATTGTGGGTGAAGCATGGTCCTAAAGACCATGCAATGGGCAGAGTTACTGAAGGTGTAGTTGAATGCCCTTCATGGTCCTTGAGTATATGTGTATATTTGATTCATGATTCATGAGCTACACATTTAAATACTGGCTGCCTTTTTTTGGGCTTTGAAAGGATGAAGCATGAAACAGAAAAATAAGAAGCCTGCCAAAAAAAGCTGGTTGGATCCTGGAAAAATGCCAAAAGAAATCTCAGATTTCTTGACCTTCTTTGTATGTTGTTCAGACCCAAGATGCTAGATGTTCTTGGCCAAAAACATCAAACTGTGAGTCCTTCTGACATTGATGAAACTCTAACAGCAAAGACTTAGAAGCACTGCAAGGTGGTCAAGAAGAAAGATCCAAGGAACTACAGACCAAAACTTCACCTTGATCCCTGGGAAGGTGATGGACAAGCTAATCCTGGAACCATTTCCAGGCACACTAAGTATGAGAAAATCATCAGGAGTAGTCAGCATGGCTGATTTCTGACTTGATCAACTTGACAAACTTCTGCGGTGAAGTGACTAGTCTGATGAAGGGTGGGCAGTGCAGATTGTCTGCCTGGACCTCAGAGAGGCCTTTGACACCATCTCCTGTAAGGTCCTCATAGAGAAGCTGTTGCTGCATGGCCTGAATGAGTGGATGGTGATGTGGATTGAAAACTGGCTGAATGTCTGGGCCCAGAGAGGGTGGTCAGCAGTGGAGTGTCTAGTTGGAGGCCAGTGACTAAAGGTGATGCCCAGGTATCAATACTGGGTCCAGTCCTGTTTAACATTTTCTTATATTGTCTGGATATCGGAGCAGAGTGCACCCTCACCAAATTTGCTGATGACACCAAACTGGCTGATAGGCCTCAAGATCATGATGACATCCAGAGGGACCTCGACAGGGTGGAGAAAGGGGCCAGCAGGAGCCTTGTGAAGTTCAGCAAGTGGAAGTACAAACTCCTGCATGTTGGGAAGAACAACCTCATCCAATGGAACCTGCTGCAGGCCACCCAGCTAGAAAGCAGCACGGCACAGTCTTGGTGAGCCTGAATGGGAGCCAGGAATGCACCCTTGCTGCAAAGAAAGCAAATGATATCCTGGGCTGCATGAATGCCAGCAGACCAGGGGAGGCGAGGTGAGGCACACATCTGGGCTCTCCCACTACAAGAGAGACATGGACATGCCAGAGGGAATTAACTTTAATTAAGGACCACAAGGATGGTGAAGAGATCTCTCATAGGAGGAAAGGATGAGAGAGTGATGGCTGCTCAGCCTGGAGAAGACAAGGCTCAGGGGGATCTCATCTGAAGTGAACGTGCAAAGAGGACAGAGCCAGGCTCTTTTTTGACTGCCTAGAGGTAATGGGCCCAAACTGAAAAGTAGGAGGTACTCTCTGAACATCAGGAAATACTTTTTCATTGTGAGGGTGATGAAGCCCTGACAGGTTGCCAAGAGGGGTTGTGGATTCTTCATTTATGGAAATATTGAGAAGTCATCTGGACATAAGCCTGAGCAATGTGGCCCTGCTCAAGCACAGGAGTGGAACCAAATGCCCCCAGAAATCCCTTCCAGCTTCAGTCATGCTTTGATTCTCTGAAAACTCAAATGAACTTCTGAATAAGACTTTATTGAACAGCCTCCTGCTTTGGGAAAAAGGAGCGTGTATTTAAACTGTTCTCATGAGATGTAATTTTCCTTCCACTATTTCCCCAGGTATTTTATGGTCTTATGTTGATAATTATAATAGTGATACTTAACTCTTTCTGTAAGTCCAAAATGTTTTGAAATTAGTGAAAATATTAAAACAACTCTTTCTGGTGAAAAGCAACTTATGGTTTATTTGTCTGAGACTCTTCATACAAAATAGAAACTAGGGAAAGTTTTAATCTGCGTAACTGTTATGTTAAATCATACATTAATTTTTACATAGTGTTCAAACTACTCCTGCTGCAGCCAAGGAACAATGGGAGAGCAGGTAATTAAACACCTGCAGATTTTCATAGATTTTAATGGAAAAGTGTGTAGTCTGGCAGATAATGTGTCTCTTAAGTTGCGTAAGTAGACTATTTGAAGTACTGTTAAAGCAGCACTTTTATTGACATTTTGAACATTTTTTCCATCAATGCCATTACAGAGTAATTATTTTCAATTTTCTTAAGTGCCAAAACCCCACATTAATCTACCTCAGCTCATGTAATAGAAAAAGAAAGCTCTGAAAAATCTACAACCCTCTAATGGTATGTTATGATAATTATTAAATATTTAATCTTACCTTTAAATTCATTTAGATCAGGTATCTGTTAATTTTTCATTAGTGGGTGAGAATTTTTAATCAAAAATGTGAAAATTGGTGGCCCATATGTGTTCTGCTAAACAAATGCTTCATGAATCATATTCAACAAAAACTTCCCCTGGTTTCTTATGATTTTCTTTTTCAAATGTCTTTTTTTTTTTTTTTTTTTTTTGGTGGAAAATGATGTAAATTTGAGAGCACTTTCTGAAGTGAAAAGCAGGGTAGTTTGGAAGTTTTTCGTAGCTTTTTTTTTTTTAAGCAGCCTTAATAATTAGTCTTAAAGTCTGGAATCTTCTACCTATTGAAAGGAACTAAGTGCCACAGTTCTATTGAAATTCAATTATATTCAGGAGCCTGGTCCTTCTATAATCACTTTAAGATATCAGTCAAAATTAAATTGATCAGTTGCAATAGCTGGTATGATAATTTAGGAGAATTTACTACCAGTAAATGCTATTTCAGGAACTATCATCATGTTTCAAAGAAAAAAAAAAAGAACAATATTCAGTAATTGAAGAAAATCTTGGATATATGAAAATGTGTTCATTTAGCTCAGGTCTTGTCTTATATTAGAGCTGAATTTTTTGAAAGTTTTGTCACAAATGGCATCCAACTTGTGAATTTAAGACTTCTTATTAAAAGAAAAATTTCCTTGTTTTCTTTTTGTATAACAGTGACAAACCAAGTGGTTTGTAAGGCAAAGGTGCTTGTGCTGGACAGTGGAATAACGCTGTAAAAATCCAGGTATTTAGTGGATGAGCTGGAATGAACTGGCCGTGCAGTGAAAACAGAAATATCTGCCCACATTGAAAGCCCCAGCCAATTCTAAGGCAATGCTTGAAGGCAGAAGAGCTTCCTGTGGAGCAACAAGGCTTCCTCCTCTCCCTTGCTTATACTTCTGCACTTCCATGCTTGTGTTGAGGTCAGTTCAGAGATTTTTGAACATTGCCAGGCTGATGCAAGTGCAAAAGCATTGAAATTGCAGTGAACAGTGAATGGGGCAGTGAACTTCTCCCAGCTAGCTGGACAGACTCCCTGTCTTTGGATAATATACTGAGGATGGGAAAATTTGGGCCTTTTGCTGGCTCAAGCCAGATGTGAACCATTTCTTTGTGTCTCATAACTGTCCATGTGACAAACTTACCACCCCTCTTCTACATCCCTCCCTGTATCCATCCAAACCTTACGGGAACTTGAGCTCGGCTATGGTTTTGAATGCCTTGTACCTCCACCTCTAATTTTCACACGCCCAGCTCGTGGCAAACTGGGATAGCTGTCACCTTTGGGAGCCTGGAGTGGATATGCTCTGGAATAAAGCTGTGCAAAACCTACGTGCTGCTTCTTGTGCTTTGCGGGGTCTGCAAAGAAGCGGGCAAACTTCCCAGCTCCTAGAAATAAAGGTGACATACCCTGTGCCTGCTTGAGGGCTAAGAGACGCGAGCAAGGAGATTCGAGCAGAACAGAATGCCTTTGAAACTGGAAGGAGAGTCCACAACCTGGCTGTGCTGGTATTCTTTTCTCTGCCTCAGCTGCGGTATGCAGCTCGGCTTGTTTTGTCGCTGCTTCCACAGCAAAGCGCAGAGGAAGAGTTAAATAAAGAGTTCAGTGGATCGGGCAGCGCCTGTGCGGAATTCCGAGAAGCGCCGGCTCCTGCGGCTGGGCAGCAGCGCACCGGGATTCGGGGCTGCAGATGGCACCGCGTTACTACAGCCGCAGGATTGACGAGCCTTTGCTGCGGAAATCTCTCGCCCTTGCCACGCAGAGTGACCTTGAAATGCTGCAGAATTCCTGGGGTGGATTTCTGCGTGCCTGTACCAAAAGCCCGTGCCGGTGGGAGGTGGCTGCTCGCTCTGCCATGGGGCTGTGCGGATGGCGCTGTGAAAGGGGCTCCTGCAGACTACCTGGGAGCTGCCTGTGTTGCAAAATTGTCTGAGGGAAATATTTAGTTTTATGAGAAGTCCATGTCCAGCTGTGACTGCTAATGTGGTGTCATTGCCTTGATACGTTTAAAGTTTGCTTTTATGCCTCTCAATATCTTTTCCTTGACTTTCTAAAATGTATCCTAACTGTGAAGGTGGGCAAATAGAGTGAGGGTGCTTGTTTCTGCCCACCAAAATGATCCCTTATCCTGCTGTTTCTCTGCTTATAACCATTTCTGTTTGTTTTTTTACATAGCATAAAAACTAGAATAAAAAAACCCCAACAAACCAAGACCCACCAAATCCCCCACCAAACCCAAAATCAGAAAAGATATAAAAAAGAAAAAAAAATGCCACATTTATCACTGGCAACACATTCTAACAAAGACAAAATTTCAAGTCTATATTTCTTGGTGATTTATGATGTACTCCTGTACAAACAACCTGGAGCAACTTACAGAGGTAAGGCAAGGAGAACAGAGTCAACTCAGAAAACTGACTGATAAGACTTCATAGAAAATAAGTCTCAGGAAAATGGTCCTCCAGAGAGACAGCAGACCTTTAAAGAAGTTACTCTGAGGCTACAACTGAAAGTAGAGGGAGGCTAGAGAGTAAAAAAGCAAGTATGGCCAACTCCTGAATACTTTGATGACCTTAAGCAGAAGAAGGACTTGTGCAGATTCAGAAAATGGATCAAGTTGCTAAACATAAGTACAAAACAATAAAATTTGCCAGAAGGAAAATAGTCAAAAAGATAAGATCAATGAATCAAGATGCATACTACATAGACTGTAAAGGCTAACAGATTATGTTATTAGTTAGAAGACAGTCAAGGAAAAAATTGTCACTGTTCAAAACAGAGAGAAAGCTATCAAATATGATGAAGTCTGAAATTCTGGAGTTCCTTGTTTTAGTTCTCACCAAAAAAAAAAAGACATTGCTCAGATTATTAATACAGTTAACAAAAAAGAATGATAAACCAGAAGTATTTTGCAGAATTATAGAAAGTACAGGTTAGAGAGTTTTCAGAAGACTGATTCATTCAATTCAAAACTATTTAACATTTATCCAAAGCTCCTTAGACTGCAAGATGAAGCAAGTTCCAAAAAGTGAAAGGTTACCTTTGAAATCTCATGAATAGTCCTTGGGGTTTTAGAAGCCTGGAAAAGGACAAAAAAGATTGCTGTTTTCAAAAAGCATGAAGAAGGAGCCTGTAACTAATGTAATTTCAATTCCTGGTAAAATAAACAAGCAAGCAAGCAAAGAGAAATGATATTATAGCTATTTGCAAGGTATTAATGAGATGAAATGGAATCATCATGAAGAGTTGTTGGAAACAATGTGCATCAAATCAGTCTAATATCTTTCTATTAATATGATAGATATTCTAGGGAGAGAGAGAACCATAGATATTCTAACTATCAGCATTCAAGCTTCTGATGTTGATTTGCATGATGTTTAAAATTAAGCTGCAGATTCACATTCTGGACAAAACTACTGTATTGCAGGTGTAAACACTGAAAAATTGTGTTGACAGTAGTTTGTTTTCAAGATAGAACATTGTGTTTTGCATTGCTTTGGGGACTTGTTTTGCTCCTGTCTTGAGTTTTAATTTGCTGAATGTTTTAATTCACTAGTGGAATGAAAAGTTTGTTTATTAAATCTGTAGATGACATCAAGGTGGGAAGACCTTGGGGGAGAGAATTAGAAACGATCTAAGGAAAAAAGTAAGATACAATTCAATTCTACAAATTCTACTTTTGTATAATCAGCTGCATAAATACAAGGGGAAGAACAAGCTCATCTATAGGAAAGGATCCACAGGTTATAGTGGATGCAAATTGCATGAGTCAAGCTGCTGTTGCCAAAATCACAAAAGCACTGGGATGCATAAATCTTGTGTGCTAGATGTGGTCTTGCAAGATGAACAGTCTGTTGTTAGTTTTGGTCACTGTGTCAACAACAACAACAACAACAACAAAATAATAGTAGTAGTAGTAGTAGTAGTAGTAGTAGTAAAACTGCTTGAGCAGGGTTAGAGTTCCAGTTGGAACTTCCTGCATGGATAAAGCCAAAAGTAATGATTTTAAATTACTACAAGGGATGGTTTGATTAGGACTCAAGGAAAACTTGTAATAATAGTAAAGCCTGGGAGCAGCTGTCTTGATAATCTGTAAGAACTTCTTGTAAGAAACCTGTAAGATATTGGGAAGCTATCTGTCTGAAGCAGTGCAGGAGTATCAGGCTAAGGGATGAACCAGATGAAGTCTGGAGGCCTCTTCCAGCCTTTCCTTTTTAAGTTTTTATATTTGCTGCTTAAAAGAAGGAGAGAGAGAGAGAGAAATGAGAGTTTTAGGGGCAGGCTTTCTCTCTTACAATGTACTGCTACATCCAGGGTTTTTCCAGGAACCGTGTTAGAGTCATCTTATTTGGTCAGACTCCAAGGAATTGGCTCAGTTTCTTCTTGTTAATGAAAATTAACAGTTACAATAAATGCCCTTAACCTTGGGTTTTTATTGAGCAGGATATATTAGAATGGGCCTAAACTTAGGCCAATAGCAGCAACAAAAAACCTTTCACACTGGGTCTTAGGTGCTGATAAGATTAATAGGTTTCTACTTTTTTTTTTTTTTCTTCCTATAATATAGGACTGAAGTTCCTCTCCCCTCACTGTGAGACAAATATTGATTGTTGCCTATTATATGTGTAGTATATTATAGCAAGAGTCAATAAATATCAGAACTTCTTGTCCTGGCAGTAGGAATCTGGGGTAGGGAGGCAATGAACTCTACCTGAGTCCCTCACCAGACGTTTTGGTGATGCTTACAAGTAGGGGAATTTCCTTTATATGTCTAACATTTTTTCAAGAATGGTTTGTATTTGTGTTTTTATTAAAACAGTTTAGCATCTATCATTGTTGTTGCTGTGCTATCTTTAAGTGCTTTGTTGTAGAATAAGTCTATTAATATAGCTCTGTTTACAGCCTAACAGTTCATCTGTAAGATTTGTAGAGATGTTGTGTGTTAGATGTTTCTTTGCCTTTTATATATAAATAATAGATGATTTCTTTGAAAAGTACATTGCTTCTAATTTAATAGAAAATAATTCAGTAATTGAAAGGGCTCTTTGAATGTTATGTTGACAGGTTTGAGAAAACCACAGTAGATTTTAGGTGAAATAAATAAAGGTACACATATCTTCTATAATGATTACCATTATTATTCTTATTAATAATACCACTACTCCCAGGAAATAGTATAAAAAAGACTTTTTTTTCCTTTTTTTTCTTTTTTTTTTTTTTGCCATAGTCTGATACAACTCCTTTCTACAGCCCTTTTTCTTATCTGGAAGAAATGTCACACGGAATAGCAGCCACACACCTTAAATTAGAGTCCAGTGAGTGTGGTTATGTTGAGGAGTTATGAGAGACAGAGGTACTAATTTGTAGAAAGATAATTAAAGAGAATCTACATGCTGCATGTCATTGTGATATTATCAGCCCAGACTCTCCCTTCTCTTCTACATTGCTGCTTTTCTGACAGAGGGCTCCTAATTTGGGGTTTTAGATGCCTGTAAGAATAGGTATCTCACCTGGGTGAGATATAAGTATCTTTCCTTCAGAACAGAGAAAGACAGTGCCAATTGCTATTTTTAGGGCTGATCATACTAAAAGTCAGTATCCTGCCTTCAATCCATTCCTGTTGTGCTGGGTTCAGCCTGGGTAGAATGAATTGTCTTCCCAGTGGCTGGTATGAAGCTGTGTTTTGGATTTGTGCTGAACACAGGGATATAGAGACGTTTTTGTTATTGCTGAGCAGGGCCAAGACCTGTCCTGCTTTTTGTGCTGCCACACTGGTGAGGGGACTGGGGATGCCTGGGAGGGTGGGAGGAGACACAGCTGGGACAGGTGACCCCAGCTGACCAAAGGGACATTCCAGAACACATGGCATCATGATCAGTATATAAAAGGGGGCAGAGGGGGAGGAGGAGGAAGGAGGAAGGAGGGACATTTGGAGCAATGATATTTGTCTTTCCAAGTCACTGTTAAATGTTATGGAGCCTTGCTGTCCTGGAGATGGCTGAACACCTGCCTGCCCGTGGGAAGAACTGAATTAATCTCTTGTTTTGCTTTGCCCGTATGCCCAGTTTTGGCTTTCCCTATTAAACTGCCTTTATCTCAGCCCCTGAGTTTTCCAGCTTTTACACTTCAAATTCGTTCTCTGGTCCTGCTGGTTGTGGGAGTGAGTGAGTGGCTTTGTGGGGCTTGGTTGCTGGCTGGAGTGAAACCATGGCACCAATCTAGATAGGGTTTTATTTTCAGTAGACTAAAATTTTGGGCTGTTGATGTTAAATAAGCTCTGCTTTCATTTTTGCAAGTATTTAGTAAATGTTCAGCTTGTGCATTTGCTCTCTTCTCATCTGCATTTGATCCCCTAAGAGACTGGAAAGAAAAGCTGAGATGAGAAAATTTTTTTTTGTTTCCGATTTTATAAAATGCCAAGTGTGCTGCAGCAGTACTGAGATGGTCACTAAAAGCATCCCTGTAGGCATTGTTCAGAAATGAAACTATTGTTTGTTTCTCAGTACCAGTAGAATGTATTAATATGTATTTAAACTGTGCATTTCTTGCCTTCTCATTTATCTGCTACTGTGGCACAGGTCTCGTGCCTAATTTCTATGATAAGCAATTTGGAGAAAATAGGAAGAGGAATACACATCTTGTATGGTTATTGCCTTTTCTTCATTTAATAATTTGGCCAGGAAATGCTGCAGAGTGGTACTTTCTCTCTGATACTCAGTTTTTAAATCATGGTCAGAAGGCAAGTTGCTGTGAGGTCCAGTAGTGCATGGTGTCCCTGTAGGTCAGCTCCTGTGTGGTTAATACCTGTCTGTGAATTGTTTAGTGCCTCTTTCACTGAGGGTAAGTTACCTCACGTGGGCCACATGGTAAAAGGTATGCATTCTCAATCAGTGACTGAGAAATAATTGGCAAACACTGAATTTACATAGTACTACTACCTTGTTCATAGCATAGTGGTACTCACCAGGTAGGCAGTTTTATCAGCAGAGTGACCACTGCATATTAAAGGCTTGATGAAGTCAGAAATAAAGTCTGTGTGCCATAGAAACACTTAGAATATGTTTATTGTCTTTCCTGGTTTTTTGTGGTCATAATAAGCTGTTAGAACCGGAGGTAATTTTTCTATATTTCTCTTTCTATTGGCACCATAAAGGCAAATATTAATTTCTTTACTGAACCTAGTCCAATGTAGCTGACCTTGTCCATTATTTAACAGGACAGATACAAAATACAAGATTGTTGGCTCCTCATATTCAGTGCTTGAAAAGGAGCCAGGCTATGTCACTTAATTTCTCTAAGTGGTTGGATTCTTTGCAGCCTTTTAAGGATAATGGCTGCATGTTGCATGTGCTGTGTTCATGCAGCTGAAATATCATAACCTACTTCTTCAAGAGCATCCCCACTGCTGTATACTGAAGTTGGGAATTCGGATACCTCAGGGAAAAGCATATGCAGAACTCTTGGGATTTTTCCCATCAGTCCATTTATTACTAAAACCAGGATTGCCATAGCTGCATGCCAAGAAGGTGATGAGCTATATGGTTAAAAGGCACACTTAAAAGTCTCTCCATGGCTTATTGGAGGCTCTTTCTAAACTATTAACTGGTCTAGCTTGTCTTTTTACTCCACTCTTTTTATTGACAGCAGGCCACTGTGCAGCCATGGGTGCCAAAATGATGACATTTTGGATATGCTCACATATCCAGGGGTGGTTTCTCAGGGCATGTCTTCATTGGAGAGCCACTTCTAGTCAATGCAAGGCCTGCAGGAGCTCTGGGCTGGACATCCCTACCTCACACAAGTGAGTGTCTCAGGGCTGCAAGAGAACTCCCAGAATTTATCTCTTCCTTGCCCTGCAGCCTCTTCTATTTCCCGCTCAGGGGTTGCTCTGCTGACTTCAGTCAATCCCAATTCTGAAGCCATGGTTATAATTTCTTGGCCATGTAACTGTTAATTATGGTGGATTTTGCATCCCTGTGTGACTATGAATGTTGTAAATGAGCCTGTGAATACAGACTTCATGATAAACAGGAGAATTTTTTGTTACTCTGTGGAAATAACATGTATTTTAAAACATTGGTTTTAAACACATGTAGTTCTGAAAAAGGAAAAAGAATGCCCTTATGATGAGTTAGATTTCACTCCCAGTGCTACAAATTCATAATTTAAAAATGAGTTATCAAGTAAGAAATATTTAAAAAATCAAAATGGAGCATAAAACAATCCTTTCTCTCCTTCATCCTTAGAATCTAAAACAACAAAAAAAAAGGTATTTTAAGGGAAGCTGTCAAGTTAAAAAGGCACTGTCATTTGCATTCTTCTGGGAAGAGAGGAATATCTAAAATAAAACTGCAGGAATTAGATTCTTGCTTTCTTTCAGGATTTTTTGTTGTATGAATCTCTCTTCATTATTGATATAATGTGATTTAATGATTTATATCTATATAGGCAGTTTGGCCCTGGTCCTGCAAAGTTGTATCTTTTAAATCTTCCATGACTTTCTTGAAACAATAGGATCTCAGCATTACTGATACAAGAACATTTATTTAGCAGCAGAACATTGCATACCTCCTGAAAATCATGGTATTGATTCAAAATGGAAAAGGAATCTGTCTGCATTAAGCAGATTTAGTAGTCTGGGACTGCATTCTGTGACCTGTTTTCCTACACAAAATTTAGGTAGAATATTCTACTTTAGCATTTTAAAGTAGCTGACTTTCTTGCATTTAGTTCAGATAACTCCATACTAGAGAGAGGGAACTGAAATGTCAGGAAGAATGAAATTAAGCAGTGTATATCAGTCCTTCTTCCCCTATGGATTGTAATAAAAAATATTATTTTATTCAGATTTGTATTTTTTCATAATTTTTTTTGTTATACTGTTATCAGGACATGGATGATAATACAGATTTTGAAATTTAATATAAAATCTAACATCCTACTAAAACAACTGCTGAACCTGGTAATTTTCCATTTGGCTTTGTACAAACCTTAGTTGATGCTGGTTTTTTTTGTTGCTGGGTTTTTTCCTGTTCATTTTCCTCAGGCTTTCTAATGTTTTGAATGGCTGTTACTGAAGCTCTTTTGTGCTTGATCAATTCAAGGCTACTAATTCTCTTCCAGGGATCTGATTATTGACAGCCCTTTCTTGCTGGGCTATCAGGTAACTTGACACCAGCTATATGGTGGGACTGTCCCAAGGCACCATTTTAGGGTACAAATCTCCAGTGACACTTCAGTGATTCAAAGGAGAGAGAGGATTAATCTGGCTGCAGTCTGGCCTGAGATTTTGCAATTACTGCAGACCTGCCTTAGGTAAAATGTACAGGCTGTATCACTGCAATGCTAACACATTTCAATCCTTTCTACAGAAAATTTATTTTTTTCTATTTCTAGAATTTATTTTCCATATTAATTATTGTTCTTTTACATCCTTTGTGATAATTGTTAACGTGTTCGCTTTTGCCAAACCAGGAGTTAAATAATTATGCAGACAGTTTGTAGAAATCTCTTCTTATAGTCAACATTATTAATATTAATTCAACCCTCCTTTCTGCCTCCTAGATACTTCCCACAGTCCTGGAATCTCCATTTTTGATCTTAGATTTTTCCCTTGAAAAATTCTTTCATTGGTGTAATTCTTTACCAGATTTTAGATCTAGGAGGGGTTAAATACTATTCAAAATTGCAGCAGAGTCAAAGTTATCAATATCTACATCCAAGCATGAGAACTGTAGCATGCTACTTTTGTTACTCCTGGTCATTATTTCGTCTGGTAATGAATACAGACTTTCAAGGGCAAAGAGGTAAAATTAGGTCACAAAACATAGAGGAGAGATTGTACTACATGAAAGGAGGAAAAAAAAAATCACCAAAAAAAAGAAATCAAAAGGCATGGGGTGAAAACTACCCACAGTATATGTGGAAACAGCATCAAAATCTTCAGTAAAATAGAACTGACAGAATTGTGATTTTTTTTCCAGGTGGCCATGTGAGTTTTTCTATACAGCTTTGTCGTGTATTTTATCTGGTACCACCAGACTTCTTAACACTCTCAGTTCACTTGTGAGACTAAACAGTTCCTTCACTAGACAATGCTGCACTTTTTGTAAGAATCACATCATTCTCATTAATTTTAATGAGCATTTAATGCATCTCAAGTGTGTTATTTTTACATCCTGAAATTTGTGACTGTTGAAGGGTTAGAAGCATGAATTTTTATTATTATTTGGCCTGCACTGCACTGTAGAACTGACTGTTCCTGGCTAAGTGATGGAGCAGCCCTGAGTATGGAATGTCCTTATTCCTTCTGAGTGAAGAATGAAAGGTCTGGCTCATCTGTGCCTTAACACAGATTAATGAAACACACAATTTTAAGGCAGTCACAAGGCTTTTAAAGTGGTGTCTTCTTTGGTTTAACTAAGCATTAGAAATTCACAGGGAAACAAAGAAACTCAAGCTGTCAGAGGAGTATCATTGTCCTGTCAAAGTACCCAGTCCCATCTATGTTGTCTTTCTATTATGCAATATTTGACTGAGTTTAGTTATTGTTATTTATTTACATTTTAGAAAAACGGGTGTCTCTCTTATCTCATTCAAAGAATTCTACTGATAATGTCAGTCTTTTTCCCGGTAGTTAACCACTTAATGAGAGAAAGCCACTTCCTTAGATTATACAGCTGGACTTCATACTTGTCTATTAGCTTGTATTGACTTGATTAAATTCTGATTTTATATGTTTTCATTGGCAGAACTTTCTGCAAATAGAATAAAGAATTTTTAATTTACCTCTTGCTTGATCAGGACATGCTGTTCTCTCCTTATATTCCCCATACTTCCTCTCCTTGATCAAATTCTAGTTGCTCAGATTAGGAGTAGTGACAAGCCAGCCAAAGCCTAAATCCAATCAGCAATGCAGATCTTAAAAGTAGGGACTAATATTCCGTGGTGGTGGTGGTATCTTCCCTTATTGCCATTTACAGCTTAGATCTGAGGCAGATTAATTACTATTACAGGGTAATTTAATAGTGTTTTAATAACAGTTACATCTCAGAGAGGAGTTCAGAGATCCAGGAGGATATCCATTTTCTGTGAAATACTGTCTCATTTAAGGAAATTAAATAGTAATATGCAGTTTAATTGCAACAACATAAAGGAATAAAGAGGAAGTAGCATTTGAGTGTGAAATAATTATTTGGTTTGTGGGGTTGTTTTTGGTCTTGTGACTGTTCTAATTAAATTGTCCAGCACTATCATTGCCCATGTCCTTGCTTTTCTGGCATTCTTCACTAGCCTGAGTACTTTGCAGGTTCAAGGCTTTTTAGACAGGTGAAAAAGAAAGTTTCTCTAATGGTTTGTTGCCACTGGGATCTTACTTTATCAGTACTGACTATGAAAGACCTCTGTAATAAAAGCCCAACACTTATGACTGTACTATGCAGTGAGGTCAGAGTTCACTAATGTGTTGGGTCTTGTACTGAGCCAGTACTTATTGAATAGTTCCAAAGCAGTGAAAAGTAAGGATTTTTTTTCATATGGGAATTTTCATGTTTCATTAATGATAGCTCATTTCTGGCATTATGGCTATCTCACTGTGGTAAGGTTTCCCAGCTACTATGCCCTGAACAACTCTCCAGCTACCAGGGTCAAGGCTGGGTTTAAGTAGTTGTTTGTATAAAATCAGTAGTCAAAGGTGATTTTGAGGATATGTTTTCCAGGTAATTGGGAAGTATGGATTTGTTCCTCTAACATCTTCTTGTGAATGTTCTGATAAACAATATGTCCTTGTTTGCAAGGCTGATGCTCAGATGCAAATGAGTACAGCAAGACTTCTCCCTGTACTGAATGCAGCAATCACAGCCAAAGATTATAAACAATCAATTGGCTGAATTACAGTTGCAGAAAACATTTGTTGAATAGTTTCAATTAAGGAGCAGCCTTGTGAGAATCAAAATTTCTTGGCATTTGGGCAGTGGCTATATTAGTTCAGCTAGGTCCAAGTGGTTACACTGAGGTGCACAGTGTTTTTCCATACATCTGAAATTTGGTGTCTCCCCTGACCCTAACTGTGATGTAGGTTGTGGTGGTGAAGGAAGTTTTTAGGGCTCATGTGAGCTCTGTTGCTGTAGGGTAAGAAGAACCTGATCCCCACAGCACAGTGAGAACTGTAGGATCCATGCTGCTGGTGCTGCAGCAAACTTGGCTTTGCACCTTGCAAAGGAGAGACCTTTGCTTACTGTGGCAGGACTGCTGCTGGGAGAGGGGTCCACATGTGACCCCACCAGCAGGTCACCCAGTGCAGGTGGTGGGAGTGTGGGGACAGAGGGTGGGAAGGTCTGGGAGGGAAGAGGGTGACTTCCAGTACCTTCCCAGCATGGAGCAGCATATATTAGATGCATTCTAATATTCTGTCTCTAGCAGTCAGTGAGGGCAGATACCTAGGGAAGCGCATAGGAACATAAATAGTGATCCTTCCCCTGCTAAACCCTCTCAACAGCGAGTGGTTTAGGGATTATCCAGTTCAGCACTCTGCTCAGCAAAAGAATAAAATATCTAGGAAGATCCCATATTTTGGACATCTGTACAGTCTTTGTGGAAACAGGGAGATTAATTTTGTTCCATCAGAGGTCAGTTCAGGCAAAGCATTAGAGTTTGTCATGTTTGGGAGTGAGAGACTGGGCAATAAATAACTCATTGGTGTTTGATATTTACAATACAGCAAGGTGTAAGTTCTTCAAGGGAGAGAGGTCTGCTATTTCAGGCTGTGTGTACACAGCTAGTAGAGAATCTCTTTCTGGCCTGATGCATTTTAACATTCACAGCACTTATCAACGACCGATCAATCTCCAGTCAGTCACAGCAGAAGATGCAGAAAATCAGAGTATGATCATTCGAATAAGGACCCATCATAAAACTGCCTTCTCTAGTGAAATAGCAGGAGAAGGATGAAGGGGAGAGATACTTCTATCATTTGTCATAGCTGTTTGCAAGTGCTTTTATGTTTTGTGCTGTAGCTTCAAACATAGAGTGAAAGCTTGGTACAAAGCACACTTGCAGCCATCACTCTGTAAGATGTAATTGATAAAAGATGTTATAGGAGACGTGGATGTGTAGTTTCTGCTCTTTTGTTCTGTTTGCATGCACATGTGTGGGAAGCTAAGTATTTTTCAAGCTTAGGGAGAGATGGCTGCATTGCAGTCAATGAGAGTTAAATCCCAGCTTTATTGAAATCAGTGGTTAAATACAGCATGTAAGAAGTTGGGTTAAAAAAAAAAAAGAGCAGAAATCCAATTTGAGATTTCTTATTACTAACCTTGTGCAAATATAATTCTTCTATATGAATTATCTTCATATCATGTCAAAAGCGAGAGAGTATTGGAATAGTTTTCCCTCAGAGCTCAGGCAGAGTTTTTCCATCAGCTGAATTTTATCATTGTCACTGATATATTTTTCATCCAGGATTTTTCTTCACCAGAGTCTGGTAATTATGCTGATTGGTTTGGTGACTATTTCCATGGAGAGCTAGTCTAGGAGCACCGTTATTCTTCTCACTTGCAACTGCAGCATATATTGAATCTGTAAAAGAAATATTGGTGGATTAAACTAATACTTCTGTGTAGGGGCTAAGAGGGGAAAATTTGGACCAAGACTTTAACTTTTCCTAGGGTGTTTGGAATTCAGATTCATGAGTAAGTTGTAACAGTGCTTTGGGGCTTGGGATGCATATTGGAAATGACCTTGTAATGTCCTGCTTTGCCAAGCTGGGTAATGTTAGGGCAGTGTGGGCTTGAAGGAGGAGCAGCAGTTACTGAGTCACTGAGGGCTTGTAGCTTTGCCTTCTGGAGGTAAGATCCTGCCATCCTGACTGACCTTCTGGTGACATTGTACAGTTTGGGAAGCAGAATGCTGAAGATTATTGGGAACTGACACTGTTGTGCTTGAGGAAAGTAAGTGATGATTTCCATGTGAAGTTTTCCTTGAAGTTTCTCTGCCTTCTGAGACTACAGCCCTTATTATCCCTTCCTAGTGGTTTTGCATATTTTCAGCTCTTTTATGACTCCATCTTATTTTTTGATAAATATTAAGGACTGCTAATAGCCAAATATTAATGAATACTAATTATAGGCAGGTAGCATGATAAAACAATAGGAAAATTAATTGTAAGAGAACATGAAGTAATTCAGTTAAGAATAAAAGCCTTAGAGTGGGTGAGCACTAAAATGTTAGTGGATGTGTAGTGATTCATCTGCCTACTTTTAACAGCTGCCATTTAAATTGAATTTAAATACTGTAAACAAAAGTCTTTTTGTGGTGTGCTTGGAACTGTAATACAGCTGCAAAGTTCCAGAGGAAAATGCTGCATTGCAGCTCTCCTGTTTCGCAGCAAATCTCTGCTGGCATGTAACATGCAGAGGAGGAGCTTCGACACAAGCAGGCTGTTTTCAGCTTCATTATGCAGATAAGTCGTCTCTATCATCCACATTTTAAAAACATCTTTAGCTTCCTTTGGGGATGGAGGAGAAAGGCAGTGAGGGAGGAAAGGGGGGAAAAAAATAAGAGGCCAGGCAGCTTCCACACTAATTTCCCCCAGTATTGCTGTTTCAGTGTTTCTCAAAGTGCACTGGTTTTGCCTTTGTACGGATCCAACTGATTTTGACACACACGTTGTTTAATTTCAACTATTGGTTATCACTGGGATTTAATATTAGATGTTGTGGCAGGCTTTGGATGAGTCTGAAAGGAGTATTCTGGGATGCTTTAGCCAACAGGCAGCCCTTCCTTCACTGAATGCTGTGATTCATGTCTGGTTGCTGACACCAGGGAAAGTGAAGACCTTCCAAATAACCTTGAAAG
This sequence comes from Dicaeum eximium, assembly GCA_013396995.1. NCBI lineage: Eukaryota > Metazoa > Chordata > Aves > Passeriformes > Dicaeidae > Dicaeum > Dicaeum eximium. The sequence goes on along the minus strand of VWZP01001429.1, from coordinate 441,687 downwards.
AGAGCTGGCTGACAGCCTCCACATGCTTTTATATATGGGGGAAGGGTGTGTGTGTGTATAAAAAAAGGAGGAGGGATTTAGGAGAACCATATTTACAGCATTCATGTTTAGTACCTTGCCTCCTGAAGAAAACTCCCTGGCTGTCTGTAGCTTTTTACTCTTGTTTAAGGTAAGAAGGTAAAGCAAGTGGTCCAGGTAGTGCCAGACTGAGAGCAGGGCACTCCATGAATGGCCTCGGAGAACAGATTTATGTAAATGGGATGATGTAGTGCTGTGTCACACCAGGTGAAAAATGGGACTTGGGGAAGGGTTTTGCAATCCTCTTAGCAGGACCCTTCAAAATTTCAGAGGTTAAACCATCAGGATCCTGCAGGACAAGAAGTAATGTAGGAACTCTCAAGCTCCTTCTCAACAGAGACTATGCAGATAATCCCTTCCAGCAAGAGCAGATTGAAAATGAAAACAGGAGAGCTACCATAAGACTTTTTACCATTGACACACTATGGGTTAATAGAGAATATTCTGTTTCCTTACAGAAAGCTCAGGGTATCTTAAAAAGATACACAGAAATCTGCCTCCTTGTATTTCAGCAAAGAAGAGACTGAAACATTGAACCCTTTCTTTTTGGAGAGGGAAGTAAAGGAAATGGGAATGGAAAGCTTTTTTTGAAAAATCAGCAGCAACAACAGCACAAAAACCTGCAAAAAACTACCACCACCAAACCAAAGGGCAAAACCAGTAACATGTTACCACTATTTCACAGCTATATTTTCAACCTTGTCATACGCTTTCCCGTCTCCCAGGATAATTTCTCTAATTTGAGTAGAATTTGGAAGGCAATGTATCCTAAAAGAGATGGTTTTTCTTGCAGAAAAAAAAATCAGCAGAAAACAGTTTCTAAAGGTAGGAGGAGGAGTTTGCACACAGAGCTTTTGTTCTTGCCTGTTTTGCAGCCCATGCCTTTTGCTGGCCCAGGAAGTTCAGCCCTTGCATTTGAAGCCTAATGCTGAATCCATTACAGGGCTCTGGTGAGCCTGCAACGAATTCTAGTCATTCCTAAGAGGATGCTCATGGCTCAGTTAACAAGGTTGAAGTTGCCTGGCCCCAGGCTACATCTCCTATTTTGGGGTGGGAATACTGTGGTTGAAAGGTTGAAAACACTTTTTTTTTCCTTCTCTTGTCTCTTACCTTTTCATCAGGGATGCATCATTTTTGCTATGGCATTAAAATATTTACAGAATTGTTGAGAAACAGAAGAACTATTCAGACAAAATATTCATAAACTTCCCCCATAGATTCTGCATCCAAAAGTGCTTCTAACAGTGCATTAATTAATTAAAGTACCTGTCCTATTGTTTTTTAAAGTATTTGTCATTGCTGAGTGCTGCTGCTGTTGAAAGAGCAGCTCTAAAAAAACCAAAATTACAATTATAAAATATGACTATTGTTTTTATATTAAAAATACGGAAAGAAACTGTACTTCAGCCCTCTTGAGAATCAGTCTGAGTGCTATAATTTGGATACAGATCTTGAGTCCTTTAAGCTTTTTGCATTTAGCATGTAGAAACAGCATTTCTCATCCTTGATCATGGAACCCACTCCTTGTTCAGATAAAACCAGAACTATTTCTTAGAATACGACGAGAATTGCAAAAAAGTATCTGTACGTTGAATACTTTAATGTGAAAAGTCTGGTCTGGCAAACACGTCGTGTTTGGTAATTGAATGCAGGAAGAAGCAAATAGAGTTAATGGCTTACTAGTGCTCGGGAAAGCTGCATGGAAAAAAAGGTGTGCATTGCTCCCAGAGGTGATGAATGTCTTTTGCTCAAGTGATTTCTTTGCTGTAAATGTAAGTGCAGGCTATTTGTAAATTGGTGATAAACTTGTTGAATTTTCTTGACAAAAAAACCCAAAGAGAAATAAAAATGGAAAAGTTTTTTACCTTTTTCAATCTTTTTCCATTTCCTAAGAAAATCTTGGCCATTTTGACATCATCTGAAACAACTTCTTTTTACATTTTAAATTTAGCCAAGAAGCCAATTGTCAGTTTTCTGTGTTCCTTTAACTGATCCCCATCTGGTAGAACATGATCTTTGCCAGGAAAGAAGACTGAGAAAATTGTAAAGTCTCCAGTCTTCATTTTGTAGCAGAGGGTACTTGTTGCTTGAGACTTGATTGTTTTCACAAATGAAAGCAGTAGATTCCTTAATTATCAATAGTAAGAACAAAGTGATTCCCATAAAATTTAATGCGAATTTTAAACATTAAGTTTTAAAAAATAGATCTCTTTAAGACATCTTTAACTGTTCAGCTTCTCTGTTCAGCTTCTCTATTTGCTTCTTGCCAAGGGAATAGCTCTTCAGAATTTTCCTTATGGTCAGACAAATCCAGTTACTGGTGATTAGTTTCCTAATGTTTTGCAAATTCTCTCTGTGTTGTCTATTACTGAAGGTGCAGCAGGCAGGACAGAAGGGTGGTACAACTGGGAGTAACATCAGAGCTTGAAAGAAAACTGATCTTCAAGAAGCATTTTGTACCTTGAAGCATTATTTTCTGAGGAAGTGTGGGTCTTTAGGTGTCACAACATAAAGCTGTGGAAATGACAGAAGCAAAACTTAAAAGAGAAGAAATAGATATGATGACTAGACTGAATGCTTTTGTAAGCTGCTAGAGAAAAAAAATGCCAAGATGATCTCACTTGGTCAATGGATGTGATAGATAAATAATGTCACTTTGATGTGCTTTTCAGAAGACCTAGACTTGGGAAACCTCAACTCACTAAATTCTGTTCTGATAAAAAACTCTCAGCTGGCTGTTCTCACTTGCTATGGAAAGGTTAAGAAAACCAAGTATTGTATCTTCCAGTGAATTGATGACTTACCTTATAATGTTTTTTTCACCTTCACATTTGTGTTTAAACACACCAAAGCTGCATTTGCTTACTTCCTGTAGTCTGTTCCACACTGCAGTTTTTCTTGTGTATTATCTAGTTACTACCAATGCTAGATTCTCTGATCAAGTGAACAGTTGTTACGGGTCTTGAACCCACAGCTTGGCTTCTTCTAGTCACAGATACCATTTGAAAATCACTGAATTGGAGGAAGAGTTTCAAATGTACTCAATCTTCACCAGAAGCTACTTATGTGGAAGTCAGTGGTAGAATTCACAGGAAAAGTTGTTGTCTGTGAGACCATCCCAAATGATGTGCTCTCTAAAAATCTGCCTTCCTGAAATCCAATCCCCATTTAACAAGGCTTGAAAACAAGAGCATGGGGGAGATCCGATCCCTTTCCTAGCAAACCCATGTCAGAAACACAGAGCTGAAAGGTCAGGAGGTTTAGAAGTCTACCTCTTATCCATCTTTGTGAAATGAAATTAATTTAACTTGGTAGAAACTGATTCATGGAGTGAGCAAAAGTAAAAGGAAAAAACTGCCAACCATGTTCTGTTGCAGAAATGTGATCATGATGGCGTGACTCAGCACAACTGAACTGCAAAACAGAAGCACAAAATGCTTTGGGTTGGAAGGGACCTTAAAGTTTGTCCCATTCCAACCCCTCTGCCATGGTCAGGGACACCTCCCATTCGACCAAGTTGCTCAAAGTCCCCTCCAACCTGGCATTGGACACTGCTGTGTTTGGGGCATCCAGGATTTTTCCAGACAACTTGTTCCAGTGCCTCACCACCCCCACAGTAAATAATTTCTTTCTAACATTTAATCCAAACTTACTCTTTTTCAATTTGAAGCCATCCCCCCTGGTCTTGTCACTACAGTTCCTGATTGCCTCTCAGGCTTCCCTGTAGGCCCCCTTCAGATACTGGAATATTGCTGTGAGGACTCCAAACAACCCTCTCTTCTCCAGGTGGAACAGCCCCCACTTCCTCAGCCTGACAATGAAACCATCCACTCTGCAAACTGATAGAACAAAATAACCAAATACATAGCACAGGTGCAAAATAATTAAAATATATTTCAAAAGTAGCGCGTGAATAAAGTAGACAAGTCACATTTGAAAACATATTGCTCTTTGCATCATACATCAGCAACATATTGTGGTCTTTGAAAGTAGCTTCTCACTTGGATTAATTTATTAGAGATAGAGCTTTTCTTCAGTATTAGGTAAATAAAAAGTCTTAAATATTGGCTAAGGAACTGAGAATAATATACTAGTATTTTCATTAGTGTAGCTAGATCTGTGCTGGTCACTGTGGAGTATTAAATATTGGAAACCAATAAAGTAGATGTATATATAGTATGCTTTAACAGTAATTACTAATACCTGACTTCTCTGCATGCCTGCATTGACTTCAAATGATACTGGGTTTAATGGTGATAAACATGTAATATGAACTGGCTGGCTTAATTAAAACTGTTGGGATGGAAAAGCTGAACGCTGTGTGAGGATTTAGTCAGGCTCATAAGCAGGTTCCATGAACGTTTGTGCCTGATCATTATACAGCCCCAAAACACATGCCACCACTCAAAGCAAGGCGAGGTGTAAGCCAAACTTTCAAGATCCCACACAACCACCTGTGAGGACAAAATCTCCTGCAGCCCAGAGAAAAAGAGGCACTGCAGGGGCTGGGGTCAGACCAGGACAGCAGCTGCTGAGCCCCAGGTACCTGGGGAGGTGACAAACTCTGGCTCCGGCTGCTGCCTCCAAGGAAGGCTGATCTTTCCCTAGCCCTGCATATGCCCTAGGTAATTTAGGAAGGGTGCTACATGGAAAAGTTGTGTTACTACTACCTGTGAGTATGACATAAGTTGAAGAATGGAAAAAATTCATTTTGTCCTGCCCTGCTGGGGAGCTTTGGGCCAGTCCTGATTTGCCCTTGTCCGCCTGTCTGTTCCCTGTTGTCACAGCATAAGGGTGCTTCACAAGAGCTAATAAATTTTCCCTTCCAGAAAGATATTTTTAGGGAGCTGAGGCACATCAGGACATTCTGAAATGAAGCACAGTGGAATTTCACTGGTTTCAAACTCAGACACATTCAAGCAGATTCAGAGTCACTGTTAGAAATCCTCTTCTTGACCTAACGCACTCGCAAAAACTGTGCCAGAGCCAGGAACCAAACCTTGAGCTCTTTAAATATAGAGAGATATGGACAAAACCATGCTGCTGAAGTATCTATTGTCAAAAGAATGTGTAGGCAGTATTCATACTGTGGTTTTTGTCAAGTATTACAGTTTTAGCTAGGGAAAAATAATGTTTTCTAGCTGACTTCATAGTTGCATTTCCAAAATGAAACATTAAAATGTTTCCCTAAAAATTCTTACTACTTTTTCATGTGAAAATGAATTTTGGCTTAGTTTTTACAGACCTGTGTAGCAGAAACTCACTGAACTGTTTCCCCAATACATTAAATGAAGTATATTAAACTTAATAATGGTCATTATTTTGGACACTCTACCTAATGGGAAAAAAACCCAAAGGAGAGCACAACCAATTGTTTCCTTTCTGTTGATTAAGTAATGTTTTTCCATGTTATATTTTTAAACTATTATTTGCTCAAGGTGTTTCACACTAAGGTAAGCCTTTATTAAATGATGCAGTTCAATAATTTTCTTTTGCTTTAGATCACACACATTTCCTCTAAGTTTTGGTATGAAGTACTTTTGTAGTTGATATGTATAGTCTTTCAGTCTGCCAGATTATAATGTACAAAAAAAATGGACTTCTACCAGATTCTCTCAGGCTATGTTTTTAGAAGTTATGAGTCCACTGACTCTCAATATCACTATATATATATATATCACCATAAATATATACATGCAGATATACGGTATTGATCAAAAATTTCTGCATCACTTGCATCACTCTTTTTAAAGCACTTTGGAATTAAGAAAGAATTTTACAGTTTAGAGTAAACCACAATCACTTGTCTCCTTACCCCGCCCTCCCTTGCCCATGTCAGCTCATTGTTTCACTCCCATTCAGACTAGACGATCAATAATTTGGTTTCTACTAGGAAAGCAAGGAGTTTGGCCTTAAGTACAGCTTTTGTTCAAAGTTGCTTGGATTTGAATAGCTGCTCACCTGCATTTGTGAAAGCTTTTTCACTGCTAACTATCTGCTAAGAAAGTATTGTCCGGTTATATTAATTTTGTTTCAGCTCTACCTGAAGACTATGCAGCTTTAAAATACTTTGCAGAAAACGAAATGAAGGTTTTACTTTCATATAAGACAGATACAGCTATACTAAAGCTAAATAGTCACATAAAATATCCAGTGGATTCATCCATATGGAACCTTTTTGGCAACTGCTTTGTCCTGGATCTCTGCAGAGTTATCCATCTCAAACCACATGTACTATTGCTTAAGAATTGAGGAAAAAACCCTAAAAACCCCCCTTGACAGAGATTTTCAAGGAAGACTATTAGCATCGGGATAAAACAAGATCTCTCACATCTCCTTCCTTCCTGAGCAATCGCTGCAGTCTTTAGACAAAAGGTGACAGTAAAATGCGGTATTTCAAGGCGCAGCTCTCCACAGCCACAAGAGGGGGTTTGAAGAACACGATCTGCTTCCCACTTCCAGCCTCAGCCTTCCCTTATGCACACAGTATGTTAGAAGGATCATGAAACCTGTGATTTCCTGAAATGACTGAAATTTCCAGTCATTTTTCAAATGACTCCTCCAGTCGCTCATTAGGTAAAATGACTAAAAGTTTCATGTGTCCCACAAAGTGACTGACGTGCTGCGTATTCCGCCAGACTGTGGGACTGTTGTTTCACCCAGTAACAGGCATCTTGTGGAAAGGGGTGTTCTTGGATAAGGATCCTTTGCTTTTTTCTGCACTGACTGCTGGAGATGACTCTGGAGTTTGAAAGTAGCTTCAGAAATGAACTTTACAAAAAGTATGAGAAGTGTCCAAAGGGCTTGATACTAAAGGAAAAATATAGTACAGCTACCGCTGAGATGAAAAAGGCAAGCCAAGATCCCAAACTCAGTTCAAGTCTTGAACACTACTTGCTTGTAAAGTAAGTGTGAAAAAACCAGTCTTTTAAAAATCTCTCTCTCCTTTCTTTATTATTTTTTCTTTCTGCTCTCATCATAATTTGTCCCTTCTTTGGTTATGGAATTGCTGGTTAGTTCCTTTATATTTCCTCCACTGCTCATAGGAGTGAAATTCTATGGCTGGTGACAAGAAGCAGCTAATCAAAAAAACACTGGACTAAAGAAGCATTTCCCACATACCGTGTGAACATTGAAGAGAGGTATGATATTGCCAGAAAAGCAAGAATTGTTACCTGTTCTTGTTATAAAGCATTTATCATCTGATTATGTAAACATCAGACTGCTGAGCTCTTGAGATTTTTTTTGGTTTAGGTGTTAAAATCCTTGACTAATGGCCTTGCTATAAAACTGACCATTAGAGCAAGGAATACTCATCAGAGTCCAGGCTGACTTTATTGGTCTGCAAGCTTCATCTCAAGGCAGTTTTAAGGATGTAATGGTGCTCCAAGACCACCTTCTTAGATTTTGTGTTCTCTGAGCCCTTACCTCAGAGGGATCCAGAAACAGCCTTTGAGTTTTTCAGTAATTTTCTCCTACTTGGCAACTCTTCGTTGGGTCTTGGGTTGGGTTGCAGAGTGATAAAAGAACTGAAATTGCTGCTGAAGTCATCCAAGAAATGAAGCTTCTGTGGCCTCCACTTGGCTTGGTGTATGGAAAAGCAAGACATCCACAAATCCACGGGTCTCTCAAAGGGGGCGATAAGCAAATACTCTTAGCACGGAGGTCAGACAATAATTCATGGGACTGGACTGTGGGGACTCACTTTGCCCAGTTCTCAAAAGAATCACCCATCAATCTGGAATAAACTTCACACTGTATGCAGCTTCATTTGGTACCAATCCCAAAAGTGGGCATAATTCTGCCTTTCTACTATCAGAGATTATCAGCCACTTCCACAGCCAGCAGAATCTGCCATCAGTGTTCCCTGCTCTTTCTGGTGACTCTGGTGCACCCACATCCCCAGCAGACACACTGCTCCCAGTGCCTGGTACAGTGCTAGTCAATCAAATGGGAAGCACTGCTGAACTACACTAAAGGTTAAACCAATTCCTGTAGCTCAAGCTCTCTCAGAATGGATTCGTCCAGGTCCACCAAATTCTTCAGCCACCAATACTCATGAGCTAGCTGGTCCTTCACTTTTAAGGCACCTTGCCAGCCACCTCCTGCACAGTCCTGCCCCACGTGCTGCCCTCTGCCCCTGTCAGCTGCTCTGGCCAGCAGGAAGGAGCCTGGGCAGCGCTGGCTTTGCAGGCAGGGCTCTTGGTAGAGCACGGTCTTCAGAGGGAGGAAAACACTGGAAAGCAAAATGGAGAAAATACTGATGTTACAGTTACCTTAGTTGTGAAAACAAGTTTGGTTCTGGCACGTGAGACTGGAGAATTTCAGAAATGAATGTAGACGTCCATATGGCTTTAGAAGTAAATAAATTATAAAAACCTCATGTTCTGTCTTTTTAAGTTAATTCATGTCATAAGGTATCAGGTATTTCACATGGTGCCTCCCTACTTGTTTCCCAAACTTCATTAAAGGTGTGAAAGTTTCTCTTATTTCACAGAATAACTGAATGAAACAGCCATTTTGTGAAATGGCTGAAAATTTTAATCATTTCCTGAAATGACTGGTTTCAAAATATGACTGTAACATATACAACTCCAGAGTCACCCATTTCATTTTCAGTAACATGTACTTTCCAGGAAGGCACATGGAATAGAAATATTACCCATAGCTTCCTTTTATGCAGTGCTGAGAGGAGAGAAAAGGAAAAGGAGCATGTGTTTTAAACCCATTAAGACATTTTGAGCTTTATGAAGTGAAAATTTTTCTCTAATGATACAATATAACATATCCTAAATTGGATTATAATATAAACCCTCCTTTGCAGTATATAGTTAACTGTAAGTTGCCTTTCTAGAAGGAACTTGATGATTTCACTGAAGTGGCATAGTTTAGAATAAAATAAATCATCCAAGTTGGGGAGTTTTTTTCATGCAGTCCTGTATCTTTTGAAATAATAGCTTTGATGCTTTTTTTTTTTTTTGATTGTACTCTATCATAGGAACTGTAAATAACAGTTCCTTCACTTCTAATGTTTTCCCCCACACTCCCACCTTGTTGTTTTCTTGAAATGTCTCATGTGAGTCTCATAGCTGCAGCCTATCCAACCTTTTCATTAACATCCCTGTTCCTTGCCATTTACCTTCAGTCTGCACATTTTTAGTTCTTTTGCTTTGCTATTAAATAACTATTCCATAATTAAGAATACTTCTAGCTCTTAGCCTCATTTTTTCCTGGTTTTCCTGCTTCTTTTTTAGAAAACTTAATTGCTGCCTTTTTAACTTCCAGGTTAGAGCAGCAGGGCACAGAAGTGCAGTTCATCAAAAATGTTGTATTGATGCCTAAGTTGCCTGACATGGGATACCACAGACTAGCAAAGGTTCATTATTTCATTTGTATTTGACACATGACCTTGAAAAATGTAAATGTTATAACTACAGCAATTTGAGAGTTTGCCCTGTCATTTAATATGCACAGTCCCCTTTCTCCTCTTTTCCTTCTCCTTTTTACCATACATTTTCTGTCCCCAAGGAAAAAAAAAATCAGATACATGTTATCTGAATTTCATTACAAGTGAAAGGTGATATCCCAAAATCTTATGTTATGGTAATCTCTTAAACTAAGAGAAGATGCCTGTGAAAAAAGCACTCAAGTTCTGTTAGGGAAAAAAAAAAATCAAAAAGCATACAACAAGGGAAACCTCACAGTAAACTAAAATTTTGAAAAATGCCTAAGGATGTCAAACACCTGAATGCCTCCACCTGGAGACATTCTCAGAGAGTCTGACCCAGAATTATTGTGGATTTCCACCACTGTATACACAGATCTCTTGTAGGTGCCTGTCTGGGAAGCACTGAAGATGTAGTACCCAAAATAATTAGTCACTTCTGAAATTTTTGGCCTTAGGCAAATGCTTCAAAAACAACTCTCCTGTCTCCATCAATATTTTCTGGGTGGATCTGCATTCAGAAGGGTGTTAGCAGGAAGCAAACATGGTATGTGGCTTTGCATGGATATTTGAATTAAACTGTTTGGTGGCCTTTTGAAGCTCTTTAGGAGTCATTGTATGAGAAAGCAGTTGCAGTGATAACAGCTACCAGGCAATAGGAGCAATAAACAGATTGTGAGCCGCCCATTGGCTGCACGATGCTTCCATGAACCATTTGCAGATTAATGTTTATTGACAAGTAAATCTGCAAAGCTTTGGATCTTTCAGTGAATTATTTTCAAACAAAAGAAGCAGCTAAATATGTCCAACTATTTGGAAGAAATTTACCACTGTTAGTTGCTTAGTTGAGCATAAATTTCAAGTATGAGACTGTATGACTGCCTTACACTGGTTTCATTCTGAATTTGCTGTCTTGTTGAGGATCTGTCAGAAAAGCATGTTTTTGCTAAGTGCATCTAAAAGGTAAGTCAGCTTGTTCAAAAAACGTGGGAAGGAGAGTTGTAGCTGAAAAATCATTTTATTTTCAACATGATGAGTCATAAAATAACTTTAAATACCATAAAACACCTTTAAATACCATAAACCACAAAATATTTTCAAAAAAGCATACAGCATGTGAACCCAGAATTGTTTTCTTTTCCAGAGAGAAGAATGAGCAATGAGGTATAGAAAATACAAGGAATAATTTACAGACTGCTTTGATGGAGGCTTGTCCTTGGTATAAAGTGGGCATTAGAAGAAAAAGCAGCAACACTTTGTTTCCCACTCCTTGTAATACATGAATGCTGCCATGAAGGAGCTGTAGCCCTGGCTATGTACCTTACTGATTTCCTCTTACCATTTTCTCCTGTCACCTCTGAATGTCCCTTTCCAGGCTGAACTGGGGCCAGTGTCACACCAGCTAGTGCATGCATTCGTGTGCCTTTCTCTTTTTTACAGATTTTTATGATCTTAACACTGTAACTGTTTCTTCTGCATTATATATGTCCCTGTAAAATACTTCAGTTCATTTCAACAGATGGCCATAAGGGATTTCATAAAGAGAACATGCCAGATTAGGAATGAGTTTTAAAGGCTGGTAGCCAAAAATAAAGTAGTTATTGTTGGCTGAGTCCAAGCAATCTAGACATCTTACATATGACCTTGTCATAAGGAACTAAATGGAACAGGGCTGAGGAAGTATGTTTAAGTGTATATGTCATTGAGGAATTTAATTCTGCCAAACTCTTAATTTTTGAATGGACTCCAAGAGATTAGCGAATGATCCTTTAATTTCATTATCCTGGCACTTTGAATACTCAATAAAGTTGGTTTATTTATTGCTTACATTTAAAGCATTTTTATCTTCAGATACTGGGATATTTTCCTCTGTGAAAGTAGTACACTTTTCATTATGATTTGCTTCTCTTTAAGGTCATTACTTCTCTGCCTAAACTTGGGCTGCAGTGCAATCTAATATCCATAACAGGAGCTCCTGATTTCACCTGGAACTTGTGGTATTTTCACAGGGTGGTGAAGAAATTTTTAAACTTAGGTGTCTTATATCTGAAGTGATAGTTATTGACATTTTATGCCAGGGTTTTCTTGTTTAATTTTTGGTTTTGGGATTGTGTTTTGTCGCTGTTGTTTTTTTTTTTTTTTTCCCCCAAAAGCCCTAAACAATTGCTGTAGTATGGAATTATATATATATAATTTGCACTTATTATTTGTAACACAGCAAGACCAGAAGTTATATGTTGCATTTTGTTGTTGCTGCTGTAGAAAAAATCTACGTAAACATGGGAAATATCCTGAAGGCATTATTAAGATCCAGTCAGAAAATGGTGTTTTGCTCTCTGAAAAATTCTGTTTCATCAGGAAAAAAAAGACCTTGGTCAGCAAGCTCATATTTGTGTAATGTGAGCTAATATCTCATGGAGAAAATAGGATCTTTTCCCTCACAAAAATAATCAAAACTTAACAATTTGACTGATCCCCGAATATATTTGTTCAGTGGTTCTCAGGTTTGTGAATGCTCTTTCCAAACTGTGATTACCCTACAAAATAGCATCTTTTCAAGGTGTTTTTTTATTCTTCTCTCCTTGTTTTATTTAATCCTTTTAATAAGGATTCTCTAATTTTGTGTTTCAGATTGCCTTTACTTCTCTCTGTATTTACCTCCTCTATGCATTATTACAACTGTCTGTGTTAGTGAATCACAGATCTATGTCTGTTCTCCAAGCCTCAGTTACCCCTGTTTTGTAAGTGTCTTCTCAAAGTTATTGCTCCTGCTCACACTCACACAGGAACATCCCTTCCTAGTCCTGTCACTGTGGAAAATATCGAGGTGCTTTTAATTTTGTACATTTGGTTTTGGGCTGAGTCTGCCTACAGACTCCTCTAGTCCAATCTTACCACCATATGGTAAAGGGCTCTGCTGCAGAACATCTTCAAACTACATCTTTTCTTGTCCATCCCAAACGGGCACAAACTTACTCTTCTCCAGATCCTTACGTGGTAATTATTGCAAAATCTTTTTCCTTCAGCACTTGCAGCTGCCAGCTTGGCCCTCCTATGTCCTTTTAGAGTTCTGCTGCAAAGGTAGAGAAGAATACCTCAAGAAGAGTACCTCAAGGTCTAGGAGGAATCCTCATGCATACACACGTTTGCAGAGAGGTAGCATGTTTTCTGAAAATTCATTTAAAGAGTAAAAAAGCCCCGAATCAAAATGGAGCCCCCACTGTTTCTGGAACATAATGCTTCCTTGTGGTTAAACATATCAAGTACAGTCAGCTGAGAAGCTGATTTTCACAGGGCAATGGAGACAGACTGACATGTTCATTCTCACCCAACAACAACCCCAAGCTGAAACGTGCTATAACAAAGAGCCTGAGACAGCCTTCCTGCCCAAGGACCTTTCCATTGCAGACAGAACAATTTAATTCTCTTTCTTGGAAGACTGTGTGCTCCTCTGTCTGAGAACAGAGTGGAGGAGGTATTCTGTGAACACAAGGCTACTGTTTGTGCCTGTCTGGACTGGGGGAACAAAGCCCTGAAACTCCCCAGACTGTCCATGGGAATCAGCACATAGGTGCTGGAGAGCTCCCAGGGAGCACAGCCCTCTTACACTGCCTCCATAGCACAAGCAATGACTGTACACTTTAAATACCTTCAGGCATTTACATTTTAAGTTCCTTGGATTGTGATTTATTATATTTACATGCAAGGCAAAGTAAAGAACAATACCAAAAAGCTAAGGAGTGGGGGAGAGCTGTTATCTGCCCGGCGTGTTTTCATAAAAGCTGCCTCCCTTCTTGCTTATAGACTGAAAAAAACCCTTGCAGCTACTGCATTATGGATGTGTTTTAGGCTTAGGTCATAGAGCATGCATGATACCCTGGGGCCTGAATCTGCCTGTGTGCTCCTCAGTACTGAGGCTTGTAATCTTCCCCCTTAGGTACAGCTGATGTTAAACCAAGCATGATTGTTAAAAACAAATGTCTCTCCTCCACCCAAACCTGCCATGGTGGTAGGTTAGGCTACACTTGTGCTCTAGTCCTGCACCAGCACAGCAAAGACCTGGAAACCTCTAGAGGTGATGGGGGCAGCAATGCTTAGCTTGGGACAAAAATTAGAAATGTCCTACAGCAGATCTGCCACAACAGATAGAGTTTCTAGTCTGTTTGCTTTCCAGCCTCACAGTCTGTTCCCCTCCAGCAGTTTGTTCCTCCCCTCTTGGTCCCTTGCTGCAGCCAAAGAGGATTGTGTGCTGTCAGCTGCTTGCTTCCCTAGAACTCCAGTGGCAGTTCTTCTGCAGAAGCCCTGTGCAAAATTACTCACCTCCAGAGACTATACTTACTGTAAATTATGTTACACACTCAGAGTAATCTAAATTATTTTAGAGATGCCCATTGTAGTTCTGGATTTTAAAGTCATGGCAGCCGTTTGAGAGGTGAATAATTTCCTTTCTCCCCGGAGTACAGGTTCAGCTCTGTGCCATTGTATCCATAAGCTGACCACACTTCCCAGGGCAGGGGTCACAGCACCAGCCTGACAGAGTTCAAGGAGTTTTGGACAATACCCTTGGGCACATGGTGTGACTCCTGGGTATGATGCTGAGCAGGGCCAGGAGTTGTACTTGATGATCCTTGAGGGTCCCTTCCAACACAGCATTGTGATTCTGTGGTTTCTGAGACCAGAATAGTCCAGTTCCCATATTATTTGCATGAAAGTTGTTTGTTTAGGATAAGCTGCAGGGCTCTCCACAGTGAGATGCTCCACCACTGTCAGCAGCTCACCGTGCCTCTTACTCCTCATTTATATATTCTCAACTGGTAACACTGCTGCACTGCTGCATAAAGCAATAGCTGATATATATCTGGTGCTTGGACCCCCCCTCCTCCATTTCAGTGTAAATACATAGAACATAACCTGACTGCACTCTAACAAGGGCTAGCAACTAGCCTATGGAAGTCAGCACTCAAATCTTCCAAGAGACCTGCTCTGAACAAAGACTAGAGGTGTGTCCTTAGAGTGTGGGACAAGAATTGAGCTCATTTAACAGCTTTGAATTCCACCACGATCCTTCTTTGTGGGAAAGACACGATATATCTGTTTCATTACACGAGTTGAATTTGTAATTTGTAATCCTATACTTCTGCTTTTCTCAAACTGTAGAGGCAGATAATGCATTGATTTCAGATGACAGAGCTAATAAATGCACAGTTTGTTGGAATCGTATCTATTTACTTCTTTATTTAGGCAGTTTAGACTAACTTAAATTAGTGTTTACTTCTTTTCTCCTCTCTTGACAAGTAGCAGGATGACAAGAGCTTGTGTTCAGGCTATTCATAGTAGAAACACTTTCATATCTGTCATGTTTTTCTTCTCCTTCTCATGACATAAGAGTAGCATGAAGGAATGCCAGGGATCCATTATTTGTTTTTTAATAGTAAATCCAGTCCAGCGCTTCTAGATGGAAATTTTACACAAATAACTGTCCAGTTGGCAGCAATTTGTCATTGACCTGAAATTATGCATAGCTTTCTCAGATGCTGTGGTGAGTTTTTTGATCTGAGCAGCTCTTGGATGTGCCTTTGTGATAATCCAGCACATAATTTAATTTAATTTTTGCATGCATTTACAACTAACAAATATATTTAGGCATAGGTGTTTATGTTGTTGCTTTCCCCTACCACATTTACAGAAATGATTTATGGTGGTGGCTGTTTAAGGCAGCTATTTTCCTGCCTCCTATTGGCCTTGGAAAAACAGCAGGAGTTTTATGGCATATCGTTAGATTCCTACCTGAGGAAATGCTGTGTAACCAGTGTCCTCAGTCTATGTTATATTCCTTGTTTCTTTCCAGCCTATAAAATAATGTATGAAATGCAGTGCAGTTAGCTATCTGCAATTCATAAACTTGCTAAAATGCTTAGTTCATCTTGAAGTATCCTAAGCTGTGACATGAAAAAGAAAATCTCGGGCCAGTAGTGCCCTTGCATGTGATTTATCTGCCTACCCTGGCTGTCCAATGCACTGGAGTTTCTCTGGGCAAATGTGCTGCCATGGTTCTGTTAAGACAAAATGTCAGGCAGCCTCCCCATCTTCTAAAGTTTTAAACAGACCTTTTGTCTGATTAGGTGATAATCATAGGGATCCATGTGATAGCCTATGACACCACAGCTGTTGCCAATTCTACTTTCTGTATTTATGCAAGTCCTATGGGGCTCTGGTGAGGGAATATTTTTGAAGCCAGAAAGAATTACCCCATGTGCATTTGGATCACAATGTATTTTTTTAATATATATATATATCTTTTTACAAGGTCTTTTTTCTTGGAGCAATGAGGAGAAGAGTGGGAAAATTGCCTACATTTTGGGGTAATTTATAGGGTTTTTTCCCTACTATTTCATGAAAAGCACAAAAGCCTTCACATGCTTGGAATAAAGCCAATAGCTCCATTTTTTAAACAAGAATAACACACTCTTATTTACACCTATGATGTCTGAGGCACTGGCCTTCAGCTGCTTTGCCTCACTCCTGAAAGATACTTACATATCACAAACTTGTATCAAATACAATTTCTCAAGTTGGCTTCTTTAAGGGAAAGAGTAGATCAAGAGAAGAAAAAAAACTGATGGGAGGAAGAAAGCGTTACAGGAAGTGAAATGCAAATTACAGGTAACTGAAAGAAAAATGCTAACCCATTCCATATCCTGCTTAAAAATTGCTGTTGGGTTTGGTTTTGTTTCTTAAGGATGACCTGCAATGGCAGCATATGCTGTTCCATTCTATCTTCATTTGAATCTTTCCTGTCTAGGTTAAAAAATAATTCTTAGAATTTATAAACACAAAAAACATTTTCTTCCCAAATCCCTCAGAAGTTCAGTAAGCTCAGCCCTTGATTCACAGGGGATGCTTTCCAGGCCTAATCATATTTATAGCATAAGTACAGAGATGAAGCTGAGGCTGTAAGTTGACTCTATCTGCCTGAAGAAAAACAATGCTCTGTAATCTCCACTTTTTTATTTCCCCCACAAAGGGGGGAAACATCTGTAACATAGTCTGCTCTGAATACTGTGTGCATTGAGACTGAGGAATGAAGGGACATAACCATTTTTAATGTCCTGTAGGAATGACCAGTTACCAGGCATGAAAGCATCAGCCAAAGGCCTGCAGCAGACCTACAGCTCCTCTCTGGCACTGTGGCTGGAACACTGTGGGCTCATATTGCTGAAAACTACAAACAGATAACATTAGGATGAAGGAAATAACTCAACTTACTCGTTAGGAATGAAATTACAAAGACAGCTCAGGAGCTGAGAGCTATATTCCGTGAGGAAGATGAATGAACCCCTTGTAGAACTTTTGAAGGAGGAGACCAAATACCTCCTACAAAAAGAAGGCAGTGTTTATATTATAGGGTTTTATGGCCAACTTCTAACACCTTATGCTTCTTGAACCATTGTTTGGTTTTTTTTTTTTTTAACATTTAATTTTAGAAATGGTGCAAGAATTCAAGCTTAGGAATAGGCTAGCTTTTTTAGACATGATGGTAGAATAATTAATTTTCCAACTGGGCCTCTACTGTAACCTGGTGGGAGTTTGTATTTCTTTTTTTGCTTACGGAAGGAAATGGGTTTAAATAGAAAACCATATGTCAATTTTACTCTTAGAAAATAATGAATAATTATTTATTTAAGATTTGTGGGAGAAGTAAGATCTATTATTAGAACAAATAATATAGTTGGAAAAACCAGACAAGATTTTATGTCCATAAACTGTTTTTCAGGTCTGAAATAGAAGTAGTTCTCTTCAAAGCTAATACACATGAACCAGGATTATTTTGAGTTTAATTGGGTTGCTAATAATTTGGAGCATCTTAGAAAAAAATCAGTAGCTGAAACTTCAGTTCTGAACATTATTTCTCATGAAATTATGAAATCTCAAATAGCAAACATATAAAGTGCAAAGAATTTCTGTACTGTTGTCAGGAAAGATAGGACTGACTTATTTCATCCTTTCATTTGTCAGGATCTTTGATCAGGATTAGGGGACCTTGGCCATTTAATTTTAACTCCTTCCAGAGATGAACACAAATGCTCAACACAAAAATATGTATGAATGAGCTGTCGAGCTATCAACGTGTGAATAGAAAGAAAAGAGCTGGCTGGGTATTACCTTCCAAAAGGTAAGAAGTGGAGAAAGAGAAAACAGTGCTGAAGCTCTGAGGCTATTTGTCATTCTCCCTTGTAGAAAGTGAAAATCTTGAGGTTTGCATGGTCTGTGAAAGACTGAGAAGAGTCTGTCATCAAGTCTAACCTGAGGATTTGTGACTCAGCAGAAGGATCTGCTCTGCTGGAATTTACTAACTCATCATTGTAGCATTTGAATCTAATACGTGCTCTCTCACTGCATTTGGATGAGGTTAATCTAGTCCATGTTTTCTGGACACAGGAATAAGAACCAAGATGATTCCCTTTCCTCAAGCAAAACACTCCACTTTGTGCTATCTGAAAATGCAGAAGTGACAAAATATCTGTCCTCAAATTTTTGTGATTCAGTATACAACTTTCCACATTTGTGCTGTGAATATATGTGCTGGATTTTGCTGGAATGTGGAATGTGTTCCCTGCCTACAGTAGATGCTCCCTGGTCTCTTTTTTTCATCCATAGGCTCCAGGCTCTCAGCAGCCCATAAAGGGAACATGACATTTTCCTGCTTCTCTTACCTTGGCATGTACGATCTGTACCAAAGAAATTGTCATCCAAAGGCTGATTTTTAATGTTGCTAATGTAGCAAGTCATTGTTATGCATATTAAACAGCCAAAATCTTGTAAATTCAAAATTTACAGAGTTCTTAGGAAGCCCTAAGTGACTTCTGACTTAAAGGAAAAATGCTGTTGCGGAAGCTCCACTGTTCATATGTTCTGTACTTGAACTTCTCTTTTCCCCCTTCTAAGACAGACACATAATTCAACACTTCTAGAGTGTGAAGATTTAGTTTTACAAGGCAACAAAGCAGTGGTTTATTTTGTGGCTACTTATCATCAAAGCTTTGTAAATAACTGGTGGTATCTAAAATTCTCTAGCCTCAGGTTTCATAAAGAAACACCAAAAATCCCCCACAAAACCAAGCTCAGTCATGTTTTCCATTGAGATTTGTGACCTTTGTAGTTGTAGTTCATGTTTTCCAGATTCTGTACTGCATTAGTATATAACTCTGAAATTCATATAAAGTGTTAGCAAGTTTTCACAGTTTAGTAAGACAAAACAATCCTCATTATAGGTGGGGAATGGAAGTGGACATATCTTAGAAGCAGCAATTTTGCAACAGACATTTTGTTATCATCCAGTGTGTGTTCTTGACTGAAGTATGTCTTCCCTTTGTTTTTCAGTCATATGTGCTTACAATGCACAAAGCAAATAGACATCTGAAGGTGTCTTTAGTGCAACTCAATCTGTCTGAATAGAATATTGAAAAGGAATATGTTTGTGTATGGGGCAAAAAGCAGTCTGACTCTTACCTTTCTGTGGCAAAATAAAGGTAACTATAAAATAAAGGTAACTATAAAATAAAGGCAAAATAAAGGTAACTAAACACAGTTAACTGGAGATAACCATAACTCACAAAACCTTACACTAACTGAGTTTATTATTATCTATATAAATTCAAGAGGAGAGAAGTGACCCTCTCTTTAAGTCTTATTTGCCAAATTTCTGATCAGATCAATTGGTACAGTAATTCTGCAAAGCACATCAATATAACTAGCAAAAATAAAATGTAAACAATATATTAAATAGTGAATGAGCATTAGTAAATATTATTTTAAAGACTGAAAAATAAAACAAATATTGTATTTGGGATTAACACTTTGAACAATGGAGCCACAGAAGAAAATTGGTAGACTTTGATGAAATTGTGATTTCATTGGACCAATGATTTTTCAAGCAGGGTCTATGCATCATAGCAAGAAAAAAATACTCTGTAAGGAACTTGTTTTGATTTGAGACATTTTCAGAGGGCTATTTTAATTTAATTAATGAAAAATCATAGGTTAATTGCCTTCTGCTTTAATGTGAGGGTATTATGCATGCAGGCATATTTTATTTATATCTTGACTGTTTGATGTACACAATCAATTCAAAAAGGGATAATGAAGAAGTGTTCCACCCTGTGTGGAATAATAATTAGAGACTCTAGTGCAGGTTTTTTTAAAATTAATTGTGCAGTTCTGTAAACATGTTTGACATAATGCTGAGAAAAGCATTTGTCAAATTTTATTATTCTTCTTCTCTCTTCTCTCTTCTCTCTTCTCTCTTCTCTCTTCTCTCTTCTCTCTTCTCCCTTCTCCTTCTTCTTCTGCTTCTTCTTCTGCTTCCCATCCCTTCTACCCCCATCCTTACCTCATATGGCATTAACCCTCACTGCCTCAGCAACAGTCTGACTTTGTAGGACAACTGTAGATCAGTCAACATGGCATTGAAGGAAAGCTGCCCTTTGCAGAGCTGATGTTATGGGATGTATATCGATAACATCAATGTTAAAGCCTGTGGGCTTTGGAAAGGTCTGGGAAAGATGCTGAGCTATAATAAAGTGCTGTATCCTATAACAGCAACCAGGATGGTTTGGGCAGTCACTGGGGCAACAGGAATACCAGATCTGAGCTGAGGCCATGCCAGCTCTGTGTAGGATACTGCTAACAGCATGTTTGTCTTGCTGAAGGTAAAATGAGTGTTCACAGGATAAATCCAGTCACCTGATCTTGAGAATTGTGAGCCCTCACTAAAGGTTTCTTTCCCTGATGTATTTTTAAAAGACAGAAGGTAGAGACAAAGCAATTAAATGAGGAAAAAAAAAACACCCTCCAAGTCTCCAGTTCTCTTGAACCATGTAGGGAAGAGGGGAGCTGTTGAATTCATTAATCCGAGGGGAGCTGTTGAGTTCATTGTTCCCAGAGCATGTTGGAAAGTGGGAGGCAGCAAAAAGAACACTTGAGCTCATGTGGGCACATGCATATGTTCAGTCACCTTTCTCTTGGTAGCTGGGAATTGTGAGATCAGGAAATAGTGCCTGATCTCAGCAGCTCTTCAGTGGTCCTCTGCTGAAAGTGTGCAGTGGAAGGGTTACTTCCAATACCCAAGCTGTAGCATATCTGGGTACATGGGCTGTACTCAGACCTGCACTCAGCAAGGGGAGCCTGCACCTCAAATCCTGTTTTCAGTTTTGGGCCCCTCACTACAGACAGACATTGAGGAGCTGGAGAATGTCCAGAGAAAGGGCATGGTGATGGTGAAGGGTCTGGATGACAAATGTGATGAGGAGTAGCTGAGGGAGCTGGGGTTGTTTAGCCTGCAAAAAAAAGGAGT
The DNA here is from genome assembly GCA_013396995.1 of Dicaeum eximium. NCBI lineage: Eukaryota > Metazoa > Chordata > Aves > Passeriformes > Dicaeidae > Dicaeum > Dicaeum eximium. The sequence continues at coordinate 420,811 of VWZP01001429.1, read as the reverse complement.
CTTAGAGGGTGCCTTATCCCTCTCTATGACATAATGAAAGTAGTTTGCAGCCAGGTGGGGCTCAGTCTCTGTTTGCAGGTAACAATGACAGGACAAGAGTAAATGGCCCCAAGCTGGGCCAGGGGAGGTTTAGATTTGATATTAGAAAAAATTTCTTTACTGAATGTGGGGTGAGGCATTGGAATAGGCTGCACAAGGAAATGGTGGAATCACTGTCACTGGAAGTGTTCAGAAATGTGTAGCTGTGGCATCTGGGAATATGGTTTAGAGGTGAACATGGTGATTCTGGGTTAACAACTGGATTTCATTGTCTTAGAGGTTTTTTTCCCAACCTTAATGATTCTATGGTTCTGTGATACTTAGATCTATGTAGAAATGGCGATTCCTAGAAAGAGCTGTCTTCACCTGGAGCCTTATCATGAAACAGAGGTCTTGGCTTGTTTTGTGGTGACTGTATTGTGTAGTAATACGATGGCGAAGAGTTTTCCATGGTTCTGATTCCATCCAGTTGCATCTATACACATTCATGTAGACTCAGTCTCCCCTCTACTATCTGCTAGGAAAGGGAACATAAACAATCTTAGGTTGTATCTGTTCCACTGCTCGATAGACCCTCACCAGTGGCAGCAGGCAAAGTATCTTATGTGTAGAGGACATGGATGTTGAGATCACAGGCGACTTGCAAATGGCTGTTCTCTTTCCCAACAGAAAATATATGCATTGTTTGATTATTTCATTTTATATATTAATATATTTCATTATATATATATTCATTTTGTTTTAACACAGCATAATCAATTCTTCACACAAGATGAGCTTCTTTTAAGTACTCAGATCCCAGAGGAAGATCTCTTCGTTTCATTCGGCTTTTCTTAGAATAATCTTAGTCCTCACAATAAAATAATAAAGACTTGTTGATTCATACTTAGTAGGCTATTGTATTTGAAAGATTTCAGATGCCATAAATAAAGGCTTATCTTGGATTTCTATCTTAAGGAAATATCTAAATATTTTTACAGAAAAGCTTTTTACAGAACTGAAGTTTAAAAAAATCACTTGAACTAGTGTAATTCAAGGGCTAGACTGCTCTTTTGTCCTGTGGATAAACAAAATAAAACCTTTAAAATAAACATTAATGGTGGGAAACTCTTATATAAAAATCTATGAATATTAAATCCGTAGCAATGATTATTTGGAAGGAAGGTTTAGATGCAGCATGGTCATCTGCTATTTTCTGATTGTAGTTCAATGATCCTTTCCAGAAAAAGCAACAAACTATGAATATGTGGCTAAAACAACATGTTAATCAGAAAGAGTTCATGAGGACGAGAGCTCATGCATTCCTTCAGATTAAGAGAGCCAAGAGTTCATCTCAATACAGAGATAATAAAGATGTTCAGAATTTCTCTGCATTTCCAGCTCCACAATTAGAAGCGTGGGTTTCTTTAAAACTGTCAGGTAAATTAAAGAAGACTGCATATCCATTAAATAATTATTTCGACATCCTACATTTGAGTTTCTTGAATTTCTGACTGTGTACTATTTACATGATTCTTGCAACTGATCCCTACTGACCTGTATTCTAATGATGTGAATATTAATTTCTCAGCCATGTCCTCCCAGGCCTAATAATTTCATTTAATAATATAGGTAAGCCCCTAAAATTTTAATTATCCATTTTGCAATCGGTAGAGTTTCCAAGAGTTCAAGTGAGGCCCATTACCAGACATGAAGACAGATCACTGTTCAGTAGGAAAAGGCCACCCCCAAAGGATCTGAGTTATTACTTACTTGGATATAAAATCATCTAACCTGAAATTATACAAAATGATTTCACTATCAAATTGAATAACCTTTATCTGAAATGTGGTATCTCTTTTTGGAGGATTTTCTATATTGGTTTAAATAGGTGGCAAAGAAACCAATGCAAATCCAGGTAATTTTTCTCAGTTGTTGTTTTTCTTTATTTTAAAATTATCTTAGATGTTATTTCAATACTGCATTGATTCAGCAGAAGTGATCAAGCTCAGCCTCTTGCTGTATTTTCATTTCCTAAGATAGATAATTTTATTAGATCTGAAATCTACATTCTCTTTGAGTAATTAAATGATCATATTTCTTCTGAATAATATACACTAAAGAGAGTACTTTAATGTCTCACAGTGATCAAGGTTTTCCATGAAACAGTTCTTGGAGCTCTCCTTTTACATTCTCACATATGATAAACTTAGAAGCCATTACCAGTTAGAGGATTTTGCTAATTATGTCACTGTGGTATAAACCACTCTTACTTTCTAGCTGATGTTCCCTTGATCCCTCAGTCAAGGGCCATATTCTCTCTTGCAATGAAGCACTGTGTTGGTTTTCCTGACCTCAAAGTCCTTTCCTTAACTGCTTTTCTTTCTTATAAATACCATCTATAATCCTGATTCTTAGATTTAGCTTTGTTAAAATGCATATTGCTAAAATAAGCCAGCTTTCTCTTTGAAACTGATCTGTTCTTTTTAACTACTCCATAGATTTTTATATGATTGGCAAAATCTGCCTCCAAGATTTTCCTCTTGAATATAGCACTGGGAAAAAAAGGTTACTGCCGGGAAATATCCCCAGAAGATGATGCTTCCATTTCTAAAGATTTGTAGATTAACTACTTTTTAATCCCTTTAATCTGTTCTAGATAAAGCTCATTTAAAAAAATCAGAAAATAAAATGTTTAACTGAAACTCGGAGAGCTTCTAATTTCATCAGAATGAATCAAGACTGTGTCAAAAGGTTTTTAGAAGCTAACATACATCTATGCATAGAGAAATCTTAGGCAGCCAAATTTGGAGTTTCATCAAAAAATGATACAAACTTTGTGTGACAGCACCTTTTTTTTCCCCATCATACACAGGCATACGACATATAACTTATTTTCACGCAAAGTTTAATAAATTCTTCTGCTGTTTATGCATAATTACTGAAAATATAACCATACTGGTGTTGTATTATGCTTCATCTTGTAATATACCATGAACTTAAATGACAAACTCCAACCCCAGTAACATGGGGGGTGTTTGATTTTGGTAATAAGCAATTTTGGTAGTAAGAAAGGGGGAAACAGAGTAAAAACACCCAAATCCAACAACAAAACCAAAAAACATTGGCTTGAAGTAGATTAGTTGTCGTTTCTGTAGGAGAAAAGAGAAGTATAAGGAACAAGCCTGTGAAAACTTTAAAATGCTGCTTTCTGGGGACTGTCTAGCAAGAGGAGAGCAGAACAAGTCCCTGAGCTCGCTGGGCTGTGTTTGAGGTCTGTGGATTGATGGGGTTGCGAACCCCTGTGAGGGGAAGGTGCTGTGAGCTGTCCCAGCTCTGGTAATTAGATAGGTTCAGCAGTCTTTATGAGTGGCTTACGTTTACTGATTAATGTTCCACTTGTGCACAGATGTGATTTAGCTTTCTGCTGAATAAACACAACATGGGCATGGAAAGGTGATAACTGCCATACTCAGCAAAAAAGAAGGAGCCTATAAATATGCCAGTGGGTCAATAGAAGTGATTTCATTCTGCCTTCACAAGACTGCTGATGAAGTCTGACAGGGAGCTCTACTTCATTAATGCATCACAATGGTGAAGAAAGCCTGAAGGGCAAAAAGAGCCACCTGCAGCAGATTGGAGCCTGGGCTGCAGCTGTCAGAGAACAGCCAGGGAGAAATGAAAAGGGCTGCAACAAGGAAATAAAGAGGATATCATAGGCGGATAGGGTGTGTTTTCACTCCTGCCTGGAACGGCTGATAGGGGAGGCACAGTGCTCAGGGCACTGACTGCAGATGAAGCTGTGCTGCTGATCAGAAACAATTCATGCAGGAAGCTCTGGCAGTATGAAGGATGTTTTGGTTAAGGTACTGGACAGAAAGCTCTAAGGATGGCTAAATGGAGCTTAAGGATTTATTAAAAAATGAGTGTCTACTGAAGAAAAAATGCTCATGACACAACAAGAAAAAATAATACATTTGTGAGAAAACACAGGGGAAAGTATCAGATAGTCAATATAGAGTTGGGAAGTGCTGTTGTTACTTGCTCTATTTCTGAAGGTTTTCCCAGGAGCTGCTGCACACAGCTGGTGTCTCTACTGTCTTCCCAGCCTCTGAAACTGCAGTTCCTGCCTGTCTGAAAGGAGTATGTTGCTGAATAAACAAACCAGTGCAGAGGGTGAAAAAAGGGAAAAAAGAAAAGGATGTGATTGCCCTCTACTAAAAATAAGCTCCCCAAAAGCCATCCATGGACCTGGTTGAAATGTCACAGTGGTGGTCTACCATAGGATATGGGAGTGGTCCCCAAAAAGACTGGGAGCCATCGAACTTCCTCCACCTAGAAGTGTAGGTCAGCAGCCACAGGGAAGCCCGTGAAAAGGTTCCTTCACTTTGTGGTGTGCTGGGTGGGAGGTGTGGAAATGAACAAATAAGGACAAAAGTTCAGCCATACCTCTGAATCTTTGGTCTGCCTTGTTCACATCTGCCCTGATGTTTTCACATTGTCACCAAGTCTGATCATTGCAAAGCCCCAGAAACAGCCCAAAACAGTCTGACTTTCCTGAGATCAGTATTAAACCAAACACTGACTCTGCCTGCATACCCATTTCCTGTTCCTTGTATCTGAATCCTGTTTTTAACCACTGGCCTTACCTGATCACAAGACAGTCATCCATGCTCTACTTGTTAGGTGTCTGCTTTATTTTATAGAATTTTTTATTTATTTCCCTATTGTGTTCTTATCCTGTGTGCGTGGTGCCAGGAAGGAGGTACAGACAGATTGCTTACTGATCCTTTTGAATGCTTTCAGAAAATCCAAAGATTTCTTTTTCTCCTTTTACCCCGCTGGGCTGTCTTTCTCCATCACTATGGTTTCTACACAGATAATTATTACTTACAGACAGAAGTAAATTACTTACTTTCACTAACTGAAAAGATCTGAACTTTCCACAATGTGTTTCAAAATTATTTTTTCCATCTCCAACACTTGTAACCAGACAGAGGCAAAAGCTGAATCTATCACCTGTGGTACTTCCAATTTTACAGAGAAAAATGCCACTCTTGTTACACTAGACTTTAAATGAGATGGTCTGCTACAAAGCTGACTTCCTGAGGTGAAAGAGAAAATCCTTAATATAAAGATATTATAATAGAGAGGAGGCCATTGAATATATTTTTGTACAAGCCGCAGCTTGGGAGATTAAAATTAGTGGCACTTAGAAAAATGCTTATAATCCTCAGAGGGCAGAGATCAGTACTATACAGTTCTGAATCCTCCCCAGCTGACTGTTCCTCACTCAGCTATTCAGTGACTAATGACATATTCAGATGACACAGCTTGAGCTGCAAACACTTATGAGGATGGTGCAGTCAAGAAAATGAACTTAGAAAAGCTAAAAAGAGACGAAGAGCAGTCACCAGGCACAAGGGTCTGCCATTTCTTTTGTGGGAGGGAGGAATTAGCTCTCTTTGCAGGGGCATCACTCCCTGATTTGCTGTTGGGTTAGGTCTTTGTAAGGGAGAGAGCTGAAACCTCTACCTGAGCATGGATTGTTGGGTCTCACCTGTAAATGAGGCCACCGTAGGTCATGGTAGGAGGAAGTTTCCAATGGGCTCATGCCCCACGGAGCAATTCACAGAGACTCCAGCAATGACACTGCCTTTTGTTAAGTCTCCTGGGCTTAGGAGAAGGACAGGGTCATATCCTTGACCTCTCTCTTTCCTTTGAGATCTCACAAGGTCATGGTTGTCCAGGCATATGGTAACACCTACACACATGGAAAAGATATGGCAGGGAGTGCCTGAGACACAGTGTGCCCATTCTCTTGGGTGAGTCTTGTGTGGCAAACTAGATGGGAGTGGTTCTATTATGAGCTCTCTCTGTTCCTCCACATTAGTCAAAGTTTTCCCTTAAAGTTCCTTTTGAGGAATGTCTCTTGATGGAGCTTCCTGTACAGAAATCCTTGGCAGCATAAAGCAGCATAGTTAAGATTCATATCCACAGTAAATGGAGCTCATCTGTCTGACAGCTTCAGTCATATTTAGCAGTCTTCGAAATAAACAATTTGGACCACACAACAAATAGCCCAAAAAGCAGCAAAATCAATTAAGCTACAGAAACCATCGATGACCAAACAATGTCACAAGTCTGGCATCTGACCTAAGCAGTTGCTCTACAAAGGCTGCTGTCATGGAGATGCCATTGATCAGTCATTCTGCTCTCAGCTTATACCCAGAAAATAACCCAAACACCGGATCCCACCAGCTGCCAAGGCCACCAGGCTTTCCAGGGGGCCAAATACCTTGCATGCAGTGCAAGAAGCAGCATTTCTGTTCCTGTGCTCTGAGGATGATACATTTCTTCAGCTCACAGCTTTGTGTGAGGGTTGTGCATGCCTGTGTTTAAAGAGCTGCATATTGATGACCTTGAGTGGCTGCATCTTCTCAGGCCTCCCTCCCATCCAAGCACGAGAATTCTCCAGCCTTGCCTGGCATAGACATGTGACACACATGTTGCATTTAGAAACCGATGTCCCAAAATACAAACTGCATCCATTGACATAATTTGGCCCCCTGTGAGAAGTGAAAAACCCCAAGACACTGTTCTGGAGGCTCAGTGCAACATATCTGCATTCCCAGCTGGATTTGAGCTTATGAGTCCCAGGGGCATCAAGTCAATGCTATAAAGTAGGAGCATTAGAGCTAAGTGCCACATTGGCTGCTGCTGCAAAGCCTCATGTAAAGTATTACACCTCAGTCTGCAAGGCACAAAATGTTTGGTTTCTGAGTCTATTAATATATAATAAGGATATGGTATAATTAATATAGTTTTGATTTTCTTATAAATCCACATTACTAATAAGAATGCAACGTTATTACTCAAAAAACCTTTGCAACAAATGGCCATTTTCACTGATTAAAAATGGAGTTGGTGTTCTAAGTGATATTTATGGTTTTACTGAAATTAATAACTATATAGATTATTGAGCGACAAGATAATTAAGAAAAGTGGTTTTACTTAAACACACTCCAGAAGCTACCTCAGGGAGATGTTCTTTTTTTTTTTTTGACATCTTGTAGAATTCTTGTATCCATTTGAAGACTGAAAAACGAAAGATTTTTATTTTCATTTAAAAAATCTGAGCATTCCCGATGATTATTCCTATTGAGGTGTGTTGAGGTTATGAAGTAAAAACCTCTGTATTGTGAATTCTTTTGTAACTTGAAACATTTTTGCAAAGGTATTTTCATTCACTCACTGAAAAATTAAAAGTTGATGTATCCATAGAAAATGAAGCTAAATACCTTGGCCAAATTTTGCACATGAATATTGATGTTAACCCACTCTCTGTTGATTTAGAGCTGTTTTAAGATTTTTAATTTTAGCCTTCACAAGTATATGTGTAAATTAGTACATGACAAAGCTGCATACAATTTGAATGCATTCCTCATATTGCTGTACTTGTAGAGAACTGAGTTCAGTTGCTTATACCTGGTTTTTAAATATTTTTTAGTTGCTTAATTAAGGCTATTTTGGTTTTAAACTTGAAAGGAAAATTCTTCTTTGACTTGGACTTGCACGAGGTTTTTTCAAACTTCAGAGCAGCAGGAGAAGCTGTCCCAGAGTGATCAAGCACCGATTTTGATCATTAAGCCCTCGAAGTGCATTTTGTGATTGGTGTGGGAAATTATAGGAACATTGGAATACCATTCACTGAGGGTATGTCCTTCTCATTATTCTACCCCATTTTGTGACAACTTTGAATACAGAGCTATGGGCATTAACAGGTGTTTTTGTTTTTTGTCCTGCATGCAACAGCTGTGCAGTATCCAAAACTTACAGAACCTTCTCTGTAGGGCAATGTCATCACATTGTTTACATGAGATTTTCTACCATAAAGAACTGGTAGGTGATAGAACTTTGGTCATGAATTCCTGGAAAATTTGAAGTCTTCCAATGTCATGCCTCAGCTGGAGAGGATTACAAGAGTGCCAGGAAAGAAATTTGTTTTTCCAGTGTATTTCAGTGGCGGGGAAGGCTATCCCAACAGAAAACCCTGAAAGTGCATGAAGAAGTCACATGGGTGCATTTTTTAGCTGAAATGCTTGTTGGTCCTGTGCTATTCAAAGTCCAGCTTCCAGGCTTTCAGGTCAGGTAATTTCTCCTTCATAGCCATGAGACTGCTCAGCAGTAGGGAGGGTAGGCTTGTGGCCATTTCTCTTCAATCTGCCTCTTTCCTTCATATCGAGGGATTGAAGCATCTGCTCTGAACAGAGTTAATAAATGTGTCAGGGAGAAGTTCAGGGCATCTGAAGTGAAACTGTTATTTCTTTATCTTATTTTAGAATATAGTCAATAGATATCATCACGTTTTCCTCATTAAGTGCTTCCTCATTTACAGGCTATCGGTTTCCTATCCAATCTTGGAGCCAAACAGTATCAAATATCAAATGATCTTGAAGTTTACAATTAGGTAGAGTGAAAATGCTGGAAATGGGAAGACCCTCAATAATTCCATGGCATCAGAAAATTAAATTTCTGCAATAACAAATTACGATATAATGAGGTCACATTAGAGAAATAAGAGGCCCAGATGCCTTAATGATTTAATCTGTTTCTTCCTGTAGGCCTGCACCTAATTTTAATGAATATTTTGATAGATAACATATTTGGTTCAAAATAGGTCTTTAAAGACAGTTGTGAGTGTATTATATTTTAAAGATGCTATGATAGAAATTCATTTCATTAACTGCCTGATAAGAAAGAATCTCTCTACAAATGCACTGGTATCAGCCTTGCTATTATGACCCATCTGCTCTTATTGAGTGAAGTGACAGTAATATATCTTTATTGGTCTCTTCCTTGAATGCTTTAGAGGCTCATTTTCTTTGTCTAATGAAAAGCCAAGTGACACTAATGAAACAGGTATTGCGTATGCCTGAACTTCAGCAGAAAAAACAGCACATCAAGTGAAAAGCTCTGTAAAGAAAACAGTCAGGTGTAGATATATGTAAGGCCAAAAAAAAAAAAAAGAGAAAAATAAAAGTCATATCAAGAATGTAGATTTATTTATTTACTTACTTTCTATTAATCAAATATGGGTTTTAGTCTAATGGCAAGGACTATAAGAAATTCTGAAACAGAGATTTGTTGCCCTTTTGATGAGAGTTATTTTTCAGTTGGAGAAAAATGGATCTTGTCCACAGTTTATTTATTTATATCACAACTCAGAAGCCTTTGCCTAGCTACTGTGATATTACCTGAGGGCCAGACATAAGCAGATTTGTTCTGAGTGCTCTCAGGTGGGGTGAGGTAGCCCATCTCACTTTTGCCTGTATTCTTCAGTCCTGAAGTAGTGAAACAGTGCTCATCACTCTGATATTCAGCTTGTTGCTGTGTAATTATCATGCCATTCCCAAAGTCCACATTTTATCTCATGACACACTTCAGCTACAGACTTGCAAATACATTTGCTTTTAACAAAAATGGTAATGATGCAGCAGACATGCATATACACTAAGTTTAGGTAGTTCATAAAATATAGAGCATTTTGCATGCCTTCTGAAGGGACATGCACTTCAGATCTGTCTGTATTTGCTGAGACATCTGCTGAACCTCTCTTTCCATGCATATGAACGTGTCATTTCTCACAAGAAAATTCAAAAGTGGCCATGGGCAGCCAAAAAAAGAGATTTGTTTTAAGAATAAATTTTGTTGCAGTCTATTGAAGGCTTTGAGAATAAGCTCTGACTTGACTTCAGGGAGAAGCAAATAGAGCAGAGCAGATGAATAATATTAGTTGGACCTCTTTTCTCCTTTGGAATACTTTTTCTGAACTATACAGTGGTTCAAACATTTGTGTCATGACTTGCATTTCTTCAGATATGAAAGACCTAATAAGGGCGCCATGAAAAAATAATATCATAGTCTCCTACAAAACTATGCACGCCCAGGGCATGTTTTATGTAGCTGACATTTGAGAATTTCAAAATAATTCTTCTCTAAATGTCCCCTTAACCTGGGTAATCTGTGAATTTTATTTACTGCAAAAAAAATGTAGAATTTTCCAAATTATTTACATATTTTTCCTCTATCTAGATTACCATGGCCTAGATCAATTCCTTATTCATGTAGTGGAGATTGATATTGCTGTCTCTTAACTGTCCAGGTAGAAATTTCAGAAATTGACAACTATACAAATATCTCTGAACAAAACAAAAGATCTTACCTGGAAAGACTGGTGAAGCTTCACAACCAGGAAATACCCAACCAAATTATCCTACAGTCTTGTATCTGCCAACTGTGTTCACACACTACAAGAAAGACTTTAATCCACATGATCCACAACATTTTTTTATTAATTCTTTTGTGAGTGGTCCCATATGTCATTTAATGCTTAATATCCACAAGCTGCACTGAGCACAAATATATTCCTTTTTCTGGGTTTTTAATCTGATTCTGATACCAGGGTCTCCTCTATAGATATTAATGAATTTACTCATATAACACATCAGCCAGGTAATAGGATGGTGTCTCAGGTTTACAAATTGGGAACAAAGTCACTGACACTAAAGCCAAAATTGCCCTGTATTGGCTCATTTTTTAGAGGCTACTTTTCAAGAATAGAGCCTAGTTTTTCTGTGCACTCTGCTGTCTTTTATGTGTTCAGGGCACAGTTCATATCAAACTTTTGCAATTATGAGTTCAATACTCCCGCTGTTTCAGACTGGGCACTCAGAAAATGAAACAGGAGTGATCACAGAGAAAGAGTTTGCACAAATGCTATGATCAGTATCACACAGAACAACTATGATTTAGACAGAGAAAAAAATCAGGGATCAAGATGATAGTCCAGGGACCTAATCAGGAAGATGGTTTCTCTTCTGGAAATTTTCATCCTGCTTCCTGTAGTACCTCCTGTTCTCAGAAACCAGCCAGAGATGAGAGTCCTTCACATGACTGCCCACTTCACCTTGATACATCCTTAGGACATGATCTGCCCAGAAAATTGCACAAGGCAGGAGCACTGCAGATGAACGTGCTGTATGTAATGTACATGTGCCTGTGCAGGCTGCAGGTTATCTATAGACATGGTTTGAGGCATTTCATAATGCTGAGTTCTTCACCTTGCAAACTTCCCAGTACTGCAGTGGTTTGGTTTGTTGTTAAGTTGTTTTGTTGGTTTTTTTTTTCATCTTCTTAATAACCATTTTCTAAGTAAAAAAAAAAAAAAAAATTCTTCTGCAATTGCTATATTCCTTTCCCTCTCTCAGAATCAGCAGGAACTTTAGGCAGAAAAACACAGTTGGTTTCATTCTTTGAGCTATCAGCAGCCCTAGACCATACATTTAAATATTTACCTAGTTTATTCCTCTTCCATCTTTCTTATTTATAGTGGATAGACCACTTAATTTGATTCAGAGTCCAATAGAAAGCTCCAAAACAGGACAGCTGGCAGTATTAAATGCAAAATATAGCTGAAATAAAGGGCACTGTGGGAGGAATATCCTTAAGAAGCTGATTTTAAGAGTTGCTTCTGACAAGGAAGTTGCACTCACTTTGATCCTTTCAGCACCTTCAACAGGCACATGATTCTGCAATTTGTTGTGGCAGCAGAAAAATGACATCCTATGTCAAAGGCTGCAAGCCTAATTCTGTCATTACTAGCTTACAAAAGCTAATAAAAAATTTAATATTTGAACACTAACGGCAACATTGAAAACAAGTTTATGATCACAGGCTTGTCTTCCTGTACTGCTACCACCTCAAATTATTTTCCTATTCATTGAGATGGAGGTTGCAGCTAAGGACAAGGCTTGTAATGTAGTGGGCAATGCTGCTTAGCATGTGAACTTGGACCCTCAAACTGAAGGAAAAAAAGGAAGTAACTTTTCTTAATTTTATATTTTGCTATTTTATTACCTCTTTGATTTGGAATCCAGTGTGTACATACTTAAAGTCGCAGACATCATTCTCAACCAACATTGTTTCTGGTTGAAATTCTTCCTTCATATTTCATTGTATTCCAGATCAGAAACTTACTTTACTTTGAACATCTTGTCTTTGATGTTTGTGAAACTTGTCATTCATATCTTAGTGATGTAAAATGAGGTTGGCAGAATTACATACGTGCTTGGGTATCTGCCTGAGTGTGCTGTTTATTTGCCCTGATACCATGTTTAGTCAGTGAATTTGCCTTATCTCATTACTTCTTTGGTATCTGATCATCCAATCTTGCCTTTGTGTTGTCTTGAAGGAAGAATTTTCTCCCTATACACCCTCTTGATGACATTTAATCCATTCTTGAGCTCCCAATATGTGTGGTCAATGCTCCCTCTGCTTTCTGTTTCCTAGCTCAAGTACACAGAAGAGACATATCTGATCTGATCTGTACAACAACTCATCTGCATTTTGGTGCATACATGACTTAATCTTTGGACTTTTGCACAGAAAGGGTGAGTACATACTACCAGCTTGAACTTCAGGCAGAATATATCCATCCCTTTAAACAGCCTAGAACTGTACTTCTCGTGGTAGAAGAAACATCCTTTAATTTGATTTCTGAGCATTAGCTTTTTAACTGTGTTGTTCAGAAGAGAAATAGACAGCGATGATATGAACAGCCAAAACAATCAGTATCAGCCCAGTAAAGTGTGACAGCTCCTCTCTGTGATCTCTCACTGCTTTATGGGAATAGAAGCACACATTCATCCAGTGCACATATTGTATATTAACTGAGGAGATATTTTTTGAACAAAAACAGCATTCCCAGCATGCGTTTGCAGCTCATTATATCTAGGAATGAAGCCACATACCCCGTTAGAGCTGCATCTGCTACAAAATGCAACAGCTTGTCAGCTTTCTGGTTGCTGTGTGTACTTCAGTCTGGTGCTCTTCTGTCTGTGTTGGACTCATCTTAGACTTCAGCCTTGTCAATTCCTCTGTGGGGTGAAACAGAACTGCATAGGAATTTTTGCTTTCTGCCCCTCCAGCTGGGAATTTCAAGGAAATTATGTTGGGCTGGGTAAGAAGAGCAAGATTCCCTAAAACCTTCCTGATTAGGAAGGAAAATGAGATCATTAGTGCATAAAGGTTCACAGTAATGTGTGCTGCAGTGTGGCTCCCTTCCAGCAGAAATCAAGGAGGAGGATGCAGGAGTTAGGATAGTTAGTTAGAATTCCCTAACCCAAGCCAGTACCAGGATATGCACACAGAGCTGGGATCCTAGAGGAGCTCCTGGGTCTGTCACTTTAGGTGTGACTATGGTAAAGCTCCAGTCTCTGTGACACTTCATCCCAAAAGACAAAAATTGTCCCCTGGCCCCCACACTAATGACCCAGAGAATCTGGGTCACTCTCAATGAGGTCACACAGCACTGCTGGGGACTTTCTGATCCAGCCCCCTGCTCAAAGCAGGGTCAGCTAGACCAGGTTGCTTAGAACTTGGAAAAGAGGGATTTTGGATATCTCCAACCATGAAGACTTGACAACTTGCCTGGACAACCTGTGCTGCTTTTTGACCATTCTTGTAGCAAAAACCAAGTTTGGTGACACTTTCTGTACTTAAATTTGTGCTTGTTGCCTCTTATCTTTTCACTGGATATCGCTGAGAAGAGCCTGGATTTGTCTTGTTCACCCCTTTCTCTCACCATCATTGAAACCTTCTGGATTGCTTCTGCCCTGCTCTATTACCCCTCTGGAAGACATGGAGTTGGTTATTCTCCCATGAGTACCAGGGCCTGCAAATGTGAAGCACTTTTCTGGAGAAGACTCATGCAGTACCTACTGATCATGGTTCTGTAACAAACAGCTGTGAAAGGTTGCTCATGTGGTTTTGCCATCCAGCCTAGATCCATAAGGTCTCAGCTGGCTCCTCCCCCTTCCCAAGCCAGAGTTTCATGGATCCCTGTTCCTCTGTCATGTACAGAACACCTCCACTCTTCACCATCCTTCCCAAAGAGCCTTTATTCAGCCATTTCATTTTTCCGGTCATGTGAGCTGTCTCACCACATCTCCATGATTCCAGTGAGATCTACACAATCCTGTAAATCCTACACCTGCACACAGACCTCTTAATCTTTCTGTTTGCTCCCCATCCTGCATATATTAGTGTACAGGTACTGAGGAGCACTCAGTCATGCTGATTTTCCCCCAAATGCTAAAAATTTCTTCCATATCCTGTAGGTACTTCCTTCCCTGTGTGCATGTACTTGGGCTGAATTCCTTTCTGCCCTGTTTTAATTATTACATTTCCACATCTCTCTGCACTCTTTGATTGTCAAACCAGTCCACCTCTTCTAGTGGAAAATGTCATCATGACCCTCATCACTCCCAGTTTAAAACTCTAACCAGATTGGCCAAAGTTTGTTGGCAAAGATTCCCTACCTTGTCAGGTGTCCTGTCTTTTCCTGTCAGTCCTTGAAGACATCAGGGTCCTAAAATTCAAATCCCTATTTTCAACCCCAGCTGTGCAAACATTAGTTAATGCACAGGATTGAGGAATCCATGTAATCTTCCCCGAGTTCTCCTTCTCTAGCAGGTCCAAGGAGACACCAAATAATGTCTATATCCTTGACCCTCATTCCAGATCCCCACAATCCCTCTTGGCATGATTCAGACCTCATCTGGCAGTGCTGTAGGTGCCCATGTAGAAGAACAGTGGGACTTCTAGCATGAGGGGCAGATAAGCCTCCACAGTGTCCCACATCCAAGCCCCCAAGAAGTGTCAAAACTCCCTGGACATCAGATGAGGCCAGCAAAGGTGCCTTTATGGCCCACTGCTGCCCCTGACACTTCCCTCAGTGCTGCCATGGGATGCCATGTATCACCAGCTTTGGTCATACCACTGAGGTAGTGTTGGGACTTGTGAAAACTCCAATAAAATCCAGGAGACCTCTTTCCTCACTTCTGATGCACACACAGATGCTCACCTGTGCCCACCACCTGTGGGCAGGTAGCTCATCTCCCTGGTCTCAGCCTCTGAAGGCCCACAGGCATCCCTGCAACCCAGAGTTAAAATTTGAGAGCCAGGTCTTACCCTCAGGAGCTCAAGATGAGCCTAGAAGATTAAAGTTTGTGTCTTTCATACATGCTTACACCATAACAGACCCCAGCCATCTCTTCTTTACACACTTACTGCAGAGGATGAAATTTAAACAAATAAAGCCCTTTCAGATTGCCACACAGATAATGAGGGGTTTTTTTTGTCCCTAATATGAAGAGCTTGAACAATTGGAAATATGTAATTTATCTAAAAAGGGCTTTGTTTATTTGTTTGGTTTTTTTTGTTTTTTAAATATAGAGAATTACTCTATCTTCAACTCCTGGTATGTAAAGCTGCAGATAATACAGTGGATCACTGGTGTTTTCTGACAGATGTGTGGTTTTATTCAGTCAAGTTTATTAAAATGCTTAAATGTTTTGATTGGACTAATTGAAATACAACACCAAAATAAACTTCAAAATATTTCCACAAAGCAGGGTGTTATATAAAACTGTCAAAAAGTGAGTTGGCATTGTACTGATTTTTGCAGGAAGGCAAGTACAAGTATTTATTTTGAAGCTGATAGAATACAGAAGGATCAGAGAGATGATTTCATTCTCCTCTGCAAACCTCCTTCCTGATTCCTAAGTCTCTCACAAAGCAGATGTCATTCAAAATAGAAAACCACTAAAAAAAAAATCAGTATTCTTAAAGAATTCTGCTATGCTTTATTCCCATTTGCTAGTAGAAAACATGTGTCTTGAATGCTAATTACATATTATTTTAGGAAGGCAGAGGACTTCATGAGGCAGATATGAAACAAGCTGCACAAAAGCACCATGGGATAACCTCTTTGGTTCCAGTGGCTGGTGCTTTTCTGTAATCTCTCCATATTACTGCAGCTGCTATTTAGCCATCAGAAGCTTAAATGACACACAAGGAGCCTTAGAAATAAGGCTCAGTTTAACAAAATTCTATATTTAGTCTTTTTGGTAAAACTGCCAGTATAAGCTTTAGGAACACTGAGATTCTCAGTTTCTGAACCTCTGATTTTGCAGGATGACGGCAAAGAAAGGCAAAGAAACCCAGTCTGCTCATCAAAGAGGTGCCTCTTATCTATGTTACAGCCAGCATCTACTGCAAAGCTTTTCCATTGACTTCATAAGGCTTTGATAGGAGCCTTCAATGGAAAGTGCAGAGGAATAACAGGATGACCTCCCAAGAGTTGCTCTAGAGCAGTGAATGTGTAATTGCTCTGAAAAACATGATATGATAGCCAAATTTCACTAAGAGACCATGCTGATCCCTTGATACTATAGACTGACTTAACATTGTGCCTAAAATTAAGAACAGAACTGCCTATCCTCTCTGGTTTTGGGCCCTTTTCTAAGAACTGTTAAAGAAACAAGATGTACATTCCTCTCAAAGCTGATACTTGTCTGATGATATCTCTGAGGTGGTTGGAGTTGCAAAGGGGAAATATCCTTCCAGCTGCAAAATCAATTCACAAGGATATGCTGGGGCCTCTTGAGGCTGGATGAAAGTTAAGGTAAGCTCGATGAGCTGTGTTTTCCTGCAGTAGTACCAGCAGAATTGCACTGATGCAGAGCTGCTTCTTTGTTTCCTATACTCTTCTAGACACTGAAGCAAAAATTAGGACCTCTGAGAACACAAGGGTTGGCTGCTGTTTCAATGCTGTCATTTTAAAGCAATACTCAACATACCTGCAGCAGAGGTGCCACTGTATAAAAGATGTCATTTAACACTAGAGTCATTTAACACTAGGCTTACCCTAAAGTCAGACATTCCAGGAGTCCACTTGCTGCTAAAAATTCTCTTGGTAAAGAGAAGCTGCAGTTCGTACAGCTGTAGATATCGTCAGTGAAATAGGCTTCATTGAATTTCTTTCAATATCCACCAAGTATGCATAGGGGAAAGAGATGCACAGACCCCTGACCTGGGGAGCACAGTTTCTTTCACCTTATATCTCAGCCAAAGCCCTGACAAGCTTATCTAGCTTTCTTCACTTACCACATCGAATGCAATTGGAATCAAAACTGATCATTCCCAAGGGCTGCTGCCCACAGCGTGCTGCTCAGGTTAAGCAGCTTGCAACTTAATTTGGTTTTCAAAGGCTTTATGTTTCTCAAAGTCAGTAAGGGCAAGATACATCACCAGGTAAACTAAACACTGAATTCATTACAAATTCCTGTTGAATCCTGTGATAATGTCTAGTAGCTAGGAAATGAGTGGTACATGTTTGAGGTCCTTATTCCTAGTGTTGCTCTTTTCTCTTTGCAAAATAAAATGTGTAGGCTGAAAAGGCATACAGGTAAATTTGTTTCAGCACAGAGGAGCGGCATGGGACACACAAGAAAATGTTCTCAAACAACTTATGGGTGCACTGTATAGTGTGGTGCGGACTTTTCACTTGCTTTAGTGAGGAAGCAAACCAAGAATGTGTTGAAACTTCTGTCATCACATGGCTGCATTGTAGCACTTCAGGAAGATGAATAGTGTTGGTTTGGAAGATGTTCCTAAAGACAGTATGGTGGCTTACATAACTAAAACTAGCCTTTTTGATTTTAACCTAATATCAAATACATCCCAAAACATGTTTTATTACAGATGGTAGAAAACCTTCACACAGTACTTCTTTGCTGGTTGACCCAACATAGGGTCCTGTTAAAAAATTATAACCCTTGGAGTCAATTCCCTGGAGAGTCCCCAAAGCATTTCCTGAATAATAATGATGCAATAGTTTCCTATCCTATTGATGACTGTCCCAGAGCACCTCAGAACAAATGCTCCCATTCCCTGAAAGCTGCTCAAGTACCAGGATGCTGCTATAAATGGTTGAAATGTGATGCAGTTTCCCCTTCAACTTCCTCCAGATCAGCCTAATGGGGATTAAGAGCCATTAAAGGCTCTTTGCAGCATATGAAGTTGCTATTGATCAGTTGTTTTAGCCAATGATCTGATTACAACCATCTTCTCTTCACAGTGCTTTACTGGCAGAAATGAACATACAAACATACAATAAAAGGTGAAGAATAAAGGTACCAGACCTTCCTGTATGTGCTAAGAATTTGTTCACTTGCTAAAAAGAAATATTGCCATTGTTTTTTCCCATGAGAAGTTGCTATCTGCAATCCAAGAAGCCAGTTTGAAGCAAAGTCATTTATTCCTGTACAGCTCAGGGGGTTTCTCTTGACAAAGCATGGTCCAGTACATTTTGCATTTGTTGCTGAATGGAGGCAGAGCTTAAATGAGATTATTTTGGTCACTGCTGGAAAGCTTAGGGAAACTTCTGAGAATTGGGTCCTGCCCCCTTGGACTGACAAAGCTGAAATCTGCTTTTGCCTGTGCTGAGTCAGACTTCTAACCCCATGGCTTTTCAAACAGTCAAGTGTTACCCTCTTGGACCACTCCTTAAAAGAACCCAGAGGTAACTCTGCTGCATAGAACTCAGCTGTGGGTAAACATTTGGACTCTGAAAGCAGGTACTGATTGAGCCCCTGTGAAGAAGGGAGCTGTATGCCAATGTTCTGACTCTTCTGGGATGGAGCCTTCCAGGTTTGTGGAGGCTGTGAAGACTGGAGGATGCACAGAGGCAGATCAGAAATAGTCAAAGTCAAATGTACAGGCCTTCCATGAGGAAAGGTGAAGCTGAGCAGAGCCTGTCTGGAGAGCAAACATTTAGTGTCATCACTCAGTCTCACCCAAATTCTGGTTTTGGTGCTTCTGCTCTTGTAATAGGTTGAGTAATCATCCTCTGAATGATTTCTCTGGCAAGGTGAAGAGGAAAGGAAGAGCACTGAATTGAGAAGCCTGAGACAAAAGAAATTCCTGGAAACTCTGAAGATCCTTTGTGGTCCCAGCATTTATTTTGCAGTATTAGGTGGCTCTTGGGGAAGAGATCAGGCTTCATTTGTGTGATTGTGACAGTATTTTATGAAACAGTGGCAGAGTAGGGGTAGCACACTGGCTCTCCTATTCCAAGCAATAGAACTGCTGATAACCCCTATTTCAGCATGCACATTGGCATTAGGTTTAAGAAAATTGATTTAGCAGCTCACATAGGTGATTTGAGATGGTACAGGGTTACTTTGCTTTTTGTGACTGGACAGGAAATACCACACAGCTATTCATGCCTTCCTCAGGACATAAATAATACTTCACTAACAAAGTGACAAATTTGTTCAACTGTAATGTGTCACTACTTAGCTGGGCCCTAGTAGGCTCTTGGGAGAAGGTCCAGAGTAGGAAGATGTATAAATACCATCAATAAAGTACCAGTACTTACAAAACTACAGTATGAGTAGGTGTCCAAGACAGAAATGAGATACCTGCCTGACAGTGAAAGGATATGTTAGAGACTGAGTGTGGGTTATTGAAACAAGTGTGAGAGAGGTATCTTTCTTTTTGACCACTGCAATAATTTGGTCTTGATTACTAGAAAGGGCAGGGTGTGTTTTGTATTTCTCTTAATTTCATGACAAGAGAAACCCATCCCTGCACAGCCTGTGGCTCCCTAAAGGACTGCAGGGTCTTTCCATGTGCAGAGGACAGTGACCCACTTTGGAAATATGAGCATGAGCAGAAAATTATGCTTACCCACCTTTGGAAGTCCCATCATTTATTGTCAACTGAATGATTCCTTATAGAATTTTATTTTTTTTTAGAAAGGAAAAAAACTCAGCCAGGGCAGAAATAATCAATCTAGTTCCCTGGTACCCTGGAGGAGCAGGTTACAGGCCTCTTCTGAGTCCTGATTCGAACACATTGTTTCCTGTATGTACAATGTAGATATTCATAGAACATTTTATTGGGCCTTTAGCTGATTCTTGAATATTTTTCTCTTTGTGATAGTTTCCACCTGTATACTTTAGCTGTGCTAGAGACCACCGGTTTTGATTAACTGAAAGATAACAATGCCCTGAAACCTTGACTCCAGCAGGCAGCACCAGAAAGCATGTTTCCTAGGAAATATCCTCAGAACTCAGTAGATCAGTTTGTTTGTTTTCTTCCTAGAGCAGGAGAATTCCATGCAGACTTGAACTGCTGCAGGTATTCCTGCACCACACAGAGCTCCCAACACAAAGAGCAGGGAGCATCAGTGTCCTTTTGGACCGCTACTGGGCTAGAGGCATAACTCCTCAAGAGAAGCAATTTGTTCCCCTTGACCTCAGCACAGCAGTGAGCCAAGGATTGTCAGAAACTCCCGCTGTCTGAGATGCTGCTGGCACAAAAACTTTCCTCCACCTTGACACATGGTGAAAAGGTGCAGCTGGAGGGAGCTGTCGTGAGGATCAGAAGAAGCAGAACACACACGACTAGGCTGAGGGAAATTGCAGAGGGCTGTTGCAAGCACAGCAAGTGTTTGGAAAGGGAGAGTACTGCTGTAGACCTCTGTGTGAGAAGGAAACAAATCACTGTGGGGTACCAAGGGGACATGTGATGAGGCACAGGAAGAGTGAAGGGGGGAAGTGATGTTTCCTCTAGGGCTTTCAGCATAGCTTGAGGGAGCCAGGACAGCTGCACTGATATGAAACATAAAAGAACCCTCCAGTAAGTTCCTCCTCCAGGGCAAATATCCATCACTAGCACAAAGAACTCATGACTTGTAAGACACAGCTCCTCTCTAATCAATTGCTGCTACCTGCCTAATTCCTGGGGCTTCTACCTCCTTTTCCCTCTTCACAGCCTTGAACTCAGGCACTCCTACAGCATCTGGTTATTTTGTGTTTGCATCTGAATCTTACATATTAGGACCATAATAAGCAAACCTTTCTGCCATGCTGGCTTGCCTCACTTGGTTTACTTAGGTCTTGTGCAGGGCTGTCTTCCCTCCAGCAACATAGATTGAGAAACTGGATGCAGCAGAAATACTGCCAATAGCTACTTGCTGTAAAAAGCT
The DNA here is from genome assembly GCA_013396995.1 of Dicaeum eximium. Taxonomy (NCBI): domain Eukaryota; kingdom Metazoa; phylum Chordata; class Aves; order Passeriformes; family Dicaeidae; genus Dicaeum; species Dicaeum eximium. The sequence continues at coordinate 399,894 of VWZP01001429.1, read as the reverse complement.
AATAGTCCTTTGGGAGCCATGAGAGGAATAACAGGAATACAGCCTAAACTCTGCACTGCTTGCACTACCCTTTGTTGAAATTGTGCCCTGACACCAGGATGGGGAGACCATTTTTTTCTCCTTGCAGTTGTTGTTCACCACAGTGAAGGGCAGAATTTTTCATGGTCAATCAGTCATTTTACTTCTGACCTTGAAAATCTCCAATGCTGCCTACTGTTTTGAAGGCAAAGATCATGATTTTAGTGTTAGAGTTATTTTGCTAATCTTTTAATAGCTCCTGGCAGGATCCTTGTGCTGTTTTATTGTCTTTTCTTAGACTTCCTGGCTTAGAATGGATTGTAATTTTCATGATTTTGTAAGGAACTATGGTCTAAGTCCAAGCTGTCTGCCATTTCCTCAGAGAGGCAACTTCTAGCTCACTACCTTCTTCACTTATTTCATTGGAACTCTGTTACTCAGATTGTGGTCAAGTTATTTCTGTCAGAGGTGACAAAAAATGTGTATTTGTTCATATATGACTTTTTTGGGTTTTTTTTACATATTGCAACTCTGCAATTCCAGTCTTAATGCAAGCAAATTTCCAGTCCTGGAGCCTCTTGAGCTATCAACAAATTTTGGGTGTTAAGTCTTTCCACTTTTAGAAAGTTGGAATACAAATACTTGAGTTTACCCTAGGTGAAACATCTGGGGCAGTTATGTCTCATCTAATGCTTAATGGTCCAATTGCTTGGTAGACCCATTCATAATTCATCAGGCATCTGATTAAACATAGTTTATTCTGACTCATGTGATAGTTTTTGCAGCTAATTTAAAGGCAGAACATCATATTTGCACAACTTGCCAGCATATGCCAGGGATGTAAAATGAACTCCTCTCCTTTTTTTTAATCTCCTGATTAAAATATGAACCCTTTTATATGGGTCCATATTCCAAGAATTGAAAATTCCTTTTTTTCTGGGATAGCAGACATTTCCAGTTCACACTGATAATTGTTTCTTCTTTCCCCTCCTTTCTGCCTTTTTCTTTCTTTGAAAACTGTGAGAAAGGATTATAATGTAAATATTTCATTCATATCTATATCATATGCAGTGAACTACACAATAGATTTGCAGATCCAAGGCTGGACATGTAAAGGTGACCTGGACAAGTGATAAAAATAAAATCTGTTCTTGAAAGTTATGCAAAATACAACAGAGGCCCATTCTATTAGTATTCCTAATTTGTTTTCCAGTTACAGTTCAATATTAGACATTATTGAGTAACCTGGTCTAGTGTGAAGAGTCTCTGCCTATACCAGGAGGGTTGGAACTAGATGATTAAGATCCCTTCTAACCCAAACCATTCAATGATTCTATGATCATTTCCCTGACTTTGTAGCAAGTTGATTGTAGCTTTTAGAAGATGTTAAGTGACTGCAGACCAGTGCAGTTTTACCATTTATATAATGATGATCTTTCTTTCTTTAATATCATACCACAGGAAGAATCTTACCGAGTATATATATCTCTTGCAAAGTTATACAAAATAGGATAATGGACAAAATATTGGAGTGAAAGAGCAATTAGTCTCAGCTTCAGAAAAAGAAAACAAAGAGCAATTTTGGCAATTAATAGTATGAACATTTAATTGCCAACTATCATATTAAATGAATTATATAATTCTTATAGGTAGATGTGATGACCTTTTCATAAAAGGTTAAATGCTGGATGTGTTGAGGGAACTCACTGTATGTTAATATGCAGACATCAAATATGGTCTTCTGTAAAGTCCGAATTTGGTGCTTAAAACAGGAAATCAACTTTGTTTTGTTTGAAAATTATACTGTATTTTTCATTTATAAGCATGGAATGCTATTTCTGAGAATTCCCAAGTAGATTCACTAATTAGAGTTAAAGAACCCTTTTAAAATTCCCTTTAAGGAAAGGCATATCAAGTCTTTCTTTGTTGTCCTGAGGGATCTTGATAACACAGACTCCTCAAATTCTCTACAGAAATAAAAGCCACTAGAATATTATGCATATACTCCATTTGAAGATTTCCTTAGGAGCAATGATATCTCCACATTCATAAATCATTTTTGTCTATCATAAGATTAGAACATAAAATATTCAGAAAAACTAGCAAGAAAGTACTGTCTTTCAAACCACTGCCATTTCCCATTGTTCACAGGCATATGACCAGAGTTGGAACTAAGAAGAGGTGAGCATCTCCACCAGCCTTAGCCTAACAAGTTCTAGTCAGGAGTAATTTGGCTTCATTCTCATTATATGTGCTAGAGATAAGCAGCCATATTTGATAAGGCTGCCCATCAGTGGGTTCTAAAACATATTGTTTGACAATTATTATTGGAGATCATACCAGTCTATTAAAACTCAGATGATGAAGGCAGACTTCCACATTACTCTGTCTTGAGGCAAAGCCAAGAAATTTTTAGACTAAAGATTAAGAAAATAACAAGAGGGAGTGGATGAAGATGAGTAAGGGCTGGAGGCAGGGAGGGAGAGAGATGGAAAGACAGAGAACAGTGTACAATCCATATATTGATGGTACTGCAGCACAAAAGCTTCAGTCATCCTTAGTGGTTTGACATGCACGTTTACTGAGGAAATTAATGAATGGAGTCCTGTGCTGGCTGAGAAAGAAGATCTCTTGGGGAGGAGTACTAGCTGGTTAGACTTATCCCATGATAAAGAGGTGGGACAAGTGGGACTGAGTATTTCCACTGCTCACTGAATGCCAGTAGCTGTAGCTGTATACTAGGCTGGGTAAAGGAAGAAAAATGCTTCACTGGCATTTTTGTAATTTCAAAGCAGAACTCAGTTTTGTGTTTGTTCTGGGTTCCTTTCAGTAGCTCTTTGAGACTAGTTGTAAAACAACTGTTTGATCATGCAGATGTTAATGGAAAATGAATTCTGGATAGCTAGATAACAAAAGAGGTTTGATTAAATGGCAACAAGACATTTAATTTTACATCAGACTCCTCTGTGGGTGGCTTGGGAGAAGGACATTCTTGAGTGAGAGAACAGAACAGGTAGCACTTGACACTGGCATCCAGCTCTATAAAGGAACACCACAATAAATTTGGAAAAACAATCAATAATCTGAAATGTGCTTGTACAACATATATTCTACTTTTTCTAATCAAATACAGTCTTGCTTGGACTCACTTCTTGGATAGTTTCTCTTCTAATGACAGTTTTTACCTTCTACTTTTTCTGTGGAAATAGTAATCTTTCATTCATACAGCTCCTTTCTCAGCCTCCCAGCCAGTGCCTCTGGAAGGATAGCGTCATGCTGCTGCATTTGCTTCTTTGTGTGGAAAAAAAGTGATTTGCTTTTTGTATGCTATTTATAGAGAGCTTTTCCACAAAGATGACATCCCCTCCCCCCCAACGGCTCTGAGCATCCTCGTACTGCAGCTACCCACCACCTGATGTCCTATTTTCTCATTGGCTCGAGCTGTTCCCAAACCTTGTGACTCCTGTGAGCTAATGCCCAGCTGTACCGGCTCTGAGTCTCCTGCAGCGAGGTATAATCTTTACTTTCACTTCCATCATTTGTCCTTAATATGCCAAAGCATCTGAACAAGTGCTTGCATTCATTCCCAGAGACCCCTGTCCTGGGTTAAGCCCGCAGGTCACCGTGGAAATAGATGTATTCCTCAGCTTGCTGAGGTGGTAAGCAGCTCTGTTACGAGATCTTCATAACTTGCTGTAGGATTGTAACTCATATCATCACACCTGAGACAGAGATCTTATATTCAGATGACCTTTTATTTCCTGAAATTGTAAGTGCTGTCTCACCCTACATCTGTTGTTCGACTAAAAGTCAGGCGCCCGATTAACTTTCTCTATGGGATTTCCCTGCGATTATAAAGCCAGGTGACTGTGACAAGGTCACCAGGAAAAACAGTCTTGTGATTTCAAGCTTGACAGAAACCTGGCAGGAAATGCAGATGAGAGAAAGGTCACACGTAGGTAATGATAACCTTAAATATCAGAGACTGAGCTCAGAATTTTTTTTTTCAGACCATCAGAAGGGTTCATGAAATATGTCTGTTTGTTCATTCCTCCAGGAGACCCTCTCTGTTCTTACATCTCAGTGTGTTATGATAAATAATGCATTGCCTTCCCAATAGCCTTGATAAAACTGCTTCCTTAACCATATGAGGAGTACATTTCAAAAAGAGAACAAGCAGAGCACAGAGATGGAAATTAACCCCAGGACCGCCAGCCTCCATTAGCAATAATGGTGTCTGACAATTTCGGGGTTAAATGAGAAGTAGGTGCCTTTTTACTGAGTTCTGCTCTTTGTTCTTGCTTTAGTGTGTGTCATTGTGGAGACTGTCATGTAAGGTTAATGACAGCCTCTCATTACCCTTGTCAAATATGTAATAATGTGGCCCAACAACAGGGCTGAATGGCTCCTGCTTGTCAGACCCCTATGTTTTGCCTAGCAGATGGTCACTGTGTTTGGAGAGGCCCTCAGATCCATCAGTGCTATCCTGAACACGTGTGTGAGGGAGGCATTTTTCCCTGATGGGACAGTTCATGGATGGAATACTAATTTGGCACAGCAAGACAAATGAGGATTTATTTATTTTTGTTCCTGATAAAAATATGTTGTGTTCCAGGGAGGAAAGGGGAGGGAGAGAGAGGCAAACCCTTATTTCTGTTGCTGCCAGACCCTCTTTCATTGTCTGATTCCTTACATTGGCAAAATTGCTGCATGATATGCCTTATGCTAAAAATATGTTCTCTTCAGCTACGGCATAAATGGGCATGGAAATTCAGGCTTTGGTCAACTTTTGATCCTATATTTTAAAATCTATCTCCTATTCTGCTACCTCTTAAAGAGGAGTGGTTGCTTATTCACTGTGAGCTTTAGAGAGGCATCATGTTAACATATCCCCTTGATATTGCCTCCCTAGTTATTAGGATTAAATATTTATATTGTGGTAGCTGACCCTCCTGTGTTAGGTAGTATGCAAACAGAAAATATCTGTTCCTTCTCAAGGGAGCAGAAGCCTCTTTAGCATGAGGCTGGTGCTGTGGAAGGCAGTGGTTTGCATTTTCAGCTGTATCAGTAGTCTGCTCTGAAAGTTGGTATCCTCAGCCTTTGACCAGGCACCCATACCTATTAAATATAGAGCCCTTTGCAGCAAGAGCTTACTATCCTCAGTGTCTTGGGCTGGGGCTGCCCCAGATGGGTACAGAGTTTTATGTGGTTTTAGTTTTTTAAATTATTGCTTCCCTTTCTTGAGAAAACAGTTTAACTTTTTTTTCCTTCTTTTTGTTTTTCCCCCCCTTTTTTTTTGCATAAAGATAGTGCAAAGTGATTAATATCATCTTTCCCCATTTGGGGAACCTTGCACTAATGGAACTCGATTGTTCTTTGTTGAAAATGCCTAATATGAGCAGACTGCACAGCCATAAAATAATGTTTTATCTGATGTGGTTACGTATAATTCGTCTACATCAAGGAGTGGGATTGATGTGACTAAAATTAGGGTAGCTATAATGGTGCAAATGTTCTTAATGTAGACAATACCTCAGTCTGCAGAACAAGAAAAAATTGTTCTAAAAAGAATAATCAGCTCTATTTGTTTCAGAGGGATGTTAACTCTGAAACTTAAATATAGAACTGTAGAAATCAACATGGTTAACTACTTCACTACTAAACCATATAATGGAGATAATCCCTATCACAAAGAGCTTTTTTATTTTCCTAAGAAGTAGATTCAAAAAGCATAGTACAAAAACTAACGATGGGAAATTACACTGGTTGCTTTATCTCATTTTGTATTACAATTAATAAAACCCTCCACCAAGTTTTTGTCACTACCATCAAAGTAGTGCAGATTTCAGCAGCCAGGCCAGCTTGTTGCAGAGTTCATATAATCAAGTCTCTTCTGGACCAAGAAGGAAAACTGAAAGTAAATAAAAAAATTTTGTTCCAGTGTTTCCCAATTAAAAGGCATTAAAAACTCACTTGTAAAATTCTGATCACTTCAGAAGTGTAAAGAAAACAAGGTAGAAAAGCTACTTCAAGAATGTCCAGGGGTCTTTTCAGGAGGTTTAGTCTTCTCACTCTGTCATCCTTTTCAAATCTCATTGATACTAATTCTTTTTAGCAGTAAAGTGACTAATTTTCCATCTATAAATGATTCTGGTAAAGATAAGATCCAAAAGTGCAGGCCTAAAGTGGTAAAGCATATACAGCTTAGTCATCTCATCCTTTGGGGCTGTGGGTGTGCATCTGAGAGACTGAGAAGGACTTTTTCCACTGCCAGCCTAACAGCAGGCTTTAAAAAAAAATCCACAGTCAGCAGACTTTAGTACTTTTCTTTAAAAGACATTTACTGTGAATATTACTCAAGCTGGCATAGCTCCCTTTCCTGTCTACCCCTTCTCTCTTACTGAAACAGCAAAGAAATGGGACAGTTGTGGTTATTAGGTAATTCAGGAGATACCTGCTTCTTGATATTGATAGTGAAAGGATCCTAAGAATAGAAGATAAGAAATCATGTGAGGTTACTAGGGCTTCCTGAGGGAAAACAACTGAGGAATAGAAAGGTTGGAGCATGTGAGTCAGCTTTCTAGTGTGCCCACACACATGGTGATACCCTGTGCCCTAAGGGAATGGGGCAGCAGAAAAAATAATTGTTCCCATGTAGTATGTCCACCTTCTTAAGTAGAGCAGTGAAATACAAAAGTGTAGGCCAAGCCTGCTAATTAGGATATGTAAAGGTGGTAAAGGAGCAAAATTATGTAAATCAAGATGGCAATTAAAGTCAGCGACATTCTCAACAAGGATCTCTGAAATTAGCAGATATGTAATGAAGTCAACAGCCATCTCTGCTGATTTTATCAGATGGCACTATCTGAGGCAAAGCAAGGCAAAATGAGCATGGAATCTAAAACACTCTTCATTTTTATGAACCCCTTTCTAATGCACATTGCAGATTAAGCTTGTAATTCTTTTGTCTCAACAGTCACTTTGTTAATGCAGAGGAGTTCATGATTTTACAAAATCCTGAGAAATAGACAGCACTCATGTGGGACCCATATTTTAAAATGAAAGCTCCCTGAATTATACATAAGAACACAAGCCTGGCAACACACAAACTTTCTGGCTGACCAGGAGGAGTGATGAACCCAGCAGTATGTCAACAAAAGCCTGGGAAAGCAGTGTTGTTGTTCTTCTATTAAGTATTAGTAAGAAGTGGATTGCTAAAGCTTTTCTTTCTCCAGAGAATGGGAGAATGTAATAAGAAGGCAGAAATGATGCAGGAGTGGCAAAAATAAAGTGTAGAGGAAAGAAAGGTAGCTTCTAAGCTCCCAGACTGAAGGGTGGGGTGGGAAGCAGTGTCTGTAGCAGCCCTTCTGGCACAGAATCAGAGTGGCATCAAAATGTAACTCCAGCAATGAAGAGCAGTCTGACTTCAGTATTGAGATGCACAGCTGGTCACTCCAAGGCAATTAAAACGAATTGGCTGAATTTGTTTATTTGAAGGAAGCAGGAGGGGGAGTTCTCCTTTTTAGGAATTCAGGTAAGGTTTGCCTCTGCCTGGGAAAGGTGGAGGGATTGATTTGACAGATAGAATATATTATAGTTTACTGTTTCAAGGGTATTGATATGCTGGAGCACACTACATAACTTGGAGATACACAGATTATTTTTTTCCTAAACTGCCTGTCTTCTGAGTATGACAAGAGAAAGGCATCAAGTTATTTGAGTGTCAATAAGCTAGACTACATATTTATGGGTAGTGAGCAAAATATGTTCTGAAGTGTTAGCTCCCTACACCCTTATGAAGCCCAATGATGAAAACTTTTCCCAGATAACTAAAGCTTAAATTTTGAAAAATAAAAAGTTTTCTTTGCTTTTTAGCTGTCATTTAATTATGGCTGAAAAAAAAGCAAAGTAATTTGTAAAGGAGCAGGGCTCTTTTTTTCTTTTTTGGAGGAACGGGCAAATTTAAGACTCTACTGTGCACCAGGACAGGAAAAAGAGCAAAGCAATCTTCTCTATTTGGAATGGTCATGATTTAATTGGCTCCTACTGATCCCTTATTAATTAAAAAATATTGTAGGCTCTTTGAAGCTTGCATTGCTTCCTTCTGAAAACATGCTTGTCAGTCTTGCCCCCTCTCTGCATTATCATATAGTGAGTGTATGGATTTTAAGGAGTCTTTGTGTTTCTTCCCTCCTGTGTTTAACCCAGGATTGAAAGGGCAGCTAGAAATTAGAAGAAGTAGTACTTCCCAGGTTGCACATGACTTTTCCAACAGCACCATAGAGCTACAGGCTTCCCAAGTGCCTATTCTTGAGTATCAAATCCAAATTTAGTATATGTAGCTTCCATTGGGATGATTTCATGCACCAGAACTTAACAGGCACAGAAAAAAAAAAAAAGCCCTTTGCTGTTCATAATGAGACCCAATTAAAAACAAAATTCAAATGCACAGCTCTATTTCCTTGTGTGACCTTCGTGTCAGGCTACTGCAAATGGTCATGGTCCCTGGGAAAAATGACAGACTGAGGAAAGTGACTGAACAAAAGAGACACATCTGTCTACTGTTGGTAGGAAGAAGGCACACAGCCCATCCCCTGCTGATGGTCCTAATGGTGCACTACAGCTTCTCTCAGAGGCACACAGAAGCAGCATAAACAAGCCTGACTTTCCCTGAACTGCTTCCCAAGTCAGGACGCCCTCTCCTCTGGGAGGAGCTCAGATATGGCTATGTGCCAACAAAACCATTTGGTTCATACAGTGATGTTGGTACCTCAGTACCTGCATTATGGTGGTAGCGTTGTTTTGGTTTGGTTTGGGGTTTTTTTATGCTCTTAATATTCTTTTGAGTTTTCACAAAATCTCTGCTATGAGTGTCCTTTTTCTGGAAAATATGGATAAGCGAGATATATATCTATACAGACAGTTTTTATTTTAATTCCCCTGCTACTGGTAAATTTGATTAGGAGAAAAAAAGATGCTGAACAAATATTTTAAAATCTGCCGGCTGATTAAATCACACTTTCTCCCTATCTTCTTGGCATATGAGGTTGACTTGGGCATCATTTTAAATCTTCTAGTTTAGATTATGATCTTTCAAATGGCATTAAGCTTGCTTTGATGTTCTGTGTGAGTGCAGGACAAAAGCCCCAGAATTAAATGATTGCTTGCATTGCAGCATCATAATAAAATAGCTTCAGACTCCAACCAAAAGGTAACAAATGGATCTTTCCCAGAAATGCTCACATTTCTTCATTGAATCATGTCACTCATTCTCCCAGAAAATAAAAGGTAAAAGTGCTCAAGGCCTCAAATTAAATTTTTTTTAACAGGGCTGGGAGCGGTGTCTGGGGTCTGCTTTTCTTATCAGTTTCTGGCAGTTTTTCAAATTACTATTTTGAGATACATGAGTAGGCTTTGCTTTCAGAAGAGAAATTTTACCCTTTTTCCTACAGTTGTGCCATTCTGGAGTCCTGTAGGAACAAACTTCAGGTATGTAAACCATTAATGGTCCAACTTTCCCCACTAAAAATTTTTCCATCACAGAGGTTTCCTTGTTCTGGTGGAAGATAGCTGCTGTGTGAAGTCATGATATTCGTCGGGCCAGATAAATTTGAGAACAAAATGAAATTAAGAGTGTTTACTAAGCTGTTGCCCATCTGCTGAGCTATGGTAATTTTCCATTCTTGGCCCATTCCAGTTGTGAGATAATATGGTTTAGCATTAACCCCTTTCAATTAACTTTAAAATGAAAGTTCAATTAAGCCGCATCGCTTTACACCTGGGATGGGCTAACTGTACACTCACAGCCATCTACCTGTGATTGCAGCAGCTCAGCCCACAAACAGCAGGCTGACAAACTCCTCACACATGGGCATGCACTCAGCTACCCTAGGCTGCTCTCATAAATGACCTTGAAGACTCTGTTTCTTTAAGGAAGAGGTCACAATGTCCTGTTTGGAGCCAGGGATAAGGACAAGGAGTAAGGGTGATGCAGTCGCTGCTGCTGAGCTTCCAGGGAGCACCTTCCTGACCCAGCTGTAGGATTGCTGTGGTCTGGTACCTAGTCCCTGACTATTTCAACAGCAGCTCTGGAGATCATCAGGGCCTGGCTAAATTAACCTGAGAGGAGAGATGCAAAATTTGGTCAGCTTTGTGAGCAAATCTAAGCTTTTCACAGCCCCTTATGGAGAACCCCAGAGAATCCATATTATTTGTGACTGTTCTAACCAGGCTTCTTTAGAGGTTGTGAAAGTGTTACAGTTCCATTCTCTGATTTTCTCCACATTAAGATAAACTTATGTGTAAACTTTCATGCCCGTGGTTCATTGACTGCAAGCTGATAAAACGGAATTAATATAATCTGTAAATGACAGTAAATATCTCAGTGAGATATTTTATCTTTAGTAAGATATTTTTTCCCCCTTTAAAGATATTTCTCTGTCATTCTGAAAGGCTCTAGTTATTGATTCATACTTTGACTGGGACAAATTGCTGTGGATAAGGTGAAGAATAGAACAAAACTGAAGAAGGAATATAAGAAAATTAGAGAAGAAAAGTGAGGGAGACAATTTAGGGAATCAGGATATTTAAAGGAAGGATTTTAAGAGTAAAGCAAATAACATGTTTTTACTAGCTGCCAATATGAATTTAATCCAGCAAAAATATTCTTGTTAGAGACAAAGAAATATGTATTTTAGTTTAGTTTTTTTTCCTGTTAACCATCACAATGTGTTTTGAATATGACTGCAGTCCTGCCTAATGTGAAGTATAGAGTGACAAAATCTCTTGGAAGTGATTCAAACCCTTGAGAATACAATTGAAAATGCTAGAGTTCAGCACCTTAAAGTAACAGAAATCCAAAGAACCTGAACCTTGAGAAACCAGGTTATAGTTCCTACCAGCTCTTCCAGAGAAAGAGATTTCATTTTGAGTCACACATTAAAGCTGTTTTAAGAGATGTTGTATGTAAACATCGGCTGGTGTTTCAGCTGGTGTAATGAGTTTCAGCTTGTGAATTGGTGGTGATGGCCTCTGCAGCACCTGAGACAGGGAGCCCACGGAAATGCCTTAACAAGCGCCATCCAGGGGAGGGCAGCGAGGCACAGAAACGCTGGTGTGCACATTGCTGTGTGCTCTGCTGCAGTTTGCTGGCTGCTTGCTTGATGGCTGGCAGGGAATTCAGTCCAAAATTGACAAGATTCATGTCTTCTGCAATACTTGGACAGCAGGGTCCTGTCCGTTCCTTTCCTCTGCCAAGCAGGCTGGCACGGAGAGCAGAGTGCAGATGGAGCGGCACAGCTCACCTGGGTGCTCCAGACACTTATATCTGCAGTCTTACTGAACTCTGTTTGTCTTTTTGCTGGTATTTTCCCAAACTAAAAGCTGGAATTTAGAGCACTGCAGCCTTTACTTCAGTCTCCTTGACGGCATAAAACAAAAGAGGATAAATATCACTTTGCAAGCGACAATTGGATTTTATAAAAACAGGATATAAGTGGTCACATAGTAATAGCTTTAATTTATCACAGCATTGTATTAAGAAAAAGAGCACAATTTATGCACCAAAACCAGTCTAAGCTGTTCAAAACGTTACACCTTTATAGGTATTCTTTATATTGTGTGGATCTACTTTTTCACTGTTTCTTACCTCTTCCCTATTTGGCCCTGTATGTGGCCATAAAATTAAGGACTAGTACCAAAGAGAGTAGCAAAGTTAGAGACAGAAAGAAGTTGGCATAGGATAGCTTAGTGAATTGGCAATGGGACTTGGAGTCTTTCAGTCTGCCTGAACCTTGCTGATGGGAACTGCACAAACAGCTAATAAGGATAAATGGTTTGTGCTCCTCATGAAGAAGTGGAAAAACTGCAGAGTGCTGGAATATGTGGTGTTTTCTGAGGAAGACCTGGAAGCAGGAAGAAAAGGACAGGTTTGTTGAAATAAAGTAAAGAGAGAGGTGGTTAAAATGAGATCATAAATGATGATACAAAGAACCATTGCTGTCTATTCTGTCTTCATTGAACAAAAAGATTATTTAAAATAAAAATGTTGATTTAAATGTCAATTTTCTTTGATCACTGGAATTATTCTCAGCTCTGGGTAGGTTAATAGTTAAATATGAATAGTTTCCATGGACAATTAGAAGGTGAGAGTGTTTAGAGCTACTCGCCAAAATATTTCACGACCCATAAAATCCTATGGAATAGTTTTGTTTAAATAGGCAATACAGACTGTTATACTTTCCAATCTTCAAGGTAATTTCAGTTTGTATTTGCTTTAAGCTCTGATTCAGGCCTATCTGTTGTGATCACATTTAATTTCTCTTTTTTCTGAATGTTTTACTGTTGATAATTTGAATTTTAGGCTTCATGACATTCATATTGTAGCCATTATAGGTAAATAATTTGGAACCTGTAATTATCAATATTGTGACTTATTTTAGTGTTTTGGAGACATACACTTTACAGAGGCTAAAGCAGAAAAAAAAAAGACATTGCTTTGCAACATATATTGATCACAAGTATGTAATAACATCTCTGACTCTGAGGACATTGCTGCTTGCAGTCAAAACCACAGTTTGCTTTTAGCCTTATCCAAACAGCCTATTATGCTGGCAGGTGAATTGGTCACTGCCCTTCTTTTTTCTCCTCAGCTTCTCAACGCAGTGTATTAACCTCATGAACAAGTTAAAACAATGTTGATTTCAATTTAAACCAGTAAAAGCAGCAGGGAAAAATTTCCAGCTTGGTATCTTCTTACCTAATCTTACCAGAAGACTCCCCAAAGTTTGGGGAGGCTGGAAAAGAAAATTAACCTGTCCTAAGGGAGAAAATAGCCATAATTCCTGGTGCAGACACTGCTCCTAGAGCCTAAAATCAGCTCTACCCTCCCTGTGCCAGTTTCTAAGGGAAATAAAAATCATGCGGTAGAGCACAAATGTGCCCAGAAATTTTAAGGACAATACACATTGACCTTTAATCAACAGGCACACCGTGGAAGAACCCACCTTCCAACAGGCAATTCTAAACCGCCTGCCATCCATGGGGAATTCCACTGTGGTTTCCTGCCTGCCCCTTTCCTCTCTTGGAAGCAGCCATATTTTGCAGCATGACCCTGACAGGGAAGACTGTAGGGAGGTGCAGAGGGGCTGAACAGAATTGCTGCTGTGGTGCCACAAGTAAGAAATCTGCATCTCAGCTGCTGCCTCTGCCTGGTGCTTTGTCACTGCACGTAGTAAAGAGAATTTTCTTTTACTCTCAGTAAATTGTTCATTGAAGCTCTGACTCTTCCTGGATTTTGTTGGCACTGATGTGTCTAATCCTTCTGGAGCTGGTTATACCCCTGTCTGGGAGAAGAAAAGTTACCAGCATGTCCACTCCAGCAGGTCAAAGAGAAGGGCAAGGGAGCAGCACTGCACCTCTTGGGAGCAATGGAGTGATGGCAGGGGTGAGGGCTTCCTCAGAAGGGGGCCTGGTCAGGCTATCCTGCAAGGACCTTTCTGCACATATCTGGGGGGTGCTTAGTGAGGCATCTTGCCAGCCAGACCCTGCCCTTGTCCCAGTTCTTGGCACCCTGCTGGCAATGTCTGAGCACAAGGGTCATGTCTGCTGAAGCAATGAGCCTTCCTGCACTCAGACAGGTGAGATCTGAGCACACATCACGTCCGGGTGACTTGATTTAACCTTTATTTGTTCCACAACACTTTGTTGGGGGGGTCACCTGGCAACACCTTTCTTTAATTTTATCCTGGGACAAGTGCAATCTTGCAATGTGTGCTTCATGTTGCCTTTCTTTTCCATGGGTTAAAAATAAGTTCATCAGTTATATACAGTCAAATAATTTCAGAATAATTTTGGTATCTTCCTCTGTGAGGTTGTATCCTGTAATTATTTTTTAGAATTATTTTTCTTGTGCATTACAAGTATGAGATTACATGCAGTGTTTGCATTAATTTACTTTTATTCCTGTTATTTTTTCCCTGTAAGACTGGATTTGAAATGATGTCATTGTTATTGCATCTCTTTAGCAGTCACACCCATACTGTATCCATTCAAATTTGTTTCCTGTGCCACTCTGGGCAAAAAAGAAGGGAAGAGATTTAACAAGGACAGCTGTAATTTTCCTAACAGGGTAGAAATCAGCCAATTGGAAGCCCTTTCTCAGCAGACACTGACAAGACACCAGAATACTCTCTCCTCAGGTGAGCACAGCAATGACATCCCTCGCTAGCACTACGGAGTGTCAGTGCAGTGGAAGATGGCGAGCTGGAGGCTGCCAGCCTCCTCTATTTATAGCATCAAGAGCTTCGGGGTGTGAGGCAAGCTGTTTTTAACACAGTGGCATTTTCTTCTGTTTAATCATGGAGTGGCATAATTTTTAGAAAGTCATTACTTCTTCATAAAAAATTAGGCTTCTTTGCCTAGTTGAATAATAGGTGTTAGTGAATAAAAAAAAAAAATCACTTCTCCAAGACTTCAGATGTTTTAAAGGCCATTATGTTGTCTGGCAGATGTAGAAAGGAAAATCAATATATAGCATCGAAGACAAAGAGGAAAAATGCAATGAGACACATCAGTTCAGCTCCTGCTCTCTTTCCCTTGTTTGTCACATCACTTGTGCTGCCAAGCAGAGCAGAAGAGATCCCATGCTCAGGGAAATGCAAAGAAACTTGCTTAGACTGAAGTAGCACTTGCAAGACCTGATAAGCAAAGTAGTAGACTGATTTGTTACAGCAGGTTGGCTTACAATTCACAAGGACTTATTCCTCCTCTACCTTTCCTCTCATACTTTCTCATGTAATTCTTACAGAGGTATCTGAAGGCTCAGACAGAAGTATAGCAGGGCTTTGTCTTTCCAAAATAGAATTTAAATAATTCCCACTGAGTCACACAGTTATACAGAGATGCCTGTTATGCAGACCATACATGGATGTTCATCAGTTATTAGGGAAGAAGGGCAGAAAATGTCCGGTGAAGGACTCCTCATGTTTTGGTAGTGTCCCCTTTTCTGGTAGATGCCATGACCTCCCAGAACTAGTTTATCTTTGTGTCACACAGAAAGGTGATTGGAAGACATTGGAAATGCATCAGCCCAAACTTAACTTGAAAGGAGGCATTATTTGTGCACATTTTAGTATACTGAGCATCCATAGTTTATTTTAATTCTTGCTGCTTAATAGAATTCATACAAGTGAAATAAAACATTTAAAAAATGAAAGAAGCTTCTGCACTGTTTGAGCAATTAGATGTTTGTACATAATTTGTACCTTTAGAATTGCTCATACAATTTTTAATTTTTTTTCCCTTCTTGCACACAGAAAGCAGAAAAAAGAAACAGACATGGACAAAACATGTGAAAGAGCATGGTTTGACCCTAAGGGTAGAGCATAGTGACATGAAAGGAGGAAGGAATGACTCACAGAGGAGTGAAGATGGATGAGTTTGCTGCTGGTTTAATATTTCCCATGCAGCTCTAGCGCAGGTATAGGACAGACCTCCATGTATCAGATCAACTTCACAGACAGATGGACAAACTGATGCTGACATCCAGAAAGGTTCTCTGGACTCAGTGTGAACATGACTAGACCATGTGGGACTGGCAGAAGGAGCCAGAGGCCATGTGGGCTGCCAAACAGTTGGAAGCACCGGACTCCGTTTTCTGTTTTCAGGAGCTGCATCCGCTAAAGCTTTCCCTTGTGACCTTTAGGCTACACTTGAGCTTTGAGACCCAGGAAGGCTGCAAGACTTTTAGTTTGTATTTTGGATATGGTCATGCCTCATCTCCATATCTGAGTTAGTCCTTGGTGTGCACCAACCTACTTCATTTAAGCTCTGGGCAAAAACATGTTTTCCTTCCAGGTCCCATTTCCAAAGGTCAGGTCTAGCCACAGGAGGACAGGTCTAGCCACATTGTACATTCACAGGTCACTTTGGTGGCAGCCTAAATCAGCTTTTTTGCTTTGGTTCTTAATATACAAAATAGAAATTATAATTTTCAACTTTGGATAGGCCAGTACCTTTCCTTAATCATTAGGCAGTAAATGCAACCACTTCATAATCACAAAGTACTAATCTTAATAACTTTATGTAAATACATAAATAGATAAGGGAGTAATGAAATCCCACTATGTTGAAGCCAAGATATGGACAGTTACCTCAGCAAAACTCAGACATGTGTTAGAGTCTATCTTCCTCCAAAATCTTTTCCTCCCTCCAGCCTGCCCCAAGAAGGGGTCCATGAAGTCAATAACGCCTTTAAGTATTTGGATCCGTGTGACTACAAGCAGCAGTTTTGTCATGAACTGGTACCTGTGAAATATGGACTGTGAAATACAAATTATGGGCCAAATCATAAGGCCTTATCAATGTTTGTTTTCAACATTGGCTGTCTGAACTGAGAAAAATGTCTCTGAAGTCTCTAGCAGTCCTCCTCTGTAAAGACTTCCTCATTTTAGCTCCTTGCATTTCTTTGCAGAAATAACTTCCGTTCCTGATACACTCTCTCATCTATTAATGAAAAAAGTAATGTATCTTTAAGTTGCTGTGGTGACTTGGCCTTAGGCCCCTTAATTATGATGTACCCAAGGCCTTAATTAATTTGTAGGACTGTTCAGAAGATGATGTCCCAAAAACCTTCTGAGAGCAGAGTCAAAATCCTTTACTTATCAAAGCAGAAATATTGAATCAGGGCCAGGTGTAATATATTTTCATCCTTTCCAGAAAATGAAATGTTTTTGAGGAGAACAAAGTGCTCTTAGGTGTGTTACAGGTTTATGTGGTGATGTTGTGCTCAAATTTCAAAATTACCACTTGCATAAGGCAGTTGCAATAAGAAGAAATATGAAATTTCATGCTTGGGGGATAACACAGACCTTTTCTCTCAGGGCCTTTTGCTAACGCTGTCTAAGTCTAAAAACATCTGCTATTGACTTCAGCTGGAAGATAATGGCAGAGAAACTTGGACAGCTATTTGGGGTTTAACCAATAGAGGGCTCTATTGGTTTGATTTAAGTCACAAAGAAGGGGGAGCTAGACTTATTTTTTGGAGAGGGCGGTAAGGCTGCTATAGTAAATCCTATAACCTATATAAAAGTGGAGTCAGCTGAAGTGCATTGAAAGAAATGCCTAAAGGGACATCGTTAAGGTGTTACTCCATCTGTTTTGGTTTGTTGTTGGCTTGTTTTGGTGTTTTGGAATACTGATGCTGGTGGACTTGCTTATCTGCTTTTGGAAAGGCGCAATCTACAGCGCTGTGAGGTATTTTAGGAATAGTACCATATTAGCAGTGTGATAATTTTAAATAACCTGCAATGTTTAAAACCTATCGAAAATAAAATTTAATGTCTGTAACTCCTTCACCAAATATTTTTTAGTCATATTCGCTCTTGCAATGTATATTTTAAGCATAACACACAAAGATAGATGAAAAAATGAAAATATGTGTCAATAAACGTGAAAGTAACTTAAGTGAAAATATTTGTTTTCCTAGCTAGTTAGGGTTTTTATTATATTCCACTTAAGATTGAACATATTACTGGCTCAGCTATAGGAGGCCATACAATAAAGGGAAAGATAACCTAGAGTCTTTCTGGGGTGTTTAACTGCTATCCAGTGCCTGACCTCTCTCACTAAACAGGTCTTGATGCCCTGACTCACCTCTTCACTGCCACAAAAGGCCTTCCCATTCCACTTTTCAGTTATTGTTCCCCATTTCCCAGTGACTGAAAAGATGCTGGTCCCCCAGCATATCTTGCTCTCACAGGTTAGATATACTGCAGTGTATATGTTCTACAACGCACAGCAGATGAAATTCTTCGTTGTTGTAATGTGGACAGCACTGGAATGAAAAAAGGAAAACGGCACTAAAAAAACATGCTTGTAGATGCACGATGGCAAGCATACACATCTGCATATAAATATTATATATGCATATCTTTTTAATGGGACACTATGATTGTTAGGCGCGCTTGCCCAAACATGAACTCTGCAGCTAACCAAGCAAAAAACCCTCTCTACACAAATGTGTGTTTACATACATACGTACATAAGAAAAATATATATCCAGTCTATAATTTCAGTGTGTATGAAAACAGTGCACTGAAGTTCATTGTATTGTGCAAGCATAGTTTAAATTCCATTTTTATGCAATGGTGCAGTGACAAGCTTCCTATAAAATAAATATGGGCCGCAAATGAAAATACTTCAGCTTTCTGGTCTTACATTTTTTCGTAGTAATGAATACAGACTTCAACTTGCGAAAATATAAAATGATCCTGCTTTCAGTATAAATGTCCCTCAAAAAATCGATTCCAATTTCATCTTTGTTTTAGTTAAAAAAAATGAAAGAACAAAAAGATCAGAACTATGAATAATGACTACCTGCAGTTTTCATAAATAAATATCTCCAAAGCAGTGGAAAGCTGTAGGAATGCATGGATACTTTATTTTCTCTTCCCTCATGAATTTGTTGTGTTGTGGGAATGTATATAAATAGATGTCTAGATATGGTGCAGATTCAAATTCAGCCATTTTCTCCAAATAAAAACATATGTTTCCCTCTTGATGTTGTTTTTTGTCCTTTGGAATCCATTAAGACATTAATAATGGAAAGTCTGCAGTAATGTATGGTCTACCTCTGATGTTTTTAAAAAAAATCTCATAAATATGAATCTATAGGTACAAGAAAGCTGTATACGCTTATGCCCATGTCATAAATCATCCATCCTTTGTTTAAAAAAAAAAAGAAAAAGAGGTGGGGGAGGAGCAGGGAATGATGATTTTCTCACTGGAACCATTGCATCTTATCTAGGGAGGGTTAAGAAATACTGCTGTTGACACTTACCTAGATATTTTCACAATGTCATGTCCCATTTGCTGTTCCTCAATTGGAAGGATGTTTTCCTTCTCTACAATTTTCAGGAAGGGAGAATCTTGTTCTGCTTTCCAGTCTTGTAAGAAAGAAATTACTGCCTTTCCCTACCTCCGAGGTACAACTTTAACTCATAATCCTCCCCTATCCCAAGGAAATAAGTAGATAATGTGATATGTGCAATGTGAACTGATTTGGGATGCTTTCAGTTTAGTGTCTCCAGTCAGGAGAAATGGATACAGCTCAATTGTTTCAATAACTGCATATGTGTTTTTACTCTGGGGTCCATGCTATGTTTGCTTAGAGAAAGACAAATGTACTAACCAACCTTGCATATGCACCAATGAACAGAGTGGAAACTACATTATTGCATTAACTGCATCTCATGGAGGAAACCTTATCTAAAAGGAAGTAAAAGAAAAACAGCTTGGAAACCAATAGCTTAGCTATTGGTGCTTACCTTGAGTATCTGGCTTTTAATAGTACCACACTTGAAATACTGGTGTGCTACAGCATTTTATTCTTCTCTTTCTTCAGGGCATATTGGTACACCCAGCACTTTATTCCTGAGAAAGTATTCATATTAAATGGATTACTAGATTTAAATGTACTACCCAATACTGATGACTAATATACTGTTATTCTGTCCCTCCCTCACCCCTCTATAATCAGCAAAGCATGCTCAACAGTGGAGTGTTTCACAGTAATTTTTGGTGATGTTTTGCCTTGCATGATTGAAAAGTATTTCTGAGGGGGACAAATAAGCTTGCCACCAAACTCTCCCCTCTATTTGCCTTGCTGATGTTACAGAGAGTAGTTCACTGCAAGATATGAAACAAGGAATGCAGTAGATTGGGATGCTTCAATGGGAAACAAAAATTGCAGCTCACTGCCTTCATCTCCCATCTGTATTATTAGCACCGTATAGATTTAATAATTAGATGATTGAAGACATTTTGATGATGGAGCGGTTTCTATGATCTGCAAAAGAAAGCATCTGTTTTCCTCATGTACCAATTAATTATTTATACTGCAGAAAATACAGTATACTACCTTGAGGATGAGCAGGTTGGATGTTTGTGTAAAAACAGCAAGGCCTGGCCTGGAAATTATGTCATTCTGACCTTCAAAGTCTCTGAAATAATTATTTTTCAGACATGCAGTAAACAAACAGTACTCTCTTCTGTCTTCACTTCCACCTCACTGTTTGCCCTCCTGTCCTCACAGAGTGCCTGTCAGCTTAAACATCACCTTTCCTTTTATTTTCCATTTCCTGTCTATGTGTTTTATTAGCGCCTTTTTCTATTTTACAATCCACACTGATTCGACATCAGCTTCATCCCTCATAAGCTCTACTGTTGAGACTAGGCAGAGTTATGCATTGTGGGAAATATGCAAAAGCACCCAAACCTTTTTTTTTTTTCATGATTGTCAGGCGTGGATTCATTTTGGGAAATATATATTTCCAGAGGCTAGGACTTACTAAAGTTTGCAAATCAAAGAAAAGCAGATCCTTGGATCTCACAAAATGTGTTGCTTTGTATTATGACAATGGTGTTCACATGCCTGACATCCTCATAATAATATTAAGCCCTTTTTTTTCTAGCATTATGTACTTTATACATTTGTATAAATGTCACAGCTTGTAATCACTTCCTTTGTCATCGACGATTAATCTAAAAAAATCGAATAATTCACTGCCCCTTGCCATTTACATATCGCCTGCTACCATCTGTTCTTCTCAGCAGCAGTAAATGATGGGTAATTAACTCAGTGCCTTTGTCTTTCCCTTGCTGAATGTCTGACACATATAGATTTTCCTCTGTGTGTGTGTGTCTGTGCGCGTGTGCCTGCGTGCGTGCGCGCGCGTGTATGCGTGTAGGGAAAGGAGAGGGGGATAGGAGCAACAGAGAGGAGAAAAAAAGCAAAAGATGCTGTGAGCCCAACCTGAGGAAAAAAAGAAAACAAAGTCAGTACAAAAGCATTTGCAAAGGAGAAACAGGACAGAAATGTTGGGGCTGCAAAGGGACTCTGTCACGTGGCCTTTTACTCGCTTAATGTCAAAAGAAAGTGGGACCCGGCTGCAGACAATAGCAGCCCTGCACATGCAAGTACCTTTTTCTAAAGCTCTAAGGTCAAGGTCAAGATGCAGCAGCGAGACAAAGCTTCATATGTTCCTCTTGTCAGCCTGGGTGCAAAGGGGGAAGATGAAAATGAGGCCAAATGGAGGGAATACACAATGCCATTTGGCTCCTGGACTGGAAGCCAGAAGGTTCATAATGTGTCATATTGAAACTATGATATAGTGGCTCTGCATATTGCATCCTTAGACAAGTGAGCATGAGGCAATATGCAGTGTAAAATTATAAAAAGAAAAGCAATAGTCAAAGAGCTTTTTGCCCTTCCTGCTAAACCCTGCAAGCCACCCTGCCCCCAGCTGTGGAAAGGCCAGAAAAGAAAGCATTCCCTTGGCATCATAGGAAATATGACATGATAGCCTAAGCAGCATCTTCTGGCTTGTCTCTTTGATATTGTTTATAAAGAAAGAGAGAAAAAAACCCCTGAAAATAGTTCAAAATACTTTTTAGTGAAGGTTTTTAAGATGGAGAAAACATAACAATGTGTCTTGACTACCGTTAAATGACTGTTTATTTACATGTATTTGTTTTAATTTATTTGTCCTTAGGTAGTATCTGGAAGCCTCCTTCAGGGTTGAGGGCCACATTGTGCTAGGCAGTGTAAACCATGTAATATGACATATTATTGTCACTCACAACATCCTCAGGGGCTGACCAATGCTGAGTGTGATGTGCTGTGTCTTTCATTTAAAGAAAAAAAAAAAAAAAAAAGGAAAGAAGAAAAGAAGTTATTTTTTAATGGGATCCTGTTAATCCCAAGGGAGTTACATTGCCTAGATGGAACTTCATGCCAGCTCAGTTATTTTACTTATGTTATCTCTATGCCACATGTTACTGTGTGTGAAGCTTTGGATTTTTGAACAAGGGAGAAACAACTGGAGATAATTTCTCTATGATTCAAGACTTACTCTTCCCAGTATTCTGCCCCAAAACACTCTCTCCCAGGGTTTTTTTTCAAGCCTTTTCAAGCAAGGCCATGATATAGGTAACATCTCTTGCTGATTTTACACAAACTTTTTTGAATGGTTTTACATCTCTTCAGTTTCCTTCTATTCCAAATAACCATATAACCTTACTCAAATCTGACTCCCATGTTACTGCATACTCCTCAAATGAAATTCCCTGCATATGTACTGACCTTGGAAAGTGACTCACTCTTGTTCAGATATCTTAGTTTGCGTAATAAGTTTAATGAAATTTAATATGAATGAAAGATAATTATTTGATCCATCAGCTTCAAAGCTGAGTAGTGCCAACTGATGTGATGGAATGTGAATAACAGTACTTGTGGGAAGTCCAAGCAACACCTACACTGCTAGTCCAGCTAGAGTTTCTTTCATGAAAGTTTCCCATACCTAATAAAAAAGTCACTTACATCTGACACTGGTCACTTCCAGATTCTCTGGGGGAAGTAGTGGTGCTGCTATTAATGCCTCTCATTAGATATCCTTTCAGGCTGGAAGGAAAAAGTCTTGCTACAAACTACTGATAATTTCTAATATTTTATCTCCTGGTTTTCCTCTAGCTAAACTAGGTGGATGTTCAGGTTAGATGAGTGAATGTAGTTAATATGGAACCACAAGGAATTGGCAAATCACCTCAAAAGGTCTATAGGAATGGATATAAGGGCAACAAAAGTAAAAGAAGTTAACTAACAAGGTTCTACCTCATTAGATTATATGAAGATTATAATTTAAGATTTAATAATTATAAGAATTTAAGATTATTAGAAATATCCTATTGCTATCAGTGAGATGAGACTTTTTGTCTTTCTTATAATGCATGGTAAGCATGACTTGTACTCATAAGTTTCCAAATACAAGAGGTCAATGAATATTAATATTTAGTATTTTTATTTTGTATTGAAAGGGTGTCTAGCAGCCTTGATTGCTGCCCAAGTCAGGAAAACACCAAAAAATCTTACCTTGCTCCAAAATCCCTAATGGCTAAGAGGCAACAGGGGCCATAGGTTGTCAAAAAGTGGTGTGAGACAGAGGAACACGGGGATAGAGGATAATAAAGACAGTAGTGGCACACAAGGCAATTATATCAATCAGCACACCCCTTCTCCCTGCTACCTTTTATGTGTGTCAATAAAAGAGTGCTTAAAGGAGGGAAATTATGAGGATTTTCTGTTTGCGTGAAGCACGTTCCAAGTGAGCTAAAAAGAAGGAGAATCCAGGAAGACAGAAAGCATGAAAACTTTCCAGAGAAAAAAAATTAATTTTGTCCAGAAGACCATCACCATGTGCTGATTGGAAGAAAGTGTATACACTTTCATTGAATGAAAAATGACAGGGTGGCCAGGGCACAGACTGTGAAGGACTAGAAAGGGAATAGAAGAAAGCCATGAATGATGACATAGATAAAGGGGAACTGGTGGAGGGATGAGGAAAAAAAAATAGAAAGAAAAGAAAGAAGGATACAGCCTCTCTGCTACTGAAGAGAAGATGAGATTGAGTAGCACAAAAGAATAAAGTGAGAGATGAGGATGACTTAAATAATAGGAAACTTCTGGATGTAAAGTTAAAAGTTGAGTGATGTCCACTAGGAAGTGTAATAATCTGTAGCATATGGTGGAAGGATACTTAGGTAGACTTAGATGAACAAGAAAAAACATGATGCAGGCAATAATCTTGTATCATCTGGAAGATGCACTGGATGGCTGAGATCTTTTCTGTCTCATAATAATATCTCTGCTACTTGTACAAGCTCTGTAGTTTAAGGCAATGTATTCACACTGTGAAAGTGCAGAAGTACACATTGATTTGTCAAGAGACCATGTAACATAGAGAAATATTTTAAAAATCTTTGCATATGAGAGGAATTTCCAAAATCTTTTTGTGTGTGTGTGTATACACACATATGTATATATATTTTTTATACATATATGTATCATTGAATTCCTCTGTTGTGTAAGAAGTAGATGTTTCCAGTGTATTCAAATCAGGCTTCATTTGCAATATTAGTGTGAAACAAGATAAATTCAAAAGCCAACATTTTTGTATATGCTATGTCATTAAAGACAATGATGTAAAAAAACTTAACTGAAAACCATATTTGATAGTATATGTATTTACAACTGTGTACTTATCAGATTAAAATATTAGTTCAAACCTTCTATCAAGTTAAAGTGTAGAGTTTATGTTTTAAAATAAACAATATATAAAACTAATGAAGACAGCATTTCTCCTTCCATTTTTACTACAGATACCTTATCTGCAGTGCAGATTTCTAATGCATAGCTTGTATTCCACTAGCAACAGAGATCTGCTTTTTAACTCACAGATGACAGTTCTGACTCCAGTCTTGTGATATATTCACATTTTTGGAGGGCTTATTTCCTGAGGGTGTACAACCATTGTTGATGTAAGCACACTGTGTACATATGGAAAAATGAATGGATGGCTGAGCACGGCACTTGGACATATGCACATTCTTGATATTGCCTGAATTTGAGGCAGAGTGTGACTTCACTGATGTCTGGTTTGTGTTGAGTACTAAAACAGTAGCTTTTTTACTTTTATCACTCACACTGTACTGTGTCACCACACAGGGAACTTCCTTGGTAATGGCTTTCTAAAGCTGATATATTCATAGTGATGCAACATTCAGTGAATTGCTATATAAGTATTTTTGTGAACATCATATTTTTGCTGAAAGATGGGGAAACTATATTGTATGAAAGCAGATAATTGTTAAAGCTTCTGAAGATGGGAAATGAATTAGAGGAAGAAAACAATCCTTCCCTTGAAGGGAACAATACTGTACACTCTGCAGTAGGTCACTAAGAAAGATTTTTGATGAACTGAAATTTTTAATTGAAAGAAAGAGCTGACGATAAGGACCATTGGGCTTCAGCCCAAGACTTAAAAGTCCAGGTGTCCCCTAGGTTCTTTGTACATCAGTAGACAGCTTGGTCTTAGTGTGCACAGGCTGGACCATTACATAAAATTTGAGGTAATTTTTCTCAAGCATTATACTGCCCCAGACAAAAAAAATTCTTGGTTAACATAATTGTGAGGGGATCCTCAAACACCTGCTTTATGTGTACTACAGATGGATGTTTTCAAGAATGTTTCTTAAGATCTTTCATTAAAAAAATAATTGCAAGACACACCCAGTAAAAAATATTAAAATCAAGTATAAATAGTTAAAGAATGAGAAAAGCACTGATGTCTTGCCACCATTTGATAAAAACAAAGCATTTTAATTGATATGTTCACTGTATCATTCACTCTTGTGGTGCTCTTTGACATTTCAAGCATAGATATTTGAACCTCAAGCATTTAATGGACCTGGCCTACTGTTTTGTATTGATCCACCTCACTGTAAATCACTGGTGATGTTCTTTACTCCCTCCCTGTAAAATGAAAAGAAATCAAATCAAAGTGTCCTGAACTTGTTGATTCAAAGCTGTTTCATCTATCAGTATAGAAAAATTCTATCAGTATAGAAAAATAGGTTAACAGTCTTTTTCACAGTCTTTCTTCTGCAAAATGAATTGCAATGGCCTGGCTTAAAGTAACCTGGATCTCAGTCATAAAAGCAATATGCTGCCAGAGTGGCAAATCCAGAATTTATCACTCATGTATATTTCATCTGCACTTGCCTTTATTATTTTTTCCTGCTCAGGGATAAGACCCCATTGCTAGGATATCTCAGAGCTGTTTGGCTAGTAAATTTGTGGCAAGTCAAATTTAGAATTGAGGAGCTAAATTTTCGATACTCTTTCGATTTTTTTAAATCGATGATTTAAAAAAAAAAGTGTCTTCAGAAGGAAAGAAATGTTATCCATTTTTTTTCCTGTATCCTCTTTTGAGCTTTACCTTTACTTTTCTCCCTTTGATTCCTTGCAAAAATAGAGAAGATGTGTTTTCTTAGTCTAAAGAAAATCTTCTAAAGCTCTGAAGTCATTTAGGTCCTTCTGCATGTATGAAGAGATATTGAGATATCATCTGCAGCCTGTCCAGGATCTGAAGCCCCATGAGAGATTGTTCACCTGATCTTTTCTGCTTGGCTAGGACAGTGAGTTCATAAATAGTCTCAGTCCTTATCTAATTCAGGATTTTCATTTATATCCTCATTTGACTTTACAATTCTACTGTTCTGTGTGAGATATTGCTTAGACTTTAATCTCAGGAGGGGAAAAAGGAATTGTAGCATTCCACTATCGATTATTTTTGAAAGACCTGTAGGTTGCCACAGTCTTGAGGTTGAACATCTTGAAACATTTGGGGACAAATTTGACCTAAAAATAATTTAAGTACAAATCTGGATCTAGTTGGACACAATGAGAAGTCTGACAAAAACACTAATCCTTGTAAGATAAAGGAAGCTAAGACATAAGAATTAGGCTTTGCCTAAGATTTTTTCTTCCTACCTACTTTTTTTCCTGTTACAGTAATGTTTAAAAGTATTTTTTAATTGTGTAAGTAGTGTATTTAATATGCAAGGAGGAGTAGGTCTGGAATTAGAGTAGTGTACTAGCAAATGACAAAGCTCTTCTGAAAGTCAAAATAATCTGAAAGAACAGAGAGAAAAATCAGAGCACACTGCAGTAAAAATTGGACCCCAGTCAGTGCCAGACTGCCAACTGTTAATAAATTATGTCTTTGGTCTGTCATATTTGAGATATTGAACTGAAATGTCAGTAAGAGTGTTCATATGCTGCTATTTGATGCTGGAGACTCATTATTAAAGACAGGTTGTCTATTCAAAAATTTCTTCCCTTCTTGTCTTACTTCATGCTTAACCAAATGGATGTATGTCTTTCAGCACAGTTGTCCTGGACCACTCACATGAATAAGCCAGGATCTCTATAAACTTGTGGTGTGTCTGTGGATATGATATTTGTAGGGAACATGGCTAAGCAGTGTGGCAAGTAACGAGAAAAACTGATGAAACTTATTTCAACACCTATTGAAAGAATAGTTTGGATTTTATAATCCACATGTAACTGCATTATTAAACCCTTTGATAGTCTCATGAGAATTCAAAGATTCATCTTCTGATTTAATCAGAGTAGCAAATATGTAGAGGAAAATCACAAAATAATTTTTCTGCTTGTTGATGCAGAAAAAAAATCTTTGCTTCTAAAATCTTAACTGAACACATTATTAAGAATTTTTTGCCAGGCAGACAGTGTGCCAATAGAAAAGACAGAGATTATTATCAGTATATTTTTCAGCATCATAAAGCAATAAGAAAATAGTTAAGAATGAAATCAGTGTCCATACAGTTGGAGAGAGGACTACAAGAAAATGTTAGTCAGAAAGTACTGAGCCATAAAGTCAGCCTGAAAGTTGAATACAAATTGAACTAGAAGTTCTAAAAAATTTCTAGATTTTGTTGTGATTAGAGCCACAGAACATGGTGATATTCCTAATGTTTTGGTTTCAAGTAACTATTTGCAAGGTCTCAGTTTTCTACTTCTCCATATCCAATCATGCTTGTACACATGCCCCAGGGAACTTAAGGATGTTAATGAGTGTAAGTTTTAGGTTATTTTCTGCAAAGAGTCTTGTACTAAATCTCCTGAAAGCTTGAGCTGGCATCTATCAAGTACTTATAATGCTTGACCTACACAACAGAATTTTTTCTTTCCCTCTCTGCCTTTCAGCTGTGGTTTGGACAATCAGCACTCAGCTTTAGGCATTACCCTCTTCCTGTTAAATCTCACATCAGAACACCTGAAGTGACCAGTCTATTTGCAAGGGAGGAAGTCGGATACTGAAGAAAAAAGAAACTTACTAGCAAAAGTATTTTAATACAGTTTTATAATGCAAAAAACAAAAATTGTTATACCCACTGACTGGCAGGAGCTGATACCATGGCACTCTTGCAGCCATGGTATCTTGTAATCCATGGTATTATTTGCTTCACTCAGCACTGGCTGAATATGGGACACTGACTACCTTCTGTGTTTCTGTATCATGTTCCATTTTACTTGATCAGCCCTTATTTCTCAGTTTGAAAGGTCTTGACAATAGAATTTTTTTAATCAGTGAGTAATATTTTTTCCTAAAGTGGCTTATGGTAAAATTGCTTTTAAGACTGTTAGGAGGGGTTATTACTGGTGGAACCCAGACCTAGATTCTGTGGCTGCCATGGAGATAGAAAGTGGGTATCTGGGTCTTGCTTTCATGTTTGGAACCAATATTCTTTGAAAGAAATATTGACTTTCAAATGAGTTTTATCCCTTGTGGTTTTCAACACTTTTATTTGAGAAATTTGCAACTACCTCATATGTTAGGGTTGTACCTGAAATACCAGTTAAACCATGCATACATGTCAAGCAATAGCTTTTTGCTTGTCCTTAAATATGAGAAGAGGTTTTGCTTTGGATAAGGCATTAAAAAAACTTCCCTGGAACAGAATTAAAAGGAATCCATGTTTTTAGGACAAGTTCAGTCTAATTAATAAACTCTGTCAATACTCATTATGCCTTTTAGACTTGCTTCAACAGAATTAAGTTATCTATATCCTTGCAATTTATAGTTGATATTATCCATAAGCCTACAGTGTTACATTGCAAGGTACACCTTGAGTCTCCTACAATCCTGACACTTTTTAGTTGTCCAACAATACTTAAATCTTAAAAGTGAAGAAAAAGGAGGACAACCTTGTGTGACAATGCCTGATGTAAAATACAGCATGTTTTGTGCTGCAGCCATGTCCTTAAAAATTTATCATATACTGTCCCACCAGGAGATGCCTGATTACTGGGGCAATAGCTTCATTTGTAAGCATCCCCTTTGGCAGCCCAGGAAAGGACAGCCAACTAACTGACAGCAGCATAGCATTTAAGTCATGGCTCTGGTGCAGAATTGAATATAGAAGAGAAGGAATGACTAGCTATTGAACTGCAGTAGAGAAATTATTTGTGCTGCCTGCTGATATAAAGCCTGCTATGCACAATAAGAGCTGTTTCGTTCCCCTAGATTTTAGGTTTACAGCTCACCACAGTGTTGGTAGAACATAACATACTGGCAAGTTTATTCTTTCTTATGGCTTGGGCAATTATTTGGCATTGATTTTCTTAAAGTTTTGTCTTGCATCTTTTTGTTGGCAAACTTTGCAGAAGAGTTTGAGCGAGTCAGTAAGATTTGAGAATACAGATGAGATCAGTACTTGTCTCATGCTTTCCTTTTATGAGACAGAAATAACAAAATTGGAGTTTTCAACCCCCCTTTCCAGACACACACTCACAGAGGGAGCGATGTACATGTATTTGATTTATGTGATTTGATTTTGTTCCCTGATAAAAATCTCATGCTTCTTAACCTTTCCATCTACTCTGCTTATTATAACCAAAATACTCTGAATTGGCTCCACATGATGGGACTGCTTTCTCATTTGCATTTTTTAAGCAGTGACTCTGCTCTTACACAAAACCAATTGACCAGTTGTGCTGAAGTGATATAATAGCATTATGTTGTGCTGAATTAAACAACAGAGCCTAATTATCTGTGATTTAGTTGAGTACTTTATGAGATATTTTCAACCACACAGAAAAATTGTGAAGTACCGCTGCACAGATTTGGTAGTAATTTCCAGGTTTTTTGTCTAGGTGAGAGTGGCATAATGTGCAAAACTATGAGGAATCTTAAACTGTTGCCTGCACACTGTTTTATTGTGTGATGATTGTAATTGGAGCCATTTTCTGGTTATCCTGTTCTCTATCGTGAACAGTTCAGGAAGTGCTATTCATGATATTATGTAAATCAAGAAGACACTTTACTAAATTGGTGTTAGTAGAAAATAAAGATCACCCCCTTAAATTCTGATAATGTTATTCTTACCAGATAGTCTTATTCATATGCAAGTAGGAAGAATATTTCCATGGCCTTTTATAATGATTTAAAAAGTATTTCTAAGAAGTCAAAAGCACTCTAAGTGAGCGTTTTTGTCTTCTCTTGGATATGCATTGCCTTCTTTGTAAGTTCATCTTTAAAACTAGGGTGTCTAAATTTAGACACATGACACATAAAGCTATGTTTAATGTAGTATTTAAAGTTGGCAGAGATACAGACACCTGAGTTTCAGGCATTGCATTTGAAAACTGTTCCTTCTATCTATAGATACAATAACTCCTGAGGATGTTAACAGAGCTGTACCTGGGCCTATCAAGAAAACCACACTGCCCTTCTTTATTGTGGTCCAATCTTGGCTTCTCAGGCGAATTCAGAATGCTGTAGGTTCAACTTGCTTTTTGTAATGAGCCTAGTGGGCAGAGTAGTGTGATTTGAACTCACAGGGGGCATTCCTGACAGAGTTCAAATCTCTTACAGTGTCTTTAGACAAAGACCTTTCTTTAAAGTCAGTTGGAAAACTGAATAGACCAGATGAAAGGTGGGCTTTATACTCCAAGTATATGTATCCTACACCAAACAGAGGCCCTGTGAGAAGGAGAGAGAAGTTGAAGTGTTGCACCTACTCTCCTGAGGAGAGAGTTTCAAACACTTGCTCATGAAAACATTCCATTCCTGTAATGACGCTTACCTCAGTTCATAACAATCACTCACATGAATATGACTGCAGGAATGACCCAGTTTTTTATTTTAAGGCAATTGTCATAGGATATTTGGGTCTGTGTCATATCAAAGGTCCTTTGAGCTGGGTCAGCCTCTGAGTTGACGTGGTATAGGTGAATGCCCTGTAGAAAGGCCCATTTGCAAGTCAGCTCTTTGGAAATCCCCAGTAGGATGGCCAAGCGAGATGGCACTAGTAGCTCACAAACCAGCTTTGCAGTAAGGGGTCCCAGTTTGGGCATGACTTCTCTGTGGATCACCTTGCACAGATATGTCAGCCTCCCTCTGTGCTTTTGGCCTGATCTTAGAAACTTTGCTATTGTGTAGCCTTGTGGTCATATAGAATTAATCCACTGAGAAGCTGGAGACAAAAGGAATGATCAGGATGAAACACCCTGATCCATTAGGAATTGAACTCAGGACCAGTTTTAAGCACAGAGCAGTCCAACAGACACCAAGATGACTTCCTTCAAGGTGGTGAGTTAGGGCCAAACCTCAGAGCTCAGATGGCTTGATCTCCCTCTGTGGCTTTTGCCTAAGTCAGACACAAGAGGCTTGTGACCTATTTACATGACATAGAAAGAGTAAAAAGAATAGAAGTTCTTTCAGAATTCAAAAACAGAACCAGGAGATGGTGACAGGTAATTGTGCCTCTTTCCCAAAGCATTTTCCCTTGTGAAAACTTGTGTGGATTTTTCCTTACCTTTCCCCTTCTCTATGTATATGAGATTCCTCAGAGAGGTGTTGGAGAGAAGGTATATCCTTAGAGGGATGCAGAACATTTTCAGAGTTTTCAGAGCATAAAAATGTACTCAAATCCCACAGCTTCTCTGCGGAAAACAGTTGTGCAATTCTCTTGGTATATTTTGAAAACATGTCTGTCTGCTTTTAGCAATAGACTCATACCTTTCCAGTGTAGATTTTCTCTTTAACAAGCCTAATTTATAGTCTTATCTCAGTGTTTCCAAGTTTCAATTTCTGGTTGAAAAGTATGATCCAAAGATCAGACTGAACACTCATTTATGGTTAATAAATTTAGATTAGGGAAAAAAATATATATTCTAGTGGACTTCCAAATAGTATACCCCAGGCAACAAAAGTAAATTGTTTTAAGATAGATTTTAGAAAGTTTATGAAACTGCATGTCCATATACTCATGCAGACAAATGTAAAACAAGAACAGATATAAACAAAATCCCAAAGGCATAACCTACCTGGATCCCAGATCCCAGATAACACCACTGACACTGGTGAATGACTAGAAAATTATCAAGAGCAAGGTGGACTTGCTTTCATTTTCATACTATCCATATATTTTCTATACTGTTTTGTGTTGAGAATCTATATGATACAGAGCCTGCTTTGTTCTTATTCCCCTTTGTCTACTAAAAATGTATATGTAAAAGTCAAAACAAATGCAAGTATGGAACCAAGAGATTTATGGGATTTTTTTCTTCCAGTGATTTTCTTCATCCTGACCTTTTACTTAATAGTAATTTGGCCCATTGCTTCTTCAGGGCATTGCTGATCTTCCAGCTATCATAGATCTCCTGATCTTTTTTTTTCTGACACCACTAAAATTTCCGTAGATTCTTTGCTCACCTCTCTGCGCACAATCTCACTGAGCTAAGCCATATTTGTCTTATTATCTTGTCTTTTCCCAGGTCATTATAGGGTAAATCCAAGCTTATTAGGAACTTACTGTTCTCTTCACACTGGCAAGACATGACCTTGCTATTTATAGCTGATCCAGTTTTGGTGCAGTCACTTCATATCAAAACTGAGGCAGCTGCAGCTACTTATGAAATCTAGCAAACGTTTTAATTGGATGGATACTATTGTTAACACAGATACAGGATAATTTTCAAATTTTTGTTTTTGAATTATTAAAGAAGGCATGTCAGGAAAAATCTCAATGATAATAATTTCAGCTATAGGCCTCAAGCCCATTGATTTATCCAATATGACGTGACTGCAGTGACCAGCATGTGCTCTGGAGGTTTATCTGACACTGCTGTTTCACTGAAGCACAGTCGTCTTACAAAGTGGATAAAGTTCAGCTGAGCAGTTTAAAGAGCACATGTACCACTGACTTCCCTTGGAGACAACTAAAACAAATAAGAAAATAAAATTTTCAGTGACTTATCTGCTGTTTAAATAATAACTGTCTTCTATAGAAGACATAAATAAATGTACGTTTGCACATATTTTGTCTGAATACACTTTTATACCTGTTGCTGAATGCTTTGGTCCTTTCCAGCTGGTGGTTAATGGGCAATATCTCACATGTCTGTTAAACTAATCCTGGACTTCTGGTGAAAAATCAGCAGAGAAAACAAAACAGAAAAGAAATGGATTGTATTTCATCCAACTCATGGTTTTTCACAAGGTAGTAGACTTGTCTCTGACAAGCACCTTTTCCCTGTCTAAATACATTGCATAGTATGAGCACAGTGACTTAGAAAGAGACTAAAAGCAGGCAGTGAGCACTGGTGTTGTGATACTCTGTCTCACTGCAGGTGTTCTTCTAACACGGGATTGCCCAAGCACAACTCGTTCATTGGGATTTGCACCGCTCTGCTGCTTCAGTCGCATAGAACTGGTGCCTGCTTGGTCCTGGACCCGGCTTGGGTGGCTCAGGGGCTGCTGGGGGAAGGAAGGAGTCTGGTGGCTGCCTGCCCTTGCTGCCCGGGTTCAGGGTCTGCTCTGCCTCTCCCACGCACGGTTTGATGGCAGAAGTGAGCCAGCAGAGTATGGCACTGTACTGGAAGAGAACCTGGGAAAGGGGGACGGACCACCAACAGGCCTCGTCTGTGTTGTCTGTCTTCAGAATGGAAAGAGAGGATAGTTAGTCTCTGAGCAGATGGAAAGTGCCAGATCCAACTCAGTGAAAACTACATTTTGTATTGTAGGCACTTGCAGACCCTGCTGCCAACAGCACAGGCAGTGTTAGGGTTACCATTTACACCCACATCCTGTCTGTGTCTTCAGCTGACATTTCATAGAACCATAGAACAGTTTGGATTGGACAGGACCTTAAATTTTATCTAGTTCCAAACCCCTCCCATGGGCAGGGACACTTTCCACTTGACCAGGTTTCTCAAGGCCCCATCCAACCTGGCCTTGAACACTAACAGGGGTGGGACACCCACGGCCTCTCTGGGAAACCTCTTCTAATGTCTCACCATCTTCACAGGGAAAAATTTCTTTCTAATACTTAACCCAAATCTATTCTCTTTCAGTTTAAAGTCATTGCCCTTTCTCCTATCACTACATGCCTTGTAAACAGTCCCTCTCCAGGTCTCTTGTAGCCTCTTTTGGTACTGCAGGGCTGCTACAAGGTCTCCCCAGAGCCTTCTCTCTTCTAGGCTCAGACCCCAATGCTCTGAGCCCTCTGTCGTAGGTGATGTGCTCCAGACATCTGATCATCTTTGGGGCCTTCCCATGGACTCATTCCAACAGGTCCACATCCCTCTTATGTTGGAGGTCCCTCTAGGGCTGGATGCAGCTCTCCAGGTGAGGTGTCACCAAAGCAGAGCAAACAGGGAGAATCACCTCCCTTGAAACCCTCAGCGTGAATCACACACCCCAAATTTGCTACAATGCACGTGTGCCAGGGCACTCCGGGCACTATGGTCTCCCTGGGGAGCAGTGGGGCTCTCTGGGGTGCCATGGCAGGCCCTGGCAGCCCATCCCATATCATCCCAGTCAGAAGCAGGAAAACTGGAAGGCACCACAGAAGCCCAGCCCAGGCATCTCCCCGGGGATGGGCTGAGGCTGGGACAGGGTGGTTGGTCTGTGGGTTGGGGTATAGAAAAGAGCCAGTGAGGTTAACCAGGGTCAGACATGCCCGTGATGTGCAGGCAGGGCCCTGGGGATGAGGAATGTGCTCACAAGCTGAGGTACCCATGGATGTGCCTCCATGTTACGTTGGGGATATGTGTGCGAAATTAGGCTCAACAAAACTGCCTTGGGGTGCAGGGCAGAGATTTTTGGGGGTTTTGGCAGATGCAGTTTTGACATTGAACTTTTGTTGCAGGGGGCTGACTGGCTGCCAAGGGCCCTGACAACAGTTCTGTCCTGCTTCAGGAAGCAAATGTGACACTCCAAACTTGGAGATGTCCAGATATCCTGTGCCTTCATTGTGGGTGGGAAACAAATGTATATGGAGAATGAAAATCCACCTATGGTAAATACCACGTCCTTTGATATGACCATCTGCCATTTCTTTAGATCCTCCATTTCTTTGTAGACTGTTCTTGGAAATGAGGATAAATATATAAAATAATTTTCTTTTGTTTGCAATGACACACTTATAATACCTGTCATTGCAATGTTAGGAAGGACAGTATAACAGCTATAGTAATATCAGATAAAGGGATACAAGATTAAACATACATATTTTTTGAAAAAAAGATCATTATAGATTAAAAAAAAAATTCAAGTTATTTCTGATTTCCTTCAAACCACTGTGACTCCTTTATTGGTCTCACTGAATTTCAATCCATTATAGATTTGCTCTGATTGTCCTTTGTGGCTACATTGCATTCATCCAAGCTATCAATTTTATTCTTTGTCAGGCAAGATAGAAACAGAGCTTTCATGTGCTTCTGGCATTCTTAAACTCAATCATGTTTAAGATGCATAATTCTGTTGTTTTAGGAACTTGGTGTTCTTCACATTCTGAACTACCTCCGTCAAAGTTTCTATGCATGAAGTGATAGGAAATCTTTAAAAAGTCAGTAAGGTTCTAAAACAAAAACAAAAGTGAGAAATGTGGAATTTCACAGCAAAATTAAAACTAGAAGGACATTAATGTACATTTTCCTGAACCTTACTCCTTATATGCAATAATTTTGTCATCACTTTATCTTCTTAACAATGAAATCGTGGCATTATCAGGAAGAAAATAAAAATTAATAATCTTGTGGTAAGGCACAGCATGTAAAGTTTTAGTTTTGTTTGAGTCAGAAAAGTTATTTCTACTTTATACTTATTTATATGGGTTTTTTCTCTGACTTTCTTTTTACTTTAACAAACAAAAAATCTTTATCTCTGCTCTCATCTGGGATAATAATCTGAAATTAATAATTTATTCCAAACATTAGATAGCAAAGTCTTTATAACAAAACTGTTATTTTCTTAAACTAATATTTTGCATATATTTATTTAACTGAAGCAATTATGTTCTCTGATGTCATGGTGAGCACTTAATGTCTGTCATTCACTGCTTAACTATTGGTGCTCAGCTCCATCCCACAATAATCTTTCTTTGCCCTGGGTGAGCGTAGGAAACCATTCCAACCCAAATACTTGCCTGAGAAAATTTTAAAAATTAAGTGAACATATAGACTCCCCTATGCAGGGCTGAAATTAAGTTTCTGTGACCAGCTGTACAAGGAAAGGCCTTAAGTGCTTTATCAAGGCTTGTCAATGCAGCCCACTGTACATGAAGCAAATGTGCAGAAAGTGTGAAGGACGGATAGAGTAAACCAAGCCAGTCCACCTATAAATATTCCTATATAATGTCTGCGTGTTTCATTGAGCTCTGCTTTATCACACATGCTTAGTGGAGAAGCTGGGATATTAAATGTCATTATTTCTGCAGGCCAGGCTTTGCCTGAGAAAGGAAAACAACAAAGATACTGAGCAAACCTTCATCACTTTTTTGTTTAAAACATTCTTTAACTAAATACATTTTGGGGGAAAAGAATCCTTACATCCCTGAACTGAATGCCTGAGCATTATTTGGAATGTCCTTGCAAATGCCAAATTCTTTAAAAGTGCCCACTATCTCAAACAGTCAAACAGGAAATCCTGGCAGTGCAGGTTGTTTGCTGGGCTCACTGGCTATAATTCTTCCAGAGTTTGCTTAGTCAGAGCCCTAAATATTCTGTTTGGCAATGACTTTTGTATTTGTACTTAAAGTCAGATTGGAGTCACAGCTCCTTTAAAATTTCGGCCCCTGATCCTTTCATGTGACAAAGAGTTTGCTGAAGGCAGAGGGGACAGGGTGTCCTGAGCTGGGAGCACAGTCCCCTGACAGGCTGATCTGGCTCCAGGGAATTTAGGGAGAAGGAAGAATCCTCTTGACTTTGATGTTTTGGATGTGGTTGGTCATGTTTACAACTATTGAACCAAATAATTTCTTGTGGCGCAACTAATCAAGTTATCGGTGATCAGCAATCAGGCTGCACGAGGTGAATTGAGGACACGCTTTTCCCTGACCCATTTAAAGGAGTGCCAGCATTGCAGTAGAAGATTGATTTATTAAAGCAGGGGAAAAAATACAGTCTCTTTAAAATTAAAACTGGCATGTCTGTTTCTAAATTATTAGCAATAGTAGAGCAAGCTGCAAAGAGATGGTAGTGCTGTTGCTGCAGGATATGTAAGCCTCAATAAAAAGAATACATCTATAATTTCACAAAGTGTCTGAGATCATTCAACCTATAAACTGTATTTTTGAGATGCAACGTAAACTGCCTGTAAATAAGAGAGTAAGGCAATCACTACTATCTCCCCAGAAAAATATATGTTTAAGCAAATAGTGAAGATAAACTTCAATCAGGTTTGCTTTTTTTTTTGCACAAGGCTTAATAATGAAATATTTGTCCTTTTCTATAAAAGTGGTAGGATGCATTATTTTTCATACAGATCCCTGCCTGTTCTTGTTTTTACTTATTTTTTTTTAGGTAATGAAAATCCTTCCATATAAAGACATTAAAGGTTGTCATAGAAGCTTTCTTGATGACACAGATGTTAATACTATAAATTCAGCAGCTTGCCTTAACTATTTTAAGTCATATATAGAAACTGACGGAGATACTTTTCTGTCTACCTCTAAATTATCAATACTGAAAATTAACTATTTTACAACTTTTAAAATGCTTATTCTTATTCCTACATGCCTCCTGTGATTCTTTTCTCTCCATATCAGCATTCCATTATTTATTTCCTCCCTAGAGGGATGGTAATACTAATTCATAAAATGAATTTTTAAAAAAAATGCTGTGATATGCTAAACTGCCAAGTAAAAGAGCTGCAGTATGCAACAACCAAGAAGAAATTTTGAGAAACATGCTGGAACTTCCTTAGAAACAATACAGTGCTTGGTTTTATATTCAGGAACTGGTGTTACAGTATACTTTGCATTAGTGATTTTTTTTAATATTGCCTGAGCAGCTTAAAGACCAGCTTACTGAAAGAGAAATATTTAGACCAAAAAAAATTCATACCCGTCACTAGCAATAACTATAAATAAACTTCCACATATACACATCCTTATGCGAGATTTTCTTGCATTTAGTTAAAAAAAAAATACTCCCTATTTAGGGAGCAGAGTTTTGAAATGCCTTTCAAACTAAATTTGGGGATTTGAATTGTACAAATTTATCTCACTCTTTACATTTCACAAATTTTTTTTTCAGCCCTGAGCACTGTGTTAAATTTAGCCATATTTGACAGTTAGACAGTGTTGCAGGGGGAAGGCTGTGGGGTCCCTTTTTGGGAACACAGAGTTCTTTACATTTCAGTTGTAGCAGAAATATTTTCAGTCTATTTTACGTGAGGCTCACTGTAGAATTTTGCAATAACACTCCCCCCAGGATCTGAACAGCGACTTCATAGCTCTCTGCACATCTCATTCATTTGGTGGGGTTTGCCACCAGAACAGTTGAAGCAAAAAGAAAGGACAGTTATATTCTGAATCTTCTTGGCTGTCTTGTTCTCAGTCTACTCTTCTTCACACAAGAAGAAGAAAACATTGTCCTTGTCAAATGATAATTGAGGCACAATTGGTGACTTGTATGTTTGTCAACATAAGCAAGATCAAATGATTGCTCAGCAGGAAGAAGCCACAGGAAATCCAATGATTTTTGGCTAATTAGGAAAATAATAATAATGTCTGCCTAATGATTACCTTGTACTGGGTTGTGGCCTTTTATCAGGCAGCTGCAGACTACTGCTTTGAAGGGAACCAATGGTTTTCTTTGAAACTAGTGTCATGGACTTGGAGGATTTGTGACAAATCTTCTGAGACTTATTGCTTCTTTGTGTAGTTGCTATAATTGGGAAGAAAAATGAGCCTGTTTCTAAATGTATTAAGAGGAAAGTACTTTCTCTCCAGATTTTATTTGGAAAGATTTTTAAACTAGTTGAGTTGTGTGTGTACGTAAGTGTATGTTATAATTTCCACAAAGATGAATGGATCTTTAGGTCAGTTAAAACATACAAAAATGATTTATCTATGCTGTTTTCACATCATAACAGCAATGATAAGAAGACAGAGACTTATCTCCAATACAGTTTTATCAGAAAAATAAAAATCAGGAAAACATAGGGAGTGAAGTGAGAAAGAAGGCTAACAGTTTGGAGCTTGTGTTTTGTATTCTGGTTTCCCCTCACAAGGATTTTCAGAGCTCTGCTGGAGAAACTGGCTGCTCATGGCTTGGAAGGATGCAAATTTCACTGGGTAAAGAGTGGCTGGATGGTTTGGCCCAGGGAGTGATTACATGGAGTTACAGCCTGTTGGCAGACAAGTGTTCCCCAGGGCTTAGTCTTGGGCCCAGTTGCGTTTAATATCTTTATCAATGATCAAGACAATGAGATTGAGTGCACCCTCATGACACCAAGTTTGGCAGGAGTGCTGATCTGCTGGAGGGCAGGAAGGCTCTGCAGAGGGATCTGAGCAGGCTGGATTGATGGACCAAGGCCGACTCTATGAGATCCAGCAAGGCAACAAGTGCTGGGCCCTGAACTTGGGTCACAACAGCCCCAGGCAGAACTACAAATCTGAACAAGAGTGGCTGGAAAGCTTCCCAGGGAAAAAGCCCTGGGGGTGCTGGCTGACTGGTGAGTCAGCGTGTGCCCAGGGGACCAAGAAGGCCCATGGCATCCTGACTTGGATCAGGAAGTGTGGCCAGCAGGACCAGGCAGTGATTGTCCCTCTGTACTCAGCAGTGGTGAGGCCACACCTTGAACCCTGTGCTCTGTTCTGAGCCCCTCACAAGAGAGAAAGGCATTGGGGTGCTGGAGCGTGTCCAGAGAAGGACGATGGATCTAGTGAGGGGTCTGGAGCACAAATCTCATGAGGAGCAGCTGAGGGAGCTGTGATTGTTTAGCCTGGAGAAAAGAAGGCTCAGGGGGAACTTATCTTCACTACAGCTACCTGAACAGAGGTTGTGGCCAGGTGGGGGTGGGCCTCTTCTCCCGAGTAGGAAGAAATTACAAGAGGAAATGGTTGCACCTGAGGAGGGATAGGCTGGATATGAGAAAATTTTCTTCACTGGAAGAGTTGCCACAAATTGAAACAGGCTTCCCAGGGAATTGACAGAGCCATCATCTCTAGAGGTATTTAAAAGACCTGTAGATGTGGCACTTAGGGACATGGCTTAGTGGTGGACTTGGCAGCATTAAGTTAACAGTTGCACTCAATGATCTTGAACATATTTTCTAACCTAAGTGATTTTATAGTTCTGATTTGCATATATTTGCCTGCAGGATTAATCATGACTAAATTGTTAAACTTGACAATTCTTCCAGAGCTGCAAACACCAGACAGGGTGTTTGGGAAATATCAGGAGCTGATTCATTGGCAAAGCAACGAGGACACTGATTCAACACCTTGTGGTTTCCATACCATTGATGCTCTGCTTACCCCTGGCACTGTCAGCATGGCACATTGCATTCAGCAAATGGCAGGCACTGTCTTGGTGCACCACGGATTGAATCTGGTTCCCTTTGAAAAACATGTTCATCACACAACTGGTGGAAATTAGCTTTAATCCGGCAATGTTAAGAAAGTCCAAAGACTGAGTCAACGATGGCGTGGTACAGGTCAGACCTAAGGATGTTTAATAGAAGCCTGTGGAGCCAAGAGCAAAATGCCTGCCTAAATTACGCCGCCAGTTTCATTCTCAACAAAAAGTTCACTGCCTAAAACCCAGATACTGTCTCCTTTCTCTAGGGTTCTAAATAAAATTGGCTGATTTGAGAAGTGTTGAATAGCTGCAGCTCCCACTGAAGTCATTTGACATCAATAAATAAATTAAAGCTCAGAAATCTGTAAGCTGATGCTAACTGACCCATATGCTGGAGCCAGAATTCATGGACACTTGCTACACCAGGATGGACTATAGCCACGGATATCAGTGTCAAGAGCACTAAAACTCTCTCCATTAGTTAAATACAGCCCTAAGGGTGAATAATGGAAAGATGTTGTCACAGATATTGGGTGGAAGTAGACAAGTAGTACATTTCAGAAGTAATGCCAGCTGCTAGGTGAGTTCAGCAAAGGATGCCACTGTAAGGTCCAAGCTAAAGGGTCCCCATGTTCCTTTTATTTCTTTCATTTTATTTACCATTAATTGGCCAAATTCAGGTCTTCCACTAAAGAAAGGGGCCAAAGCTTTTCTTTGAAGGTTTGATAGTATTTTCCCACCTCCGAGGAGATACAACCTTGTGATGTTGTCTTGTGTGGTGTTGCTCTTTGGATGACATCTTGTGCCAGAGGAGGGTTGTGATGCCTTTTTCAACCTAGAAATGAAGCAACACACACTTTCTAGATAATATTAATATAGGAGGTAATATAAAAGTGGATCTTTATTGGAGCTTCAGGGCAGTTATGAAAGAATGTCCACAAAAGCCCACCCCACAGCAGTGAATACAGTTTTATAAGTTTGGCAAATTAGCATAATTGACAAAAAGCATCAGTTAGGAGGACAAGTGATGATGCAATTCCCCCCAGGGAAAGGGCATGGAAAATTACTGGGAAAACTAGCCACTAATACAATAGGCTACAAATATATGTGTAAGGAATACAGAGAATATATAAGGAAAAAAGTCAAAAATCAAAATGGCATCAGTTGGGTATGCAGAGGGACAAGCTGTACATATGTGTTTCAATATTTAGCTCATATCATTAGTGTTGCAATTTTAAGAAGATATCTCCTTCAGCTGAAGTGTTTGGATTATTTTGGGTCAGGAGAAAATCACAATGATGTTTACAACCTAATTATCAGCTCTCTCTTTGCAGAGCAAAGGTTCATCACTGACTTTATTCAGTGCTATGGCACAAGGAGTCACATTCATTTATCTCCTGCA
The DNA here is from genome assembly GCA_013396995.1 of Dicaeum eximium. Lineage (NCBI taxonomy): Eukaryota > Metazoa > Chordata > Aves > Passeriformes > Dicaeidae > Dicaeum > Dicaeum eximium. Next base: position 358,240 of record VWZP01001429.1, on the reverse strand, counting down.
AGGACATTCTGTCTTCAGGTTTAGAGGAGAGCATGATCATTCAGGTGTCATCAGTGGAGCAATGGGCATCACAGTGTCCTTTTTCCATGTGGTGCTAGACATGGTCATCTCAGATGGCTACTAGGTAATAGATGATAGATGCAAGCTGTCTCAGAGCACAAAATCCAGTCAACAGTTCCACACAGAGATCTCAAAATGTGACAGAAGTAGTTGAAATTAGGAGCAGTCCTCCTCCAAGCCTCATCCCATCTCAATATTCAGGCAATAGAAATATTGTGGTGTCCTTGCATGCTGTGGGCTCTCCTTCCCTCCCTGACAACCTCTTTTCCTAGCTATGTTTGCTGAGTAGGAATCATTCAAGTTCAAGTGGAAAGGCAGTGTCAAATCCCACTGCTATGTCAGCCTCAGCAGCTTCTGAATTATCCAGGTGTCTGTAGAGGTCTTTTGTATGAAAGCAAGATTTGGTTCATTGAGCCATTGCCCATAACTTAGCGATAACTTTAGCAACCAAGTTTACTTCCTCCAACAGTCACAAAAAGGAGTTTACAGGTAGATGAAAGGCAGACAGGGTGATACCTCCAATGTGCTTGCCTCTTTCACTGCAGCCAGTAAAATTTGTCCCCTATGTAGAGCAGGGAGGGCCTGCAGGTCTGTGCAGAGCATGCAGAGAGAAGTCAGAGAGTGCCTGGTGAATTGGCTCTCCATACCAGTCTCTCGTTGCAATCAGATAAGTTGAATCCTGCCAAACTATGAAGCACATCTCTGCAGAGAGGGCACCTTACTAAAAGTGATATGCTGGACATTTTCTACTCATTTATTGTTAGATTAAAAAGGACCCTGAAAAATACATCTTATTGAATTGTGTTGCACCTGTGGATGGATGCCAGGTTATTTTTGGATTAGACTGAGAAAATGTGCTGTGTTCATACAAGAAATGAATAGAACAAATATAAGATGTTGAATTCTGCTGGGCCTCGAGTTATTTTTTCTTCCTTGTACTTATTTAATCCACAAATTACAAATGTATGATTGATGTCCTGCAAATGGGCTATGACTTGGCATTACTTATTTATTTTATTTAAAAGTTTTATTAAGTTGAATAACCCTAATGAGGTCACAGTCTTGTTTCAGAGCTGACCTGGATGAAACAGAAGTGAAAATTTCACACAAATTTCCATAAATTCTGATGCATGCAAACACCAGCATTAAATTTTAACAATTGTGCATCCTCAGGCTTTTAAAATGCTGCTAGCATTTCCTTTAAAATAATTAGGTCATGTTGCATGAATTACAGTTCTGCATCACTGTTTCATATTTTTCTTCTGTCATAGATAACTTCAATCCTCCCTGGTATATTATTTCCTTTTTAAACTGCACTTGCTTCTCTCTCATCCAGAGGTGCAACCAGGTATTCAGGTACAACATGTAAAATCACAGACTGTGCAGCAATAGGCTTGTGTTGATTTCTTAAGATTCTTCATCTCGTGTGTTTTATGGGTTTAGGATTTTATAAAACACTTGATATGCACTTACTGTGGCTGCAATATCTTGCAATATCTATACTGTAAAATTAAACACATGAGTAAGGACCGAAGCTGTAACTAATCAGCTTTTCAGGACAGAGAGTTGTTATGTATTGTATATGCACAGTAAATAGCCTATCTGTTTTTTGTTGTTAAATATAATACAATAATGTGAACACATAGAATCAGAATTACAGCCTGAATTACTAAATTATATTTCGGTTAAAGAAGAGAAGGTTCACATTTTCAGATTTGAATGATGAGTGTGAAGGTTCTAAATCAATATTTAACATCATCTGATTTTCTACTTTTGCCTTAAAAAGCCTAAAAATTTCACTTTTTTTTTTTCCAAGTAACAGCACAAAAATATTTAGTCAGTGTATTTCACTGGGCTCTTTCCATCCAGTAGATTTTACTATTGTTCTGCAACTTTGTCAGATCATGGAAACTTATTTCGAAATGTTCTTAAAAAGACCTGCTTTGTTTTTGAAAATGTCTTTCATTTTTCCCCAGGTGTTCTTGGCAGACAGCATGGGGTTAAGGTGAGCCTGAAAACTGCACACTCTTCAAGAAAAAAGTGTTTGAGTGAGCTTTCTGTTCTACATTTCACTGCCTGTATTTGGAGGTGCTGCATTGGTTTTGACAGCATTGACACTGGTCTGTCTCAGACACCTCTGGTTCATTGCCTTGCATATTCACAGACAAAAAACTCACAGATCGTTATATTCAATAAAATATTGATAGGGTTTTTTCCTGCCTTCAAAAGGCAATAACAAAAAGGTGGCACAAAAGAATTCCCCAGTCAAACATATTATGTGCTTAAAATGCATTATTAAAAACCAAATTACCACATTATGTTTTAGCTCAAGAGGGATGTCCACAAGTATTTAATAAAAAGGCAAGATTACAGAATTTGGCTCAAAGTCATGAGGAAAAAATTAAAATCAATACTACATGCTCTAATACAAACCAAAATGACTATTATTAAGGGAAATAGGCTTCTTTAAAATGTAAAAAATAATTTCTGGAAGACCAGACAAGCCAAAAAGCCAGTATGCATTGTTGATATCAGCTTTTTGGATTACACATTTTATGTGTTGTTTGGAATTAATTTAATTTATTTTATTATTTTAATTTAATTATTTAATAGAAGTGTTGGTTTCATTTTTACAATGGAATATTTATTAAAGAAGTTTTTATTAACATTTAGACATGAAGGCTATATTGTATTTTATAAGCTTGAATGGTTTGCAACATTGTTTCTGATGTATTATTTCATTATTGTTTATGTACTTTGATTAGCTCAAGTAAAACCATACAGTCTTACAGTGTGTGTCTCTCTTCAGGCTGGTTGGCCAAGCACAAGCACCAGTTTAGTTCTACTTTTCCATCTCTCCAAAGTTGTAGTCTGAAAGGAGCTATTTGGGGTAGAAATCACTAATGGCCTTCTTTATTTTTCTGGCTTACAAAATAAAAAAGAACTGACACTTTTTCTGTACCCCCAAACACCCTTGGTGACCCCAATCCTTGAATATTGCATGCTCCCTCAGACATGTTCTTGTGCACTGCCTTTGGAAAAGCTCCTCCCAGTAAGATCCAGGCAGGGCCATGCTGCCCCTATGCCCTCCCCTGCTCCTCCAAAAGGAATCCTTGGTTTGCTGATGTCATCAGTCTTCTAGAACTGGATATCATCTGTGACTTACAACCTAAATGACTGAGATTTGTGCCAGTGTTCTAAAGTAAAGCCATATGCTCCCCATCATTCTTTGGATGGATGCAAGCAGTGTAAGGAAGAGGAGATTGTAAGTCCATGGAAAGGCACGTGATACCTTTTTACAGAGGTATCAATGAGTCTGTGACACATTCCCCAAACTGTTACTTCTTGCTACCTTCTCTGTAATAATATGTTTCCTTTAATATTGGAAATATGGGTATCAGAATACTTGTGGCTAATTCAAAACACCAAATATATGCAGTGGACAAATTCCAGCAGCAATAAGATTCATGTGGTGCTTTAGAACACTATTAATTAAATCTCACACCATCTCAAGAAGTAGGTGGCAGTATCTCCATTTAGCACATGGGAAACAGCCAGAAAAAGGTGGCTGGCTGTCCACTGCACAAGTCAACAAACAGCACTAGTATTAGAGATTTTCTATTAGTGCCAACTTGCTAGACTTGCCACTGGCTTAAAAGGACAGCCTTTGCTCACCTACTGCTTCATTTGCTTCTAAACATTGCTTCTGTACAGGCTCCAAAACCTCTGATGAGAGGCTACATAACACCAGCTATGTGTCCCCACACAGAGCCAAATTCAGTTTTGCAGATGCAAATCTGGAGTAACTTTCCATATTAATACATTTGTGGCAACTCACCAAGGTGTATGTAAGAGCTGTGTGGAAGACATTTTATTAACATAAAATGTCAGAAGTGGACACTGCTCATTGAGATACATTTTTTTTCATTTTAAAAACGCATTATTTTGCTTTGCAGTTTGCAAAGGACACAAATGCCAGTTCACAGTGACACAGTTTTTTACCCAAAGCAAAGGCAGTCTTTTTAAGGACAATGGCTTCAGTTCTCTTCTCAGTGTAAAAAGCATAACCAGACATTTCCTATTATGAGTAAAAGGAATTATGCAGAGTGAATATCCTATGCACCAACATTAAAATTTCTAACCGATGAGAAGAACGATGGGTGTGCTTCTATTTGTAACACAAAATGAGCAGAACAAAAGTCAAAGCTGTAATGCATTCACTTACTTAAAAATGTGTATTGTTATACAAGGCAATTAAAGAGTTTCAGACTATTCTCTATGTGATCTGCCTTTCAGATGAGACCTAAAATTTAAGCATTTGATTATGAAAGCTCAAGTGGCAGTTATCATTAGAGGTGTTAACCCTAATATGCTCTCCAAATTCTAAATGCGTTGATCATATTCTTTCTTCCTAAGTTCTCCATGGCTTTTATGTGACAAGATATTCTCCTTTTCCCTTCCTAAAAACTGTTCTAAAAGTATTACTCACACCATATGGCTACCTTTCATATCAATTTTGGTACCAAGTGAAGTGAGTAACCTTTTTATACAGCCTATAAACTATTTTAAGAAAATAGACCATTTGATACACATAACGAGTTTTTCCCATCTACCTTGACAGAAAAGTCATTAAGTAAGAAATCACTTTTATCTATGTATTGATAGGGATAAAGCCTTAGCTTTTGCTTGGGAAAAGATTCCAACATTTCTATTATTATTATTATTATTACTATTACTACTACTACTATTATTATTTTTATTATTATTAACAATAATAATAGTAACAATAATATAAAAATTTAAATATTAATTTAATTAGCTGAACTAAGTCAGATAAAAAAGTTAAGTTGCTAGGCTCTGAAGATAGACACCTAAAAGCTCAATCAAAAAAAGTCTAGAATATTTGTTCTAGGCAGTCTCTTATTGAGGGAAGGATCCCCTTCAGGGTACCAAAAGCTCGCCACACTCCCTTCAGGTTTCACAAAAATGAGCTGCATTGATTGTTAAAAATTAGACAGATTATGTCATTTTGAGGGATAGACAAGGACCCTTGGTACTCCTGTGAATTTAAAAATATTGTGATTGCGTGGTAATTATGTACCAATATTATTTTCCAGCTTTCTAGTGTGTACTACTTGTACTCACTGAAATGGCACAGCATCTGAGGTGGGACCTGCCTGTTTTGTACTGTATCTAGCATATCCAAACAAAATCAATATTTGTAAGATAGGTAAAAAGGTTAAAATAATAGCAGGAGCAATATCTTTTTAGCCTCATTAGCTAAAATTAGCTTCAAAGGTTTCAAGAAGTAACAAATAAACACATCTGCAAAACCGGTTTTAATTTGCTTGTGATTTAAAAATGAACATTTCTTGAGTTACTGTATATTCTGTGATGCATGCAAACATTGATTCAATTCTCATTAATGGCAGAAAGAGAAATGGCTGTCCTGTTACAAATGTACAGAATTTAGTGATGACTACTGGCATTTATAAAATTGCTGTTTTGCCAATTTCTATGTTCATTTTCCCCTTTGAAATCTCAACAGTATTTTTATACATAAAGTGCACTTGGAATAGCTTCACTGCTGAAAACCTTACTGTGGGAAAAAGCACACAGTAAAAAAAAAGGAAGAGAGAAGTACAATTTTAATAAACATTTATTCCCAGGAAGACGTGAATGTACTGTAAATATACCACAGTGGTATCAAAGCAACTCTTCTTTTGAACTGAAGAATGCAAATTCAGTTTACCTTAGTTCCATATAATTTCCTGTTTTTAATCCTAATAAAATATTATTTTCAAAGTTAAGCTAGGTGTGCTCTGCCCTTGTTTCTACCTGAAAAGTGGGTCTTGCTAACGATTCCAAACTTCCTAGCTGTCAACATTTTTACAAGGTCTGAAATACATTTTCAAGTTTATTAATAAGTTAGCCTGGAAAAATAATCTTCTGTGAATAGGGGCAACTTTTGATCATTTGTGACTGATGATATTTTTTCAACAGCTGGGGCCATGTTCTGCCATCCAATAATAAACACAAGTAGCTTTGTTTTTAGTGCAGAGGAGGTGTGTTTGGGTAGCTTAGTGCTGAACTTGGCTAGTAGTTCAACATGTCTTCTCAATGAGCAACTGAAGTATTTAAAAACCCATTCAGAGTCCACAGCTGATCCTTCTGGTGTCAGTCATATCATTTTAATTATTGCTGGCTGGAGCTGAGTCAAACCCATGTTACATACTGAATTGAGTTCCTCCCCGTGAGTCAGCTTGTCTGCCTGGATTATATTTATTGTCACCTTGGTACCTTCCCTTTCAGTGCTTAACTATTCCTTATATCTATCAATCCTTTCTTTCATAGATACATTGATTTTCAATTTCATCATTTTGCAGTACAAAGGATAATGATCACTTGTGGGCCATTCCAAATTACTTTTACCTTGTTTTTTTTTTTGTGGTTTTTTTTTTTTTTTTTGGTTTTTTTTTGGGGTTTTTTTTTTTTTTCCTTCTTTATAATAGGTTATATAAGATGCTTATACTGTGGAAAAGTTGAGTTCAGCATTGGTAATTTTTTAAATTTCCACATGAGGAAAAATTTTAGGATTATTTATGCCCTGCTCTGTGAGTATGTGCAAAATATGGTCTATCAGGAAGAATCTCTTAAAAGGTAAACTTATATGTGTTTTCAGAGAGGAAGAGAGGAAGAGCTGTGGCACATGACTGCAAGATGAGAAGGTAATGAAAGAGTTAAAGAGTAGTTAGCAAAAGACCCTTAAATATGAAGGTTCAGGAAAAATTACTCTGAGCATTCATGAGTATTTCCTAAAATGCAAGATCAACTCTTAGCTCCCATCTCCAGGATGAAGAAAATAACTTTCTTCTTTTCAGGGTAGTTGTAAGTTCCCATCTCTTGGCTTTGCTGATAGAATCAGTCCCCTGGGGTTTTGCATTTTGGCAGGAAATATGCCTTTTGTAAGCCCCAACACCTTTTTGTTGGGGTTTATTATTTGTGTGTAGTTCTGTTCACACACTTTTGAAGCAGTGTCAGTAAGAATAAAGAAATACCTAGTCAAGCTCTTGACTATTATTTTCTTCATTACCTTTATCACACTTTATAATTTAAAAAAAGCTAGTCTGGGGTTTAACTCACCATGTTTTGCCATCCTAAAAGTTAACTTAGCTAACAATAGATATATCCTGATCCTAGTCCATCAGCTGTCTTTAGCTGCTACTTTGGGGTGGGGTGGTTGACCCTCCTGAAATGCTTCCTTACTGTACACTGGCTGTAGAGGAAGAAGGTGATTAACTCTTTGATGGCCAAGATGGTCAATGGCAGCAACACAAGCATTGTGTTTTTTTCCATGACCCATGGTCTAGAAGAAATATCCTTTAAATTAAGCTTACCCTCAACTTTTTATCTCAGGTAAATTCCTGAGACATTTATGTGGCAGGTAAACAGGCAGTAGGAATCAAGAGCTTTGAATTTTTTTATAGAAGTTGTAAGTGGATAAAACTTTTCAGGCACATTGCTTTAGCAAGATCACCTCCAGACAATTTCTCATACTACTGTCAACAGAGAAAACAAGTTAAAAGCTTGAGTTAAATGGTTTGTACATAACACATTGTCCTTTTGAATAACTGAGCTTGAATCCATTTGAATCAACAATACTATCTGTCATAAGGAGCTACAGTTTTCAATATCAAAGCATCTTGAATAAAAGACATTACTCTTTATAAAATAAAAAATGATTTCATTTCTGCTCTTAGCAGCAGAACTCCTACTGCTAACTTTTCATTTCCTTACCGTGCATTTTTGTGCATACTTCTTTGTAACACTTTGCAGTGGCTGTGGCTAAGTAGGATCCCTTACTAGAGGATTCAGTAAGGCTAGAGGGGAGAGAGCTCTGGGCATTGCATACATTTCCAGTTTTGCCCCAGGTGCAAACTTCCTTTAGGTGTCAGTTTAAGACATGCCGCCACATTGTGGTTCTGTTGTTTGGATGTTTTCCTTTCATTTGGCTTATTTTACATGTATGAATTCAACAGGGAAAAGTCTAAGAAAGGAAAAAAAAACGAGTTTCTGTCAATTCCACTAAATGCAAATGAAAAATTGCTGTTAAATCAGAAGTAACTGCTGTTACTGTGTGACTGTGACTATTTGCCTTTGTCTCCCTATGTGTTTTGGTCTGCAGCCATTAATAGCTTGGACTCCATGAAGCAATAGAAAAGGGGAGTGTGTCAGAGCAGCAGGCCAAAATTAAATTACAGCAACCTCGCGCTTTGCATTAAAATCTCCACTAAGCAATGGAGGCTTGTAATCGTCCGGATTTTCCTTAAAGCCAATGGCCCTCCATGCAACTGGCTACACTCAGTTAATTCATGCTGTCAGCTTCCTTTATTGGCTGTGGGGAATGCAGTATTGATTCTTGAACTCAAAAGCAGCACAAAGAGCCACTAGTGCATGGTCAAAATGCAGCAATAAAGAGCTGGCAGCTTGAGAAAAGCAGTCATTCCATTGCACAAACAAGGTCAATTAGAGGACAGTGCAGCATAATATAAATAGCATTAGCAGCCCTCTTCAACCATGATGAGACCATGCTGGGAAGATGACAATAAATAAAATAGGGTTTAATGCAGAGTAAACACAAAAGCATTTAATGTAATTTAATTTGAAACATTACATCTCTTTAAAAGTAACATCAATTAAAAAATACTTATCTTCAAAGATTATTCTATTCAGGTAAATCCTTGCATAAATTAATTATGGACATATGTAGCATTGAAAGGGAATTGTTTAATAAATGGTTAATTCCTAAATAACAGCTGTGTGATATTATGTCTCTGTAATCTCTTACTTTTTATTAATAAAAATCTCTCAACGTCATTTGAGAGTAAAAATAGGACAAGAGCATAACTGCATTTTTAGTTCAAAAGTTAAAAATTGTGCAAAGGATCCTTATTTCCTTCTTTAAGATATTGCAATTATTATCTTTTTTATTAGAGACTTTTTCTTACTATTTTTCCAGCTCAGAATTAATTACAAATGTAATATGTATCATTCTGCTAACACATAGAATACTCTAAGTGAGTTAGGCTCTTAAAATAGCTTATGGACATCAGACAGGCAGCTGAGAAGCCTAGATTGTATAAGGAAGCTGAAAAAGTTTCAAAACTATTTAATTGTTTACACAGCAATAGAAGCATTTGTTTCAAAGCCCTGTTAAATAATGAATGTGCCAAAAGCCAACAAAAGAGTTAGGTTTACAGCTCTGTAAATTTGTGCAGTCTTACAAAATTTTTTAGCAGTACAAGTACCTTTCCTCATTTTCTTGATTTTTTGAAGCATTCCCATCGACGTTGAGTGTACTTACAAAACTGGAAGTAATTTGGCTAAGACCTTTGATGATGGTTGAGCATGAAGTCACCATCATCATTTGTGTCAAATCATACCTGATGTGTAGAACTGTGTTTTGTACCTGCACAGAGCAATAACTACATAATTCTACATGTAGTATGCTTAAAAACTCCTTTTTAGGAGGGATAGAAGTAGCAAAGTTTTAACAGAGTAATCACAAAATAAACTAGGTTGGAAAAGACCTTTGAGATCATTGAGCTGTTTTTTCTTGCAAAACAAATAGGTCCTCCAAGAAATTCCTTCCTACAATGTCAATGGAATCAGTAGGCACTCCTTGCCTCAGAGAGCAAAAGAAATGCTCTCTGGACTGACAGCCAGGATGGGAACTTTTTTCTTCAGCTATTTGGTAGCACAATGAGTAGAATGCTGCTTTTATTTCTAAGAGCTTGAAATATCAATAAAACTTGAAGGTAGTGAAGAAAGGAGTAAAACTTAGCTTTCTACAATTCTTGCTGTCTAGGAAACACAAGGTAAAGGATTCTAATTCTTATCATAATATGTCCTAGGCTGGTAATTCACTTTCTTGGGAAGTGCAGCTGTCCTTATGTAACTTCTTTGAAGTCTCTGACTTTATCCAGACAAGATAAACCAGAAGATAAAGAAAATGGAAACAAGACAAACACCAATAAAATGAAAAAAGTATGTATGAATCTTTTGTTACAATTATGAGTTTTTTGTCACAAATAAATCCTTATTGTCTGGGATTTTTTCTGTGCTTTATTCTAGAGTCAAAAGAGATTATAGAGTAAAGATCATTATTAGGCAAATAAATGCACCCAGCAACTTATGACCAATTAGCTGTTAGCTTTCTTCTCCTTAGTTAGGGACAAGCATATTTTTACTTCTCCTTAGCCCCTTTTCCCTTCAAGTAAATGACCAAGTGGACTTATTTGGCATTTGCTCCTTTTCTGGAAGACAAGGCTGACTAACAGTGCAATTGAAATCATAGCTTTTAATAGGAGTTTTTGAAGCGTGACTGGCTGGAAAGTTTTTTGCATCTTTTAGAAAAGATCTTTAAGAGAAATCAATGTGTTCTGGAGGAAAATCAGATAACTTATTTGTATATTTCCTAAGCCAAAGCACAATAATAGTTGTAGCAAGATTTGTAGGAAGTGGTAGCAATTTTACTTTGGTTTTGCATTATATATACATTTTTTATTGATTTCTTGTCATGCTACTCAAGACTTATGGAGACCAAAAAAATTTCCTTTGGGCAGTTCAGTAATTTTATAAAGATATTTATTCCTTGTTTCTGACTTTGAAAATGCAAAATATTTTATCATAAGTGTAGAGGAAAGCAGAGTGTTTCCATGAGCTCCTTGGTATTTAGGAAAAGCATGTAGGGCAATGTGTCTTGCTTCCTCACACATGGTAATTATGTCTTATTGGTAGCAAAATATTTATTTGACTCTTCATTTCCTTTTTGCCCATAATTTTTATCCCAGTGTCCCATAAAAATTTATAAATATATCATGGACTGTAATTACCTCTGAAAAATGCACTAGGAGACTTCTAACTTCTGGTGTGATACTTCTAGAGGTTTACTTTTAACTCATTGAAAAGGACATAGCCAGATTAATAAGTCATTAGTGTTCAGAAACCTCAATTAAAAGAATTAAAATAATAATACCATTAATATTTTCAAATATTTTCTTTTCTTCCTGACACCACTAAGTGTCAATTCCCTTTGGAAATGAACTTATTTCCTTCTTCTTCTTTTGGTGATGTGATAAATATCCTCTGACAAGCAGCAGGTGTTCCACAGCTGATTCTGTATTAATATCTTGTCAGCTCATTCTGGAGAAATAGACGTACTTTTTTTTACTTTACTTTTATTTTCAAAATAGGCCTCAGTCATAGATTTTAAAATTCTAAAAAGTTTGCTTTCTCTAAATAGGGTGGATAACAGTTGAGAGAGGAATGCAAAGAGACTGAAAGTGGAGACTTCTGACTACAGATTTGGCACCTCAGAAGCAAATGAATGTAAAGGAGAAGGATGCTGAATAGTCCAAGAGCCAGGAGACAACTTAGAGAAAGGCGAGTGTTAAGGCAACGTGTTCCTCAGAAATTCAGAAAGCTGCAGGTTTTGATTGCAGCTCAAACTAGGAAAGTCTTTTTCCAGGTCCCAAAATGGAAGCTTCTGATTTGACAATGTACTCCGGAGGAGACAGGAAGTGGAAAATAGGCTCAATATAAAAATGACAAATCTGTTCTCATCCTTCATTTGTGAAAACTTCTAGGGAATAGAGAAGGAGTGTGGTTCTAGGTCCAGGTCTTTCTACAGCCTCACTATGGGAAGATCAAGAAGCAAGAATATAAACAATTCTCATTCTTCTGGGCTGTACAAGATAGGTATAAGGCCGTATGGCCTCTTCATCCAAATATGTAAAGGAAATAAAAATTGGAAGCAGAATTTGCAAAACAGTGGTTCTATACCTTACTAAAAGAGACCAGCCTTTGAGATATGTACAAGAGAACATGCACAAAAACTGGAAATGGAGTAGATTATATTTTTAATGAAAAAGAAGTACAGTTGAGACTGTGAAGGTTTTAGATGTTAGGAATTGAGAAGATAGCAAGCCCAAAGCTCATAACTATGTATTTATTAATGCAGAGGACATCCCAGCTCTAAAGAAAACCATCATAGCCCAAAAGTGTTTATGGCCACTTTTAAAGCTGGGGTAATTTTCAGAAAATATTTTATCATGAACCAACAAGCTGTACAAGATGCATGGATAGAGACCTTTATGCTTGCCTCAAAGACCTTGTTTGAGGATTTTATGTTCAAGGAGAAGGAAATATTTGACACTTTATAAACTAAAGCCTTTTCTGCTTTAGTAGCCTATTTACCCTTAAGGGGCAGAAGAATAGAGTATTCTGAAATTAGTAGTACACAATCCATTTGTTATACTATTTGAAGAATGGACAGAGAACACTTAAACTGAGTTTGAAGAGTCTGGGTTCTTCACTCTTTAAAAACATTTTGCATCTATTTTTTTTTTTGCTCAAGTATCCTTGTTAGATTCCAAATAATACTTTTGTAAAATATATCTTTATGGTTATTTTCTTCCTGTGGGCTCTTCCTAAAATCTTTCTATCTCAAAAGCCTTTTTATTTTTGTTTGTTTGCTTGCTTGTTTGGGTTTTTTGCTGCTTGTACATAAATAACTAGATATGAAAAGTGTTTGCAGTAGGTAAAAGTATTTAAATAATGATAGAAATAAATCTAGTGAGAAAATATGCCAATAAGATGATGAACAAATAAATTTCTTTGTAATTTGAATACTGTTTCTTTTGGAAATTTATAATATAGTTAGCTCAATATGACACAAATAAAAATCTTGTATAATGTGTTGATTCCTCTTCAAAAATAGATGAAAAAGAGAAATATTTACCTGCAGGGTGTTTTACATGTTTTTTCTGAACCGATGGTACAAACAGAATGACAGCTCATTCCAAGTGACCGATCTTGGTACTCTTGTGTTTAAATCTCACGTTCTGAAAAAACATCTGAGCAGTCATAGTATCTCCCAGTACCCCTTCAGAGTCCTGTAAATAACTTCTCTTTTCCTCCTTTCTCTGCCAAGAGCAATGGCTTCATTTCTACCCCTGTTTGAAAATATTAAAATAAAAAAGGTGGTTTAGGAAAGAAAAAGAAAATTACACCATCACAATATTCTATCTTACCCAAATACCTCATATAATAGTCAGTATTTTGGATACCAGACTAGCATGTTCTCTCACTAGAGAGATTTTTTGGATCCATAACACTTTCCCACCTCTTCAGTAAAAATTTTGAACACCAATTTCCCTGACATCTTTCCAGTTGCTGAAATTCCCAGGATTATTTTCAAATTGCATTGTCGCTGTTTAGAATAAAATCTAAATATTTAAAATCACAACATCTGGGAATCAGGATGTTACCAAGTCAATAATTTTCCATGGTTTATATTTCCTGGCAGATACTGCACTCCACTCTGAGACAGCATAGACTTCATGAGATTATCCTTGAATATATAAGCATTCAGGTAATGCATGCAGTTTATCTAAAGCTGGTCAAACAACAGGGTATTAAGAGGAGTCTATGTTATAGTTTAATATAATGGCATGCCTCAATAACTCTTGGATGGGAAGTGAAAGAAGCAGTGCTGTTAAACCCCAAAGCACCCTGTTATTGGACAATAATATGTAAGTGGAATGCATTATTATGATTATAAATAGGTCATTTCCAAAGGAAACACACTCTCTGCAGACGGGAATAACAAATCATGTGTAAAAAGAAATGACCTTTAAGGAACAAAGAGCAGTAAATAAAGAGACTGTGTGAGACTTCTCTTTGCTGAGAGAAGGAGCAGCCCCTGTTTTTCAGGGTGGTGCTGGGGAAGTTACATGTCTCCTGCCTGCTAGTTTGACTGCATCCACTTGGCTGCAATTTGCAGGGCATGCAGACTGTCCATGGAATGTGAAGGTTAGGAAGGGCATATGAAAGGACTGAATATCCAATTATTGCCTCTAGCTGTTTATCAGTGCTGAGTCTAAAAAGAGAATGGACGGGATTTAAAGCAATATAAGAGAATCCAAGGCGCTCTCAAACCCATTAAGCAGAGATAATAAAGTTGATTCATACATGGAACTGTGCACATCATCCTTCAGAGAGAGGTTTAAGCAGTTGTTTTGGGGATATTCAGCCTCAGGAAGTAAAAAAAAATGATGATTTTACTCCACCAAAGTAGCTGTATACCTACTGGTAATGCATGTTAAGATATAAACTGAAAGTTAATTATTTTATTTTCCCCTAACATTCTCAATCCAAAGTAATATTCTTACTTAGTGATACATGGAGGGAATGATAGGTACCACCATCACCAAGAGTGAAGACCGAAAGACCTCCTCCATTCAACAGAAAATTGCAACATTCTGTATAGAAATGTTTTTAAACAAACAGAAAGCCATAAAACCCCAGGAAGGATTTGGTAGGAAATGTAGGATGAGAATGCAGAATGAGAGTGAATTTATGAAGATTTATAATTTGCTTTAAAATTAGCCTTTCATTTAACATTCAGTGAGTCAGTGTATGAATGCTGCCTGAAACACTGAATTTAAACAAGAATTTGGTCTTAATGCAGAAATTAGTACCATAACCAGCCACAAAATGAATGTTGACTGATCACCACTGAATACATCTTCCAAAAGGGCTTATCTGCATGTGTTTTATCTCAAAAGTTGCACAAAAAAAGACATCCCTCTCAAAATAGGGCCAGTCTGAAATCAGCACATCAAAAATTCAGTGACATGTAGCCACTCTGAATTCTAGGCTTGGAACTGCAATTGCATTGCCAGTAAAGAAACCAGAAAGCTTTTGGCAAGAGCTTTCCAGTTCTGGTTCATATGCAAAACCTGTAGAACATTCTTTGACTTGAAATGTTAAGAGAAAATATCATATTTTTCTACAGGGGAAATTTTTTTTTATATTCCTTTTGTATGAAATCACGTGTATAGTAATGTATTTATTCACCTGTATATGTTCTCATCTGAAGTGATCCAAAGGGTTCAGATTTCATTTTTTTTTCCTAATACTCCTGCTTGTTGTAACTATGTATTATTCAATACATTCAATTTTTATTTTTAATTTCAAATAATTATTTTTTAAAAATCATTAAAGAATATTGAAATAATGAAAGTCTGGAACTTTATTGCCCTGGAACTGATATTCTCTAGAAATAAAGCAGCCTGTGAGTCAGTAATAGCAGACCAAGGATTCATCACAGATCTGGACATCCTTTAGCTAGCTTGTGAACATTTCTGGTTTATATCCACCGTAATCTGTCAGGTTGTGACCAAGAAATAGGGTGCTAATATTATTAACTGTTTCTGAACTGACAACACCATTGCAGCTGAAGAGGCCTATTTATATGAGCCACTAAGTAGTGCATGAAACAGGGTATGAGTTATCCTCAGCCTTGGAACTTCCACATCAGTTTTGATTATCTGCACAAATGCAGTCCACAGTTTAATGCTCTGGTAGTTTTATTTTTCTTTCTGCTTCTGTTAGATAGCTTTCCTGTATTCTTGTTTCTTGGACTGAAAGCAACAGCAGTTGGAAGTTTCCTTTGCGTAAGGAATTCTTGACTCTATCTGTGGAAATGAATTACAAAGGATTCTTACAACTATAAAAACAGAATGAAGACACGTACGTACAAGCAGTATACGGCTAAATATTCAGGCTGTCATATCCATTCATAACAACTAATGCCACAGAAAGAGATGTTGCAGTTTCAGACCAAGAATTTCCTGTAGCACTGATGTAGCAAAGATGTTGACAGATGGATTTGTAAGCCTGCAACCCATGAAAACAGTGAATAAAATATCAAACCTGTAGAGGAGGTACAGCATGAATTCACCACCTCCATTCTAATACACAAGACAACACTCAATAGGGTTAAAATTAAAGTTACACTATTTTTCACCATATGAATACTGTGCCCATTGCCACTGGAAGTTACAAAGATCAAGAATTCACCAAAATTAAGAAAGGAATCAAACTTTCTAAGTAGAGCAGTCCAGTCTGGTGTCAGCCTAATTAGCTATAAGCATGTGATATAATGAGTGTTAAACTTTACACTTTGAGATAAAAGCAGTCTTGATCCTGTTATTAATTAGGAAGAGACTTTGGGTATGAGGCAGATAACTTTTATGAGCCTGCTGCAGCATTTTTAAAACTCCCTTGGGAGTAGTAAGTGTTCCAAATCATATACCATAACAGGTGGAACTTATTCTGACCCAGGATGGCAAGTCACATGTTTTTACCTACATAAGTAAACTTTTTGTTTAAAAAAGAAGCCCAAGATATTACCATATTTGGCCTTTAAGTTTAAATGAAATGAAGTAATTCCTAGTAAGAATGGCCCAGCTGCAAAAAATAGAATCACCTGATTTTTGTGCAGTTCTGATTTTATAATCTCAAAGTAAAATAAATATTTATCTGCAAAATATTCATTAATTTCTCAATGTTTTCAAGCAAAAATCCCATTTATTAATGAAAAAAATTAAACCAACCCCAAACACACAATTGCTGACTTTTTTATTATTCCTTTGATTTTAACTCCATGAATTTTGTAATCAGGTCGTTAAGATAATGGCACTAATCATACTCATCTGAATATGTGTTGTCCTCTTTGATGTGCTTAGCAATATTCTGCTCTGTATGAAAGGAAATAGTAGCACTAACACTCACAAAAAGAAAAAAAGTGTGATTGTATGAGAAATATTTCCTTAATAGCTATAACTGTTTGCGAAGGCTAAAATTTCCCCAGTAAGTTAAAAGGTCACAGCTCCCCTCATTTATTAAATACCATGAATACAGCCTTTTATTCAGGAGTTTGCCTGCAGTCAAAGCTAATTATTACCACCATATTACATAATTCTTCCTACATGGTATGTAGATGAGTAAATGCGTTGTAAACAACCAACAAGCTCCAGGATGATCATAACAGGAGTGAGGAAATGAGCAGCTACCTTTCAAATCTCATTTCCAGAAGATGCTGTAAATTAAGATCAGGAGAAATAATGCTTCTGAATCTTTGAACTCTGCTTTTAGACTTTTATTGTCTTAACTAATTTCAAAGGTAAACCTGACTCATCATTCCTCTTACAGATGTATCGTTACATGATTGAAGGTTAATGATTTCACAGGCATATTTCGGGGTCTCAGGACTCATCCAAGGTCTTTCTAATGACAGGATTCAGAATGTCTGTCCATAGACCCACCAGCCAGCACTTCCAAGGAAGAGCAGAGCCCTCTGACAACCAAGAGACAAGTACTCATTTATTTTGATCTGTAGCCATTATTTTTATAACTGCAAGATAGTGCCTTAGACTAAAGACTTTTTCAGTTATAACACAGAAACTTTGTTCTTCAAAAGATATGAGAACCATGGCTCTATTTAGTAATTCACATTAATAGTTGCTTACCTTCAAGCACTTAACCAATTTCTTATTGATTTCTCTAATATTTCTCACATGCTTCAGGTTAAGCTCCAGCTTAAGTGCTTTTACAGATAAGAAAACATTGCTCAGTGTCTTGCATGACTGAAGAGTAAATTTTAGGCAAGGAAAGAGCTTGGTAGTCTTTTCTCTCTAAACTTTAAAATATGTTTTTTTAGGGAATCACTGTGGTTTCTGTTTCTTTTATCATATTCTTTCACTAATATTTTATTAGAAATTACTTTGTGTGCTGCTGAAACCTTTCTAGTACATGTTTTCTGTGCATATCCTCATAGTTTAAAGACACTAATTTTTTGCTCTAAACTAGAATTCAAAAAACGTAAGAGAGTTTCATTGCCCTGAATTGCATCTCTCATCCTTAATAAATAGTATAATGTGACTTCAAAAGTAAATCTGATAATTATTTTACCATGTAAAATCTGGTATTTTTCAAATTTTTACATTTGTGCCAGCCTTTCATTGTTTTTTTTTTCCCAAGTGACAGTAAAATAATGCAAAATCTTGAGTTTCCATATAAATTGAAATAACTACATTTTCATTGCCTTGTTTTAGGAACACAGGTTGCAATTGAGAGAATTGATGATTGTTCTATCAAGCTGTCATGCTCATATAGGCTACTGGCATCCTTAGGTAACTTCTGAATGGATAATTCGGGACAGTTTTGCTACAGAATTGGAGTGCAGTGCCTTTATTAGTTGCCACAACTGTGGTTTGAAGAAATCTGAAAGAACATCTCATGAGTTCTTCCTGGTAGTTAAATTGGCCCTTGAGACTTATGACTAAAGAACTGTTCTCAACTTTTACTGTGAACCCCATGATTATCCAAAGTAGCCAAAGTAGAGGATCTCCAAAGTGAGAAATGCAGAAAAAAATGGATGGTCCAAATAATTGAACTATTCTCTTCTTCCATAACTCTCCTAGTCTCTGAAATACACCACCTGAAATCATACTGCCCCATCCCTGGAAACATTCAAAGTCAGGTTGGATGGGCTTCTGAGTGACCTGATTCAGTTAAAGATGTTGCTGCTCATTGCATGGGGGTTGGACTGAATGGTTTTTAAAGATTCCTTCTGAACCAAACCATTCCATGAATCTGTGATATAGACTGATTGCATACTGAGAGACAGACTGGCCAAAGCATTTTATCCCTTTATTCTGCCTGATGCCTTTGTTGGCTCAGTGTAGTAGGGAAATGCCTTCTGACTGCACTGCATTCCTTTATTGTGGGCCTGTGAATGTCCAAAACCACCCGAGGAAAATTTAGGAAACTTATACATGATGGTTACTTGGTTTTTTTTCCGTTCATTCTTTATGGCTTCTGCAAAGTTAGAAATTTTGGGAAGGAAAAATTAAACAAATATGGAATATATTCCCTCTTGGAAGGATGTGCAATATTAACTTTACTTCAGTCCTTTGAAATGTTTTCTAAAAGTAATGGATATTTCAATAAAAGATATTTTATTTCAGAACCACAAAATCAGATTATTATGAGTCTTTTATACAAATCTCTTTACTGCTGCTCTTTATTAGAGTGCTGTTGAAATTGCTACCAAGTTAATTAAAAAAAAAACAAACAAATTTACAGCTATCAAGAGGTTTATAGCTTAACTGCATGGATGAGAACAGGTCAGATTGGCAAGCATTGGTAACTATCCAATGTCCCAAGCATGTCAGAAAATGCCCACTCTGCCAACTCTTTAAAAGCTTATGTGCTGTGTAACTATGTGCTGTGTCCATGCATGTGTTCCTAATACCTGTATGTCTGAAGTTCAAATAGCAAAATACCTACAGAAATACAAAGTTATTGCACTTTGCCCACCCTGATGTGAATTTGGTAAAGGCTGGTGTTTTTAAAAGCCTATGGACATAAATATAGAGCGGATTAATAAAATAATGTTTAGGATTTGAGCCTTAAAAATTATTTCTCTGTGTCCTGTAGATACAAAAAATAAAAACAACCAATGTCTACAATGCAGCTATGAAAGTGGAATCAATGTGTCACTGTTATTTGCCTGTAATTGGCTTTGAGCATCACAATGCACGTGTAATTGGGTCTGTACTTGTATTCTTCAAGGATTCTGTGCTATTTCTACTTGAACCCATTTTTGATATGGTTCAGCTCAGCAGTGCCAGCTACCTCTTGTTATGCAGTTGAAAAACTGTGGCCATTAAAAATAGGATACGGTGTGATTTTGTTTTGCAGCACTGCATGGAAAATCAGTTGCTGTTCACAACAGCTCTGTGGTTGGTTGATTTAAAGCAGGAGGGCGACTTCAAATTGACAAGCAGACAGTTCATGAAAAAGGATATTGTATCTTTAAGGCTTTCTGACTGATTGTGTTTAACTGCACTACTCAGCAGGCAGTAATTAGGCAGTAGCTTTGCTGAGAAACTTAAAGCAGAGGCTGTGTTGCTCTGTGCTCTTAAATTAAAAAAAATAAAAATAAAAGAAAGAAAAAAATATGGATTTGAACAAATGGGATTTTTACTGGTTTTTAGTCGGTATGGAAGCAAACAGAAAGCAGACCCCTAGAGGCTCCTAAAGTTATCTTTCCATGCAGATAGTCTCTAGGGAGCTGTGGTGCTTGAGAAAGGAGGCAATGAGAACCATTATAGAAGCACATGACACTATTGCTGAAGGTCAGAGAGGTACTGGAATAAAAGAGAAGCTGCTGATACAAAATGACATGACTGCTGCCTCTTCTGGACAAGTTCACAATTCTGACTGGAATGTAGCTCGAACACATCATGAATGTGATTAATAAATAAAAGTACATAATAATGATGATGGCTGAACTGGTGCTTCCCCAGACTGCTGCAGAGCATGAAAGAGTGGGAATCTAAGACAAAAGGCAGCAAACAAAATATGTAGTTAATGCTACTGCCTAAGGACAGTTTGATTTGAAAATGCTATTGTATTTTTGTGGAGTGGACACTGCAGTGCACAGTCGCAAGCACCAAATGCAGGAGTGAATCGTCAACCTTCTCCTCATGAGTGTTACAGAAAAGTAACATATTGTGGAGGAGAGTAAGAGAAAGTTAAGACATGGTTTTCTCACAAATAACATAGGAATTTCATGGAAGCACTCTTTGCTGTTACACCTTTATTTACTATTGCTGCTATTTTGATGGTTGTGCTTGGACATGTCATCCTTTAAGAGCAAGTAGGCTTTGGGAAGACTCTGGGTTCTATCACCTTTGATATATACTACAACCTCTTTAATTATATTTTTTAAATGTAGTTAATTTGTTTATGTGGTGGCATTATGCTGCTGGAAAATGAAGTTATCCATTAACAGCATAAATTAAGCCTATATTTTGATTTGGCATCAGGTAATAGATATAGTAAAAGGGTCACATTTTAAGCACGATGAGCTTTATTTTTGCTCCACAGCTTCAGTTTCTGAGGTCCAGAAAACGTCTTTTGATGACTATGGCTCTGATTCTGACTAGAACTGCTCTCTATAGTTCTGTCATTGGTTCTGATAACTTTGAGTGATTAAAGTCAGTCTCCTTTAACAAACTCTCCGGTTTGACAAATCTTTTTTATTTTATCGTCTTCGTTCACATGTTATGAAAAAGTAAATTAGCATGTAAGTTGTCAAGAACACTGCACTGAGCAACATGCATTTTCACAAGACCATTGTCCAGAGGTTTGTAGTTTTTTAAAAAGGTTTGATCAGAGTGAATTAAGAAAGCTCATCAGAATTCTCTGACTGAATGTTTATAAGCACCAGAACGGCTTTCCAATTATGGCTGGGCTTGCAACAGCAAAAGGGATTCAATGCCACTGCCTAAAATTGACCCATCTTTATTTCCTGTCTTCAAGGCCAACCCATTTTGTGTACTTCATAGATGCTCTTTGAAACTGAGATACCAAAAACATCAGGGATTAAATTTCCAAAGTATTCTTTTTTCTAAGTGACAAAGAGTCTAATTCACTGTCAGTTAATGCCAGGTGTTTTTTCCCCCAGTATTAAGTTCTTCAAAACTCTAGATGTATAGGGCACTATTCACAAGGGCTTAACATACTGATGAAAATTATTATTTAAGTCAAAATTAATACTTCATTACATCACCTTTTATAATTCTGGTTTTAAGTATAAAAACAGTGGTTTATTTTTCAGCAAAAGGTTTTTGTAGAATTTCAGATAGCAAAAACAATAAATGCATACCTAATGTGAAAAACCTACAGGCAAAATTGGTTCTGCTTGGTGCTTCTAGCTCTTTCTGGGGCATTTCAATATCCACATTTTAGGGCTACGAATGTCCATCTTCCCTTGGAATCTTCTGGGGCCTATGAAGTGTCTGTCTTTTAATCTGATTGTAAAATATTGTCCCAGCTCTTTACCACAAATTTGAAAATCAATTTTTATATCTTGCTAAAACTATGGACCTCTCACTTACTTCTATGGTTTTTCTACCAAGAAAAAACAACTCAAAGGGATGAGCCTTTCTGTGTTTTTCTGGTACAACTCTCCTCTCTCTCCCACCTACTTGTGCACATGTGCCTGGACACAGATGCATACAGTATACATATAGATGTGTATATATGTTTGCATGTACATACATCTCTACTTATGCAATATTTATTGTAAGACTACAGCAGCTGAAACTCATAGAAATTATTATGTGACATGCATGCTTTTCTAAAGTCATCAGAGACTCAGAATGGTTACCTGCCTTTTCTAACCTGGGTGGTTTCTGATCTTATTTTGAAGTTTTTTGAGTGGTATGTGTAATCTACTATTATTTGTTGCTTAAATTTGTCACCTGGTAAACCCTCTGGTTTTTTTTATATGGGAATCCACACTGATGAAAATTTGGTTTTCCACAAGTTGTTTCACAGTCACCAAACCAGTTCAGCATTAACGTGGGGTGATTTTTATGCTATATTCCTGGCTGAAATAATTGTGTACCTGGCCATCTGCTTCTGCCTTTTCCAGCACCTTTCTGAGGACAGCTCCAGGGCACTCAGTGGGGGCCAGGGCAGAATCCCACCGAGATGTCCACACATTCCTCTTGTGAGAAAGGACAGACTTTGTCAGTGAATTTCAAAGCTGTTTAATCAGGCATTCCTCCTTTCTAAGAATAATAGCCTTTTACAGCCTACATTTCCAACAGCAGCTAACATATCATCCCTGTAAGGTAAAAAAAATATCTGCTAGTCATAATGTAAACCCTGCAATTGTTAAATTTAAATTAGCAAACTGCTGATTAATAGTAATGATCAGTCAACTCCAGACTAGATTAAGAAACTTGAATACTCTGAGAATAATATATGGGTACCAATTTCAAAGTGTGGTACAAATATAGCCATTTTGGATTAATGTATATTTCTCAAAATGTAGCAGAAGAATTTAATTAATTTTATGGTGTTCACGGCTTTTAAAAATGATTTTAGTGAATTACTATAGAAACTGTATCTTATTCTTTTAATTAATCTTTTATTTAAAGAAATGTTTTCATCCAAGATACTAAAGAAGAGCATTATAAACATGCTCAGGCAAAAGGTAATAGATTTGGAGTTTAATTGTAATGTTCTGTTAAGCATTTTAATGGAAAACCTGATGACCCAATTATACAGCAAAAGTGGAAAATCAGAACACAGTATCTGGATTTTAATATAAAAATGCCGAGATGCATAATACATAGGAATTTGATATCTATTCTACTTCTTGTCAAGAAGGTAAAAAATTATCAAGAATTAACAGACAGCAGAAATCAGACCCTGGAAAAGAGCTAGGCGTTCTAGAGAGGAATATAAATTATAGTTTAATTTGGAATAGTACCCTGCCTTTCCATGCAGTGCAGAATCAGTATTTTCTTTAATTTCCCTGCACTGACATCCCACTCTTTCTGTACTACCACTATTCATAGTGGCATCAGCAAGATCTTCTTCCCAGGGTTAATCCTCCCCACTATTGAAAGCCAGCTATAGAACGAGCTAGTTTAAGAAGAGATTTTCCATGATACCTGTAGCTCAGTCAGAAGCTAGGTTTTTCTCTTACCTTGAAAATCTTCCCTTTCCATTTAAGCTGTGGTTCCCAAACTGAGGTCCTAACAGGCTATTGGTGAGGCTGGGAAGAATAAAAGAGTGGCTTACAGAGCCATAGTATTTTAATGGTTTCTTCAAGTCTAAAAAGTAAACCTGATAATGTACTAGTCTTCACTTGAACCTATAATAACCCCAAGAGTCTACTCTACTAGGACAAAAAGTTTGAGAATTACTACAGTGTTCAGTTATTTTGTCTTCTAGAAGAGCAGACACAAGTAAAATTTTCCAATCTTTAGTGTGTCACAGAAAAATGGTGTTTCATTCAGTAAGTGGTACTTTGGGTCCCTAAAGTTGAAAGAAAAAGTAATCAAAATGGGACTGTGCAGATGTAATTATTCATGAAAAATGAAGTTGTTATGCAAAGTCCTTAAGAAAAGTACCTCAGGTACTTATAACCTGAGGTAAATATGCAGACATGTGAGACCATGAAATTATCAACTTTACTTAATGCCTCAAAAGAGATGACTTTGAGGGTATCTGAGCTGCTACCAAACTGTACCAAACAGGAGGCTGGGGCTTAGATCTTTATTAGCCTCCTGGTGTCTACTTTTTACCTATCCAAGGCTTGATTTCTCACTGCCTCTACACACAGAAATGTTAGCCACTAAGCAAAAGTGAATGCCAAGCATACCATAACTACAGCTATCCTATGGACTGCAAATTGGTTGTTTTATTTTACTTGAGTAGTGTACAAAAATCTGTATCATATTTACTATACTATCAGCACAAACCCCAATAATTTATATCTAACTTCATACAGTCTTCATTCCTTGCAGATTTCATGGGGCTATGATAGACCATGGACATGCCAATATTGATTTCATCTTCATTATGGTCTGCATCATCAAGTGCAGATGCTCAAAAATTCATAAACTCAACAATCCAGGTTGTGGCAGGATTCTTGAGGGACCAATGCTGTGGTAACAGCTGACTGTTGAACTTTCCTTAGGAGAAGCTGACAAAGAGTTAATGTTGTTAATTTGTGACCTTCAAATGTATAAACATTCTTAAAAAGCCAAACAGCTCTTCTGGTGGTTCAGAAATTCCTAAGTGTCTTTTACATATCTTTTTGTAAGCAAGATATGGGGAAAAAAGGGTATCTGGAGGATTGGTAGCTCTAGATTTGGTTCTGATCATTCAGGGAGGACTAGCTGGAAATGTGGAGACTAAAGGCAAAGTGACAGTGGCAAAGCAATGAAAGAGTTCAAGATCTTTAAGGAAAGGAGACACATGACCCTGTAATATAAAAGTGCATTTCAAACAGGGAGCCCTTAATAGCTGCAGAGAAAGATGAGGCATACAGTTAAACAAAGAAAATAAATTCTGTAAGGAAATAAATTCCTGCAAAAAATTTATATTAATTATTCCAGTACAGAGGAAGAATGGGAACTACACTAAGAGACCAATCTTGTAAAATCATCAGCTCTTTAGTAAAAGTCTAAAAAAAAGAATTTCGAAAGTATGAAGTAGCTCAAATGATGAATATGAAAAAATAGCAGAAGGTATTGAGACAAATTCTAAAGTGCCAAGGGACAAACCAATAAACTTTTTACAAGATACATGAAAGGTGAAAAGACAGCAGTTTTAGTAGGAGCAAAACAAGGAAAATTAAGACCATTACTTCATACAGATTGAACAACTGAAACTAGTTTACATAATTAATCTCTTCTTATGTCTGCACTATAAATTCTGTGAGTAGAGAGGAAATTAGTACTACTAACACCAAGAAAAGTTATGAAATCTCAGGTTAAGACAACCATTTAGAAAAGTACAAAGATAACACAGACATTTTCAAATGCCTGGGTGAAATGAAATTCCTACTATACATGCAGCTAAAGCTAAAGCTGAAGTGTTTTCAGAGGTGCTATTTCAGAAATATTGAGAAGGCCATATGTAAAGACTATGATAACAAGGTGAAAAGAGAGTCAAGAAACTGTACAATAACCAGCTTCACTTCTCTCTGAGAGATGGCCTCAGATAACGAAACAAATTATTTATAGGCACCTCAAAGTATGTATAAAGGTGTGCAGTCAGCATGGTTCAAAGACAAACCATGTCACACCAGTTCAGCTGTGATACAGTACTGGGTGGTGTCCTGGATATAAGAGAAACAGTAAACATTACTGTTCTTGACTTAAATAAATGCTGTCACACACAGGCATCTCATAAGGAAGCTAGACAAAACTCTTTGACTCCAGATATGTGCAAAACTGATCAAAAATTATTTTGAGTACTTACCAGTTTGGTACTGCTGCACATTTTCATTATTAATCTGGAAGATGCATAATATAGCAGTTTTCTTATTAAATTTACAGGGAACACTACTGTGGGAGTGGCTGCAAGCATGCCAGAGATGGAATTAGAACTTAAATGGATCTGAAGACATCAGCTGGAAAAAAATGAACACAATTCAGTAAGCAGGAATTCATAAATCTTCTCTTAGACATGATGAACTGAATAGGAAATAGGAAGCAATAGACTAGGTTTCAGATGTGTAGAAAAAAGCTGGGAGAAATAATGGGTCACAAACTGAGTATGAGTCACCAGTGTCATGATATGGTGAAAAAAGCAAATACTGTATGAGTGTATATAGTGGCAAAATAAAGAGAGTTAAGTGGAAAGCATAGTCAATAATTAATTAGCTGAACAAGAGCATTCGTTTTTAATAAATATTTAGAAGGATGAATAGAAGTATCATGATGCATTACTGTACACCCAACAATTTGCTAAATATGAAATTCAAAGCACCTTAGGTAATAAACTTCAAATAGTACAATGTGTCAAATAAGCACAGCATCATATGCTGGTTTATTTCTAATTCTGCTTGGTGCTGAACAATTTTCCTGAAAGATGTTCAATCCCCTCAGTTGTTACTGACTTAGCATTTGGCATATTAAAAGTGATCTTTTTTTTCCCTTCATACACAATAAGGCTGTACAATGCTGTCTCTTGGCCTTTGGCTACCAGCACAGAATTGCACTTTATTGGTTCATAAGGCCAAAGTAAGAAAAATAGATTTAAGTAGATAGACTATCTTGTGCTGAGAAAAAAATCAATAGATCTGCTTATAAGTTCTGAAAGATCTGTTTGCATTTTACTTTGAGAATGCAAATCTACTAAAATCAATGTTCCATGCAAAATTTTGATAAAATGTATTTTTTTAAAAAGATAGACAATTTTCATTAAAGCAAAAGTTTTAATAGAATAACTAGAACAAAAATCCTTTAACCAGGCCAATTTTCATGCTTGGAGACATGTGCTTAAGTGCCATGTTGAACAGAAAGGCCATTAGTGTGAGAGGAGCAGTAAAATCTTAAACTGAACTTTATGAATGGACTCTTGGAGAAGAATGCTAAATTTGCAAATGTAAATACAATGTCACATGACTTTAAAGAAAATTGTTGGGTTCTGTGACTGGCTCTGTCACAGATTTACATGACAATGTGTAAGTCACTTAATCTCCTTTAGTTTCTCCATCTTTACAATAACATCAGTTCTGGGGCAGTGTTGTGAAACTTAGTTAATTGCATAGAAATTATTTAAAGATCCTTTAGTGAAAAGTTGTATTGATGCTTTCAGGAACATGACCCTTTTTAAGCTAATGATTGTCTTTTCTCTCCCCACAGAAGTGACACAAGCCAAAGAAGCAATTCTTTTTTGACTGGCACTTGCTACGCAACTAAATTCTGAAGCAGCCTAAAGAATTTTCACAAACCAGATACTCTGGGTCCTGGGGAGGGACTAAGAGAAGGAAAGGAAAGAAAAAAGAGAGAAAGATCTTTTCTCTTTTGGTCTTGCTGGGATGGCAGAATTTGGCAAAGCAGGTGTACATGCACATAGAAGGGAAGGCTGTCCAGAGGTGAGCTTTCCCCTTTCCCTGACTTTAACTGCTGACTCAGTGGAGCAGACCTAATGATACTGGTCAAATGTCCAACCTGCAGCAGGGGTGAAGAGTTGCCATGGCTGCAGAGCAAACAGGAAGGAATCAGATGAGGGGGGGCAAGGGGACTGATACAGAAGAAATGAATCCACGTAAGAAGGAAAAATAATCTAAGTAAAGTGGCACTCCTGTAGAGTGTTTTGTCAAAACAACAAAGACCAAATTTTCCAACAAAAATTATTTTAAATATTTTGCTTGAACCCCTTTATTAATTATGCTGCCATTCTGCCTGCTGCTATAATAATAGTTTTACAATTCCTTCATTCTAAAATGCTCTCTTAACTCCTGGCTGAGGACAGATGAATGTTGATGACAAGGAGAATAGAAATTAAGAACTGACATTAATGAAGATTCAAAATGCTTGCATGAGCTTTATCTGTACAACCACAAAAAACTGAGAAGGGTCTAGAGGAGCAGACATCCAAAGCAAAACCTTCTTGCTTGTTTGCACCAAATAGTATAATATGCATGTATGTATTAATATACAAAAAATAGCAAGTGGACACAGTTGTGAGAATACAGTAAGATACCGTGGTGACAGGACACTTTATAAAAACCCATCCAGATAGCAAAGGGCTCCCGAATGTAATGAGCTGCACGGCTGATTAGGCAGAGAGACCACACTGTGCAAGAATGAGGCTTAGAGCAAAGAACAGCCTGAAAGAAAGCCATGAGAGAGAGAGAGGGAGAGGGAGAGATGATGGGGAGAGAGAGAGGGAGAGGGACTTGGAAGAATGAGATAAGTAGACTTAGAGCTAGAGACAAAGGCAGAAAGAGATCTGTAGGGTTTGTAGGAGAAGGAGTTTGGTATGTGGCAAACAATAGAGGGCTTAGAAAGGAGCAGTTAGCCTTGGGCCCTCAAAGAGCCCCAAGAGCCCAGGGAAAAACAGACTCTAACAAGGAAATGTGTGTGTGGTAAAGGCACTGTGGGAGCAAGAAGAGAGGCAGCAGGGCAGCTGCAGGTGATCACTGCAAAAGAGGGCAACGTCTATTGGAGAGGCAGCATGAATCTGTGGGCACCAAAGGCTTCTGCTACGTGTATGCAGTTCCTGTCTTCGGTCTTCTTGCAAAAGAGTCCAATTCCTCTCTTCCTCTTAAAAGAAGAACCAGTATTTTTGGTGAGCACTATTCATCTTCCTCTCAAGTGCCTGTCCCTTAGTCTTAGGTTCACAGTAGTTGTTTCTTCTTCAGGGCTGGGTTTTGAACCTCATTTGGATGTTTGACATGAAGTTAGGGTGAGAATGATCATAATTCTTATCAACTGTACAAGTCATTATATGTTTTTAGTTTTAAAGGCTCAGAGGTGAAATCCAATCTGAAGTGCAAGGGTTGTATGACAAATATGTCTCCCTCATTTTATGCCTGGCAACAGTCAGTGGGTCAACGACATCCAACAGCTCTAAAACTGAAAATTTCATTCATCACATGAGTTTAAGGTCACTTAAGCAGACTGCCTCACCCTCCTCCACACATATAGACAAGTGAGACATTTGAGCATCCTGAACCCTCCTTTCCCTTTGGCTCCATGCCTCAGACCATGGCTCCTTGCTTGTAGCAGAAGTAGCAGAACTCGTTCAGAGGTACACAACTTTTTTTAATGTACTGCAAAAAACACCAGGATGATTTTGGCCTCATGCAAACATCACCCCTCACACAGGTATCCACATGCACAAACAAACCTGGCACAAAATGAACTATGCACTGCATACCACTCAAGTTGCCACTGCAACTTGAGTCAATTGTCAATTACAGTGAGATGCAAGACTCATGGGTAAATTGCCTGTCTTTATTTAGTTACTATAAGAACAGTGAAAACTTGGAATTTAATTTTGTTCCCCTTTCCTTGAGTCTCATTATAAAACTGCAGCAATTCATTGGTTTTCAGACTTTTATCCAGACCGATGTTGGTGCAAGTGCTGTACTTCACCAGGACAAATGCACTGGGTAATTCTAAGTTAAAAAATCATGCGCTTTCCATGAAAACTATTAATATAAATAAATACTGGTATTTTTATAATTAATACTTTTAGGAAAATCTCAGTGTTCACAGGTTTAAAAATCCCACTTACAGTCCATGCAGTTAAAGGTTGAATTTCTTTGGCTTTGTATTGCCATAATATAAATTTGAAGAGGAGCAGAGTTTTCCAAAACGTGGCAGAGTTAAGGAATTTGTTGACAAAGACACTGAAGCTGCAGTTAGATATTCAGCCAAGCGGTAGGGTCAATAGTAGAAAACTTTTCTTGTTGCAAAACTCCAGGTCAAAACAACAGCAGGCCACAGAAAAATAAAAATTACTAATTATTTCATTGTACATATCAAAAGATTTACAAAAGGTGAAATTTAAACATTAATTTCATATCAGAATGTCTTTTCATAGGGGAGGACTTTACTCTTTAGCTGAACTTTTCCCTCCTTTGATTATGAAATCCTTTCAAATAATGAATGGTGTAAAATAACAGCTGAACTGAATCCATGTAGCTAAGGAAAAAATCATTCTTTGAACTTTGAACATTAGCTTCTCTAAATCAATTTTTGAATAACAACCCAGACAATCCCTCACAGGTCTGTATCATCTTCTGAGTTCTATTCAATCCAGCTGATAAGGGAGGAGAGGGAAAGTCATGCCATCTTTATGACATGACATCACAGCAGACAAGGTTCCTGCCCTGAGGAGTTTGTAGTACAAAACCAATTCAATCAGCTACTGAAGCTAAAGTCTTTAAGTGATGGGAGTATGCTCATACTAATATTCCTGCAGTTGGTAAAGTACTTTGTACAAAACAGCATACATATTCATGAGCAAAAATCTTTGCTAGAACAATTTCAGATAAGGAGCTTTAGCTAGTCTCAGCTAACTTCTAAAAACAACTTCAAACTTTGTGCCTGTAAACTAAACACCTTTGAAAAAGAGTAAATGTGCTGTCAAGAGGTTCTGTGTAATTCTTAGGCTTTGCTAATCTAACATTTATGACTAATCTATCCAATTTGTTTCTACCCTTGATTTTTCCCCTTACTTTGTTCTTGCACATGTATGTACCAATTTTAAGGTGTTTCTCTCTACTTATGTTGGAAATATTTTGAAATCTAGAAAATCTCATGAAACAGAAGTTGTTACATAGATTCTAGACATTTTCTTTTAATTTGTGATGGCACAAAAATGCTGTTTTATGCAACAATGACATGCCCTGTCCCTTTGGTGCCAGAGATGTACTGGCTATTAGGTAGTCTTAATTCATGTAAATGTGAGACCAGCTTTTATATTTCTTAGAAGATTCTGATATTTAGATGGAAAAGAAATAGCTAGGTACAGGCTTTTTTCAGTGGCTTATGAAATAATATTTAGAGATGTTATAAAAGGTGTATATCAGGTAGCAAATATAACCCTGTAGCACTAGACTATGTGTATGATAAATGCAGAATGAAATTTTTATGAAAAATTAATTACCTAATAGTTAATAATTAATCAGATAATTCATTAATTGATTGATTGATTGATTAATTTATTCAAGTTAATTTTAATGGACTAATTTCCAGTACACTAAATGTCTGAAAATGAAGGTCAGTGGGACCTGTCTGTGTGTCCTGGGCAACAATGTGGTGCCCCATTGTCACAAAGGCAATGTCACAAAGAACACCATGGGAGATCCAATTTCACCTGCAAGATGGAAGTGATCCTTAGTTCTGTATGTTTCTTTCAAGGACTGTTGTTCACCTTAAAGCAGATGGGAAGGGAATGATCAAGTCAGGGTGCAAATGTGGGACTGCAGGGGGGGTGAGAGGCTCAAACTGTGTTCACTGCCCACACCTGCACACTGCTGGACACTGCTGGACACACCCTCGTGCTGCTGTCACCTGGAGTGTGTGACAATTATACAGCACAGCCATGAGCAACTGAGTTGAAAAGGTAGATATTATGCAAGGTCTTCAGTTTGTGTAAATTGGCAAAGCTCCACTGAACTTAGCTGAGGATCTCACCCTGTGCATTGTCATATTATTTGCAAATGCTAAATTGCGTAAATATTCATATTCTCTGCAGTCTGATTTTTATTTTAATCTAGCCTAACATATTATAAATTGCACCCTATAAATTACATATTAATATACCAATTAGTGGATTTTTAAAATTATCTAATTAAATTTTCTCTTTAGCTGCTTAGCTTGTTTTGCAGCAAATCTGGTGTCTCCATGGCAGTAGTAAAATAAGAGTTGAACAGAAGGGTCCTTGAAAATATAGTATAAATCTGAGATCTTTATACAGAATGACACTCTGTTCCCTTTCTTTTATGCTAGTTCTTGCATATAAATGCAAATGTACATCTCATTCATTGTTGTATGCAATGTGATTTAGCTCAAATTGACTGGAAGTTGTGGAAGTCTGATTTAGAACTGAGTATGTAGATTACAGCTAATTACACAATGTGAGTCTTCTAGAACATGGGAATATATTTTAAATTCTCAGCTTTTTCCCCTAGGTCAGAATGAAAAGTATATAACTTCGAGCTGAAAAGTTCTATGCCATGACCATTGCACAATGACATGAATATACAGTGATATTTTTTCACTGTGTTGTTTGTTTGTTTGTTTGTGGGGTTTTTTTGTGGGTTTTTTTTGGGTTTTTTTTTTTTTTTTTTAACTGTACCCCATAAAGCCAGCTCCAGATAGGAAAATTGAAGCATTAGCTGAAATCTCATATGAGCTGTGTTTTGGCCATTTCTCTGAGAAGGCAGAAGCTTGCAAGGTAAAATTTCAGCTAAAGAAGCACAGGTATGAATGTTTCCCCTTCTCTTTTATTATTGACTTTATGAATTAATCCTAGTTTACTTGTTTCAATTGGTGTTGACATATTTTTGAATAGTATTAGCATATCAATCAGGCCTGTTCTCAGGTTATTGAATGGTGTGTTGGTTTCCAAAATAAATAGATATGCAGTGAGAAGGGTGAGCTGTCACTTTGGATGAGCTTTGCTGATCTAAACTAAAAGGAACTTCTAATTGAAAACTGTAGTGGAAGGAGGGTTAGGGAAACAGTGAGACCACTCACTCCCTTTTAGGTTTCATGGGTCTATGATAGAAGATAAAGGATGAGGAGGAAAATGGGTATATTTTATGCCAAAGTAAGCAATAGCATTAACATAGATTAAAATAACCATATCAAAATAGTGGTTTTATTTCTTTCATTACAACTCATTTTCTCCTGGATTATTCTTCTTTTATGGAAGTCACCTGAGGAAATCTTGGCTTCCTGTGATTTTCCACTGAGCACTGTTGTAATTCCAGCACCAAAACCAAGCCTCTACTCAATCACCCAGTGGCACATTAGGTCAGCTTTAGACTGAAGGCCGCTGAGAAGACTACAAATATTCCCATTTATTTTAACAGACTTTTTATAGATTTCTAATAACCAAACATTACAGTATTTTCCACAGTCTGTTAATGACACTCATGTCTTCCAAGGGAATCTTATATTCTCACTGAGGGACATTAGCAGAGCATTACTATAACATCCCATATCCAGGACTGTGGGGCAAACAGCCAAGTTGTTTTCTCTGTTTTCCTAGCTGGATTTTTTTCTTCAAACAAATGAGAAAGTTCAGTGAAGCCATTAAAGAAAGTTAAGATTGCAGATTAAAAGAGTTTATATTTTATCCTAATAAAACAGCTACCCTCTATCCAGTGTTGTGTTTCTTCCTTTTTCCATTCCTACCCTGTAAGGGTTAACAATTGAGCCCTGTCTATAGCTCATTTCTATAGTAACAGCAAGACTGAGACTTTTTTATGGGCACCTAATAATTAGAAAGTGCTAGAAGGTATAACAATATAATGAATCAAAACTGATAGACTTGTGGGTTTCCATAGAAACATGTATAATTATGATAATCGGTCCCTGGCGTACCCTCAGAATCGTATACATTCAGTTAAATGCAATAAACATTAGGCACTATTTAGTGAGCTGTGATGCAGATTAACAGTGTGAGATACAGGGAGGCTATGAATAAAATTGCTGTACAGTTTATCTCAAACTAATTTCCCAGATTGCTTTAATAGATGTGCTATGTGGATGTGAAGAATTGAAAGTGTATTTTTGTTAGTGGTAAAGCTAACAAAGATAATATTTCATAAAGTGCCTGACTGTTAATTTTGATGCAGATCAAAATGTACAGTGGCACGTTATTGCATGGGAGATCACAAAATCCACTGAGAAAATGACATGGTGGGGCTCAACTGAATTATTTATTTTTTGGTATGATATGGGGATATTTGGGTTTCCTGTGCTTCCCTTGGCTTGCTGGCTTATTCCTTTCTTTGCTTGACTCACATTTTAGAAATATATTTGCTGTTGCTCCTGGTCTAATTCTAACTCTATCTTTCCAAAGCAAACCAATTTCGAGTGACTTCATACACAACTGCTCAGCATTACAAGAATTGTATTCTGTTTCCCATAGAATGTTGTTGATTTTGTTTTGTTTTTGGTTATTTGATTTATGAGTAAAAAGGGAATTATAATTCTGTGTTAGCCATTTCAGGGCCATTTAGAACTGCTTGTAGCCATACATTGGTTATAAATATATTTAGATGCCAGCACTCCAAGTAAAAACTATTTATAGAGACCTACAGGTACATTATATTTGAAAGAGAGCACTGATGGTCATGTTAGATCATGTCAACCCTGTGGGTTAGGAGACTCATCTGAGCATTCCTGTGTAGGCCACAGAAACTGCAGAAGCATTTAACTGTATTTAAATGTTTCCTAATTCTCTTCTTTGAAGGCTCAAGTTTTACTTGAAGGATGAATTTGGCTTGACGCAGTTCCTTTGTAGAAGACAAGTTTTGCCCTAATGAGTACTTTGTTTAAAAATATTCATTTCAGAATGAGACCAAATCTTTTGTGCTACAGCTGTTGAATATTAAGAACCTAGATACTCAGTCATCAGACATAATAACTTTAGGATTGGACTTGGTGCCCATATAAATGTCTATTTATCTTAAATGCCCTCTGTTCCCTATGAAATTTCAGGGAAAACTATTTTTCTCAAAAAATCCCCCCACTTCCAAAATGAAATTTGGCCTCCTGTGTTTTTGGTTTTTTCACTGTTAATCCAGCTTGTGACTCAATTACAATAGTGATTATGTGTTGCCTGTTGATTCAGTCCTGAAGACTTTGGTTCCCAGGAATCCCATGTGGTGACCAAGGGCTCTGGGGCAGCTCACAAACTATTAAGTTCAAAACTGTTATTTTGGGCATGAGGCTGCCTCTCTGTTAGTGTTCAGGTACTTGCTAAAAGTATCTGCTAAAAACAAGAGCCTCTTCTCAAAATGATTTCCACATTTGGTTTCCCCTTTCCTTTACTGCTTTGCTGGCACTAAAATGCCAGAAGCTGCCAGGGGTTCAGAAAGCTATTAGAGAAATTCATGGAAGAAAATCTATCAAAGGCTACAAAACGCAGAGCTAACACCTCTGGGTCAGGATGTCCCTGAGCTGTGGATTTCTGGTGGCTGAAAGCATTTACCCAGGGAGCATCACTGCATGTCTTGCTCTTTTATTCCTCCCTGGGCGTTTGCTATTGGCCACTGTTAAACACAAGATACCTGGGTTAGATAAACCCTTCATCTCACCCAGAACAGCCATTGTTACATTCTCATGTAAAAAGACTTGACTGCTAACACTGATGCGATAAAACATTTTCAAAAGCTTTCTAGAGAATATGACACCCAACATGCGCTGTAAAATCTTTTTTGTTTCTTTTTTTTTTTTCTTAAAGAAAGAGGAATATGATTTATTGCTGACATTCTGTCATTTTGAAGCTGGAAAATCAGTTTTTTCCTTTCTCTTGCACCTTGTGTGGATGGCCACTGGCTGGGGGAAACGTTCTGAAAACTGAAATGTTGAAGTAACAGGGATATTTCCAGTTATCCCAGTCTATTTCCTTTGCTTTCTGCATACCATGATGAGTACTGCTCCTCTTTTAACATTTTCAGTAAAATAAGAGGTAAATTAAGGCCTTGCACATTTAGTTCAACCCATTTTTCAGAGGTGGTATATATTTTTATAAATATTTTATAAACTGAACAGCGTCTTGCTGCTCACTAGCCTATCCATGTCCAAGACCCTCCCAAATCCAGAAAGGAGGACGAGTGCCTTGGCGGAGCAGCCCAGGTAGGTAGGAATGCTATTCAAGCCCTGTTCTTACTCGAAAGGAAGGACAATGCCAGGACAGAGTCACTCCCTGCCACTGGAGCCTTCAAGGATACAGA
Organism: Dicaeum eximium; assembly: GCA_013396995.1. Lineage (NCBI taxonomy): Eukaryota > Metazoa > Chordata > Aves > Passeriformes > Dicaeidae > Dicaeum > Dicaeum eximium. The sequence continues at coordinate 322,518 of VWZP01001429.1, read as the reverse complement.
TTGCAGCCTTCAGCATTCCTCATCCATTGCCTTGTTAATGAGGAGCTCAGCTAATGCTGCTGGCTTAGGCAGGGGCTGGATGCTTTTGACTCACCTGGAAGAACAACAGGCTCTGCCAGAGTTCCAAGAGTATCAGGTGTCAAACCCTGATCACATGTGCCACTGCAGATGTGGGAGGGAAATTAGGCATGCAGGAAGCAGCAAAGTCCTACATGTTTAGCACAGCTGAGGGCAGCTGCTCATATTGCCATTCTTTAACAAACCTATTTTTTAAAGCTTCATTTCTGTTTTCATGTCTCTACTTTAGTATCTGTCCCATGAGCAAGCCTGTGCTGATGGTGACTATCCTGTGTGCTCCTCAGGGCCTGCCCAGAGACCCTGTGTGCTTCCAGAGTGCCATGCAGGAAGGGCTTTTTGTCTCTTTGGAGGGTTACATCTGCTACTGAAGCCTAAATAAGAAATAAGTCATCTTCATCATAATATTATCCCATGCAGCTTGCTGATCTTGCAGAGCTGCAGCCGTGGTTGAACACACAATCAAAAGGAGGTTTTTTTCAGAGTTTGGTCCATGAGAGCCTGCCAGTGGTTGGAGGATCCTGTTTAATGATTAAGTCTGCTCCAGTGACTGGCCTCCAGCTGGCAGACACAGCAATAACCCCTTCAGTTGTGTTTCTGCTTGTTCTGTGATAAGGTAAAACAAAGGTCTCCTCTAGGGGGAAGTTTTCTGTCGCTTTTTGAATTAAATTTATTTTAGACCCCTCATATGCATTGGTTCTTGACTTTCACCTCCTTCCTGTTGCTAGATTTCTTTGTGCTGGCAAGCATCATGTTCCCCTGTGACTTCTTTTGTCATGGCAGAGTGAACTCTTTCTCACAGGCTCACTCAGACTGTTCATAGCAGTATTTCCATTTTGCTTCTTTGTGAGTCAGAACTCCCTACAGCTCCACTTCTTGTTCTTCTTTCCCACCATGCTGACATTGTTTACCTTTGCATGTGCATGCATTTCTAATCAGTTTATCACATATGCATAGCTACTGACCAAAATTGTCCTAATTTGATAAATGCAAAAAAATTAGCTTTTCTCTGCTAAGTAAAAAAAAGTTCAAGTCATTATATAAAAGGAGAGAACTTGAATGACAGGCAAATCAGGATATGAATACATTATATTTCAATTTTTATTGTTACCTGTATTTATCTGTTCATATTATTTTATTTATTATTTGCCTCTGTTGACAAGTAGTTTCAGACACCCACAAATCTTAGAGCTGCAAAAATTTTCCTATCTAGCAAATTAAGAATTTTCTTTCTTGTAAAATTATAGATAAAAGACTTTTTCAAGAGTAAGTTATTTTCACATAGATTTCACATTAGAGGTTTGTGGGAGATGTTCTGAAATTTATTTTTACTACATTTTGCTAAACTGGAGGTAATTCAGGAACTTTAGTTTCTAACAGATTCAGGTTGCCTGGAAGTGCTTGGGATTGTGATTGCATATGACTGACCATATTGTCCCACTGTTTGCCTTAGCTTGAAAAAGAAATCTTTTAGTTAATACAGTGGCGGCCTAAACTTAAAATTCCTTTTCTTTTGTTGGGCAATTTTAAACACTTTTCCCTTTCATTATAGCATAAGTTCCCTCTTCACACTAAGAAAGGCTTTCATGCTGGCTGTGTAGTGACACTGTAATTTTTTTAAGTGGAAGAGGGAAAAGACATTAACAAATACCCCGTTCTTCCTGATTTAACTAAAACATTGAGGTAAAATAGGCTTAAGTCTGATGTGTCCTACTTGAAGAAAGGTTCTTGCCTTCATCCCATAGGATATGAAATGGCCCATGCTTAGGCATTTGTGTGCACTTCTTCCTTTGCACTTCTTCCTTCTTTATTTTCTGGTTTATCCCATCCTTCTTCAGGAGGGAGAGCTCATAAATAGTCTGATTCTAGTCCAGGAGTTTTAAAAGCTTTCTTGTTGTATAAGTTTAACTCTCTGAGCTCAGGTAGGGAAGACGTGTACAGACCTGACAGCTTAACACCAGGCCTGTGGGAGGCAGGTTGTGGGTGGACATCCTTGTGAATCCTACGTAGAAAGCAGCAATGAAATTACCATTTCCTAAATTGCCAGCTTGAAAATCTCAAGGGACACCCATAGGCTGGGTTTTTGTCTGATCAGAGAGCAGGTCATTACAGTTTCAAAATGCTCTGAGTAACAACCTGGAATGGGTGACATGCAGGAAATATTACAGAAGGAAGTGTGGGATGTACAAAAATAGTGCCAGCGGGCTTTTGGCAAGAACTGTAAGAATAGGCAAGCTAAAGATGAGAAAAGCAAATGGTCTTACAGAGAGTCATGAGACTCTGAATGTGTGAAACTAGAATGCCTAACACAGAGACACATACAGCTCTCAAAATAAGTGAAATTGCCCCCTTATATCCCCATTAAATCACAGGAATTGCAATATTCTTGTATGAGTGTACAAACTCCTGGACAGATGGACACATGCAGAACCTGTCCATTTTCTGTCCAGTTTCACTGTTTGTAACTTTTCTTCTATTAAGACAAGAGAGTCTAGTAAAAGAGACTGCTTTGTCTGTCTGCCACTTTAAAAAATATTTGGAGAATTTTAAAGAAAACAAATCTATCAAATGTTTTTAAACATGTAATTTACTTTCTCTTTTAGTCTCAAAATTTAGTTTCATCATGTTGCAAAAAATTTCTTGTACCACAACAAAAGACAATTTTTTTCATTCATGAAATCCTCAAATTTATTAATTTTAAACTATATTATTTAATTACCAATCTTTTTAATGGCAGTTTTTAAAAATAGATATTAAGCTTTCTTAGTTTACACCAGAAATTTTACTTATTGTATTCCAGGAAATATGTATAGGAAGATACTTGAATAAAATTGCCATGGTAAATTTAGGCATTGTATTAAATAAAACCATATAGTTGAACTGTAATTATTATAATAGTATAGTAAATATAGAGATAATAACTTGCAGCTATTATTCAATATGATTACTGTAGTCTTACTATTATTAGGTCTGATTTACTATAGTTTTAATAAACTAAGAATAATTACAGTGGTTTCAGTATAATAACTATAGATCAGTTGCAATTTTATGCTGAGATCTGGAGCTTTATTATTCAGTAATATTTCTTGAGACAAAAATAAAAGAGAACAACCACTAAAAACAAAACTTAAAGTGTGGTTTAAAATAAGTTTTTACTCTTTATTGTATTGAAAAGTTATATAGAGCAAGAAAAAAAATTATTTCCAATAAAAATGAAATAAATCTCTTGCTTTCTTTTTCTTTTGAAAATGTAGAAGCAAAGATCTCTTCGCTGTTTAAAAGTTAATTGAGTTCACATTACTATCCTCTCACAGATACTAAATTCTCAAAATTTTATAAAGAACATATGTAGTACACAACTTATTCTTGTTATTTTTCCATACAGAGTTGACTTCAAATGGAAGCTTCTTGGGAAAGTTGTTTGCTTTCCAACTCGTTTGCAAGATGCTGTGTATAACATATTTGCAATATTTGTAGCTCCTGAACAGCTTCTTGTTCACAGGTCAGATGTTCACCCTCCCACTGGGTCTTTGCCTTGTGGTCCATTTCCAAGGGTGGTACCAAATAATGCCACACGAGGTTCATTCCACAAGCACAGTGACATAAATGGGTAGCACTGATATCCTTGCAGAGCTGGCCTTTGTCCCCACCTTAGGCTGCCACTCAGCCAGTGCTTCAGGCCCACATTTTCCCAATAGCAGTGAGAAGGGAGCATCATATCTCTGAATATTTGCCTTTAGATCAGAGGTTACACGGGATCAGATCTAGAGGAAGAACCCCTCTGCAGCTTGGACACACACTGTCCGAATTCCAAATGTGGGTCCCTGTTTGCTGTGTTCCAAAATCTACGTTTACCTGGGGATCAGCAACACAGTTAGGGAGTTTACACTAGGCTCAATATAGAATTAAGATGGCCTAGTTCAAAACTACCCTGCTCCAGTGTTAAGTTGCTGCATAGCATTATTCCTCTGAATTTCCTCTACTTCCCAGGCTTTATCTTCAAAAACAACCCAGATCTCAACCTCATAAGCAGCTGTTTCTCCCTTTATGAATTATTAAAGGAAAACTCTGGTACTAAAATAAATAATCTCATAATAAATGGCTAGAATTTTATATTAAGTGTTTATATGAATTCAATATGCCAGTCCTACCTGTGCATAAAAAAAGACAATTGAAATTTTAATGAGTGCCACAAAAGGCTATCAAGACATCTACCTAGAACTTGGCATTACTTATCATGCTCACTGTTGCAATATTCACCTTTCTGTCGTGTGATCACTGACACTTCCCTCACAATCACATGTCAACAATTCATTAACATGGCAATTGGCAAAAAGACAGAGAGGAGAGGAGAGCAACCACTGGTTATTTTATGACCACAGGATGTTTCCAAGCACTAGGCAATAGTTACAAGCATTAACAATGGCCATATTCCTGGATTTCTGTATTTGAATGCACACATGTGAATTTGTGTATGACCCACTCACTGTGGTCTCTTCAAATACAAAGTAAAATATGGAAAAAAATCTTAAGGCTCTTCTCTTTCTGAAAACCTCACCAGACTTCAATGAACACTTTACTTTCTTGGCAGGGAAGATGTGCTTCTGTAGTGGTTACCTCACGTCCAGGGGACACATCGTATTTTCATGTATAAATGCATTCACCCTAGAAAGGAATTTTCCTAGAAATTAATGCTTAGATTAGGAACAGACCTGGTCCCAGCACACAATTTTTGTTTCCCTGAGCAGCAGGTGATAGCATTACACAGCTGGGCAATGGTCCTTTTACACAACAAATGGAATTGTACCTAGGTTTAGTGAGTCTTGGCTACCTCCACAGCTAAAGGAAAAAGCAGCTACCTCCAAAGCATGATTCATCTTACTGCTCTTGGAAGCAAATCTTCGTATGCACAGACTAATGTGAAGTGGAATTGATCCAGGCCAAGGAGGATAAGATAAAGGAAATCAAATTAGCACCAAATAAATTAAAGAAATTAAACCAATTACAAGCACTATGGTAATGATTAGGCTGTTTAATTATTCATTTCTTTTCACCAGATATTTTGCATCGTATATAGATCAGGCAAAGACCCTGTTAAACCTAGCATCTATCTGTAGATCTTGGCTGGAGTGCCCTGAGACCCTTTCAAAGGGAATTAAAACAGTTAAATACTTCTCTGAATTCTTGATTTGGACACATATATTATATACTTCTATATTTAATATTTAATTCAACATATTATTTAATAATATTTAATTCAACAGAACAACACAAACTGAAGTATCTTTACTGTTCTTGTACCTCAGCTAAGAAGAGCCATCAGCTAATGTTAAGCCTTTACATCTCATCTTTGTCAACAGTGTTTCAGAGAAGGAGAAAATAATGAAATTTACCAAGAAAATTCTTCAAAACTACCTTCCCATATTACTTCAGCCAAGGAACAGTTGCAAGGTCCAGGAATCTGTCTGAAAACTTGAATGGTCATAAATAGAACAAAAGAGAAATTTAAATGAAAGGGGAGAAGAAGAGATTAATAAAGCCAAAGAAAAATGTTGGAGTAGGCAGGAGATTATAGAGGTTTTTTAATTGTACTTTTTACTTTCTCTGCTCAACCAGATCAGACTGATATAGAAGATTTAACCTTAGAAGTATGAAATTCAAGTATTAACTCTATTTGAAAGTTTGAAATTAATATCTTCTTGAGATTTACATATCTCTGTTTAATAAAGAACAAAGTTTGAGCATACAATATCTGTCTGGAAAAGGAGAACCTGAATTGGCCTTTTGGGAAATGACATCATTCACTTCACTGATTGTTATGCCAATTTTGTTTCAAAGTACTAAGTCCCTGAGTACTCAGAGACCAGCATAAAACTATTAAATTGAAATAACTCTTACTTCAGAACCTTTTAAGTTCAGCTAGTTTATTCATTCTGGATTTAACATAGAGGTTTCTGCTCACACTAAGTTTATGGAAATATTGTGTTCTTGCTAAATAGAAAGCAATGATTATTAAAATTTTCTCAGCCTTCCACTGTTGCCCAAATAGACTTTAATAATTTAATTTATCTTTTCTAAAGAGACAGCCTATTTTGGAATGTGAGCTGGACTGCATTTTGATCATCTATTTCTACAACAATACAAGTCCATGATCAAGCTGAAATCCTACTTGCCAACGTATTTAGTTAAAATTCTTAACTTAGTTTAAATGTGACCATTCTACGTAGAGATAATGCACTCAATTGCAAAGTCAAGTTTGGCTTGTAGGTTCATTTTTATTCATGATTACATGCAGGAAAGGAAAAATCCAAAACAACACATGGTTCAAGAAAAATTTGTAGCACCAACAAAATGCTTTCACCTTACATATATTCCGTATAAATCAAATTTTAATACAATTTTAATTTTAATATGTTTTTCAATATATGCCTGCACCTTTCGTGGTGAAATCAAACAAAAGAATTATTTCTTTCTTTACAGCTAAATAACTTATTCACTAATAAATACACCCATTAATTATACACCCCCTATTAACTGAATTTTCTTGCTAAATTTTTGTTAGCATTCCAACATTAAGAGCACAGAGATAATATAAGGAAAAGAAAAAGACATGAGAGTGAAAACTAAAGAGATGAAGTACCAGGAAAATAATTTGGCAACATTTGGCAGAGTAAAAGCTCCTTCTGTATTGATTTTTACTGCATCCAGGAACACAGAGCTGGGAAAATATTCCTTGTTGAAAAAAAAAGAATGAGTCCAGAAAGGAAATATCTACATTCATAAACAGTTTCTTCTTTGGCTATGAGAAAGTTACAAATTCTTAAATGTGAGCTATCTGATTATATCAGAAAGAATAAAACCAAGGATGAAAGCTGTGGTCATATCTCTGGCATGTAAGGTTGGAAGAAATAATTAGGATGCCCTTAGGAATAGAAATGGTCAGAAGAAATTAAAACAGGATCTGAAGCAGAATTCAGAGAAAAGGAAATAAATACAGAGCTGTTACAGATCCTCACTAAATTGTTTGGAGGTGACCATTAAGTTTCACTGGAGATCTATGTGGGGGAAAGATGTTATTTTTCAAACAAATTTAAGAATTTCTTAATTAACACACTAACCACACCCCACTCCACCCACCAAAAAAAAAAACCAAAACCAAACCCTTCCCCCCAAAAAATGCAGTAAGGCAGTAAGTAATACAGAAGACAGAACCTAAAAAGTCTGACTTCTGTATAATAAATTTGTATCAAATAGTTATATGGGTAGAGAAAGATTATGAAAGAAAATTTATAATAAAGAGGTTTTCATTACTTTTATTTTTAAATATGGAAGGTAACTTTTAAAGAAGGAAAGTGTACTCCACACAAAGCCTAGAATATTTTATAATAAATAGTAACACAGACAGAGGAAGAGAGATGGTATGGCCTGTGATGGTGGGATCCACATGCTGAGCAAACAGAGCGATGCATTCATGGGAGAGAGCTTAGAGCCAAGACACAATTTATAAGCCCCAGCTCCAGAGGTAACACAGAGACATGGTCTTAACAAAGTTGCATCCCAGAACTGTGAGGAACATGAAGATAAGGGGCTTCTAAAGAGATGAATGCTTTATCACAGCAGAGGGGTGGATGGTATGAGCAGAGTTTCAGAAAGAAAGAACTTTTCTCAGAAGCACACTGGAATAAGCTTTTTCTGGGTAGCTGAAACAAAACAACAATCCAACAAAAGAAGGATAAGACAGAAGCCACAAAGATATTACACTAAGGATAAATATGATTTCATTTATTGATGGAAGATTAACTGACAGTAAAATGTAACTACATCTCATTTGTAAGTCTTCTTCTTTTCTTTTTGTTTGCAGTGGGTCTTAGCTAGAAACAGTATTTTTATACTTAGGATCAGTTTTCAAACAAGCATATGAGCTTATAAATTTATCTTCACCATTGCCTGAAATTTCATCTTTAAGCTGAAACTGCTCATGCAGATCATCAGCCTGTGCCATCCAAGTTGATGAAAAAATTCCTGTGTGCTTACATGGTAACAGAGCTTGTTTTCATATGTGAGCAAATCAGTACCTTTATCAAATGTTACCATCAGACAAGGAAGCTGCTGTATAACATGAATAAAAACCACAATTACCTTTCAGGACGTGTTTCAGTCTCCCAGTTGTGAAGTTCTGCAATTTGCTGGCTCACTTTGCACACAGCAGTTTACATCTGCAGTTTAAGCCCTCTGCCGTGATCCAACAGAGGTGAGTTCTGTGTTTAAAAGTGTCAAGGCATCTGTCCTCCTTTTCCCTGTGAAGCTGGAGTCACAGCCACAGTAAATATTCCCTGCAATATCCTTCCATATGAAAAGGAAAACAGATTCTGGGTTTGTGGCTCAGAAGAATAAAACTCCAGCTAATTCAGTAGTTCATGTGCATTATTTTGTTCTATTCTTCCAACATGTAATTAACTCAGACAACAGAAAATTCAAAACACAACAAGCCCAATCAACACAAGCTATTTACAGCAACACCACAAGGAAATTCTGCTGAAGTTGGATCCCATGAACTGACATTGTTACTGACATTCCAGTAGAAGCGGCTTTCACTCATGAATTCTCTTTGTAAGAAGATAAGGAGACACCAGGCAAAGGACACAATCCATTGTAGATGTTATGTGTATCCTTCTTTCTCTTCAGAGAAACAGAATCTTTTCCTAATTGTATCGCCTTTTCAGAGCACTATTAGAGATAAAAAGACTGCTCTGCAAAGTGGGTTTTTTGGGAGGAAGGAGGCAGAGACATTTTGCATGCCCTGAGGACTTAGGATGAAATATTGAATGCTTTGTCTCAGGTAAGTAATAAGTGAAATTTCTCACCAGCAAAGGCTATTTAGTAACTCACGTAAACTACACTCATACTTTCATTGCACATTTTAACACAGACTAATTTTTGCCCTTTGTAACCGACCCTAATGAGAAGGCATCCCACAGGAGAGAGGGCCAAGCCTGAATGTGTGCAGAAGCAGAGCTGCTCTGCTGTCATTCCCATTTCTTAACCTCTTGCTCAGCTCAAATAGACTCTCACTGGAACTAGGCACATAAGCACTGTGGGGGTGCCTGTCCTGCCACTCTCTTCACCATCTGCAATTGTATGAACATTTCTAACTGTGAGTTAACCAAGAGTAGACACTGTACAAATTCAAAGGTAAGTGAGCAGGTAGTTCTCATGTAAAGCAAATAATTAAGCACATTAATAAAATAATTAAGAAAACTAGTAAAACAGTGATTAATTAAGCATTTTAAGAATAATAGTTTGAAGAGATGGGCAGAGAAGAACATTCTGAAATTCAATAAAAGCAAATGCAGCAAATGCACCTGGGGAGGAACAATAGCATGCACCAGCACGGGCTGGGGACTGACCTGCTGGAAAGCAGCTCTGCAGAGAAGGACCTGGGGGTCCTGGTGAACAACATCTGTCCATGAGCCAGCAGTGTGTCCTTGTGGCCAAGAGGATCAACGGTATCCTGAGGTGCCAGTGGGTTGATGATTATCTTGTCCCTCTACTCAGCCCTGGTGAGTCTGTATCTCTGTCAGTTCTGGGCTCTGCAATAAGGAGAGACCTGGAGCTCCTGGAGTAGAGCTACAAAGTTGATCAAGGGTTTGGAGCATCTCTCTTATGAGGAAAGGCTGAGGGGGCTGGGCCTGTTCAGCCCCAAGAAGAGACAACTGAGAAGGGGCCTCGTTAATGTGTATAAATATCTCAAGGGAGATTGCCAAGAGGATGGATCCAGACTCTCCTCAGTAGTGCCAAGCAATAGGACAAGAGGCAAGGGGCAGAAACCAATGGGTGGAAAGTTCCACCTAAACATGGGGGAGAGTTTCTTTACTGTGTGGCTAACTGTGCACTGGAACAGATTGTCCAGAGAGGTGGTGGAGTCTCCCTCTCTGCAGATATTTAAGAACCGTCTGGATGCAATCCTGTGCCATGTGCTCTGCCTGAGCAGGGAGGTTGAACCAGATGACCCACTGTGGTCCCTTCCAAACTGACCCATTCTGTGACTCTGTAAATACAGAACAAAAATAAAATCAGAATATAATGAAAATACAAAGGAGAAGTCTTTTTGACACTGAACTGGACATTTTTGACTCCTGATATTTTAATAGGAGTAATGAAGAGTTACTGCAAATTAATTGTCTCAGGAACCCACTTCTAAATGAAATCTCTATACTTTGTAGAAACTAAAGCACTATTATTTTTCTTTATGAAACTGAATAAACAACAAGAGATGGAATCCACAGAAGAAAATTGGTAATGCCTTTAGCAAAACCGACTTAATAAATTAATTTTTGTCTGAATAGAAGTATTTGAATTAATGGTTTGGGATACACACTGAAAGACAAGTCTTTGCAGGGTTGACTTTCTATGTTAAAGAAACCAAAATACCAAAGGGTTCATGCTAACAAGATCAGTCTTATTCCAGAAGCTGTAATATTAGTTGACGTTTGTTGTGTAACACTTTTAAGTCTTTCAGAGTTTTGATATATGACAATTGTGCCTAAAGGAGGGAAGCCTAACAAAGTGAAAAATACTCGAGTGGTGGAGAAGGTAAGTGGTAATGAGTACAGCAAAAGTCAGAACACAAGAATAATTATCATTACTGTAGTCCAGAATTAGAAATGTTTTACAGCATGAATTGGAAACCAGTTCTGTTATCTGCCTAACATCTTCTGTGATTCCACTAAACCCAATCCTGCTAAGAACAACATTAAAAAAAAAAAAGAAAGAAAAAAGATAAAAGGTGTAACCAAAAGAGGAAAAATATTTTAAAGTATTAAGAAACTGATTCTGTGTAGTACAAATTAGTTGGCTCTCTCAGTCATGAATTCAGAATGTGTTGAAAAATACAGAGTTCAAAAAGAAAAAAATGGAAATATGTAAGTGATTTCAGTGCAATTGCTAATTGGCCAGAAAGGCAAAAATTACTTGAGAAAAACTCAACTGCTGGACCCAAAGGGTAGCAGCCCTGCCTACTTACTAAGCACTTTGAAGGTCTTCCATCCTCTTTCATGATTTTGAATTAGACCTGTTTCAAGACAAGTTCTAAGCTATATTTTTTTTAATCTGGAATTGAGAATTGGAATCATTTGGCTTCCACAATTACAATAAGTTGTTCTTTACTGAAAAAAAATGTTAAGCAAAAGATTGTCATCTGAGCTTTCCTAAGCTTTAAGATCTTTCTTCTGTTGTTTGAAACTGGATTTAAACATAGTATTAATCTCTTACACTGGGTCAAATAGGATTTTTTTATGGCAGTAATTTTTATTAAGTATGCATGAGGATCTCTGTGAAAAAAACATTGCACTCATCTTACAAGTAAGGCCAGGAACAACAATTTTCAAAATAGGCAACCCGAACTAGAGATCCACCATAAGGCATCAGCACTGCAAATTATGTTTTCAGCAGCAGGCAGACCCACAGAAATAGATGAGGTATTCCTAGCCAGACACTGAAAGTTGGATGCATGGACACGTCTGCAGATCTGCTGTTCTGTGTAACTTTTCAATCAGAGTCTCTTTGCTAAGTTATCAAAGCCGTGAGCATTCAGCAAAATCTTCTGAGCCTGATAAGAGCACAAAGCACTTTGTGCATAAAGTCACTTGTTTAGAGATTTGCAGCAGGATTTAAAGTGTATGCCCTTGGCTAAAATGTCTGTCTCTTGCTCTGCATATGCTCACTGTCTGGTTCAGCTCTGCCCAGTTTCTGCTGCTGCGTTTAGGTGTTAAAATATTATTATAGTTATTTCTTGCTTTCCATCCCTTTGTTTTCTGCTCCTGCCCTTTGCTTTTGCCATACAGCTCCCTATGTCTCATTTGTTTAGAAAATCAAGTAGCCACTTAAGTTCAGCAGTGCTTCACGCTTCAGTGAGTTTTTAAAAGGAAAATAATTCCTGAAGGGAATTTTCTTACTAAGGCTTTTGTTTTCAACCTTCTTGGTACCTAATGGTGTAATTAAGAATTCCTAATATTGTTCCTTCTCAGTGCAATTAGTTTATACTCTTTTCTCTGGTAATTTTATTTTCTGTCTGTTGCAGTCCAGTTTTGCTCTCCAGTATTTGTGTGTGTCATGGGATACCCAGACTTCAGATTCTTCACCCTCTTTCCTGAAAGACTGTGCTGGTATGATGCCATACTCTCAGCATCTTATGAAGTTGTGATTTTAGCTTTGATTTGTAACATGTTTATCTGGGGATGCATCTCTACATCTTGGTTGAACTCATCATTGTGCCTGAACATTGAATTCAGGACTAAAAAAAAAATTTATTTTTCAGCAATTTAAAAATCTTTATTGTGTCAGGATGCCTCTGTTTCTTACCAATCAGAAGATAACTCACTAAAAAAACTCACAATTTTGCTCTTACCATCAACAAATTGTGTTTGCCATCTATTAGTCCTGGCACTTAAGAGTTCTCAGTCTTCCTGCACTGGACTGCAGTACTTCTCATTATTTGCTCATTTTCTGAAATCAATATAATCTTCGAAATATTGAAGGGGGAAAACACGGAAAGAGTGCTCACTAGTTTGTATTTTTAAACAGAAACAGGAAGAGTTGCCAGTATAGCTGTGCAAAGATGTAATGAAAGAGTAATCAAAGTACAGATAATGGCCTCCTTCTGGCCACATATGCACCCATGCTGCCCAAAATACGTGTTTCAGGGCACAGTGGGGTGCAGTCTCAATATCTGACTCAATGCCCAGCAGCAGTAATGCATTCTACATGATTCAGAAGCATATTTTACCAGCCTGTAGAGTTCCTGTGATAATACAGGTCCAGATAATATCAAAGTTATTTATGGGTTTCATGTAACAAACCCATGACATTCCTGTGGGACAGTGCACACAAAGCCAGATTCTCATTTGATGCCACTCAGTAGGGCTCCCATGAAGTCAAGTGTATTTTGGGAAATACAAAACACTAGCATTCTCAGCTCTGCTAACAGACCTGGCTTTCATTACCAAATATCAGGTTCTGCAGGGTGTATATGATTTTTTGCAAGCTCGTGTAGTCTGTCTGAATGGCAGGTGTTGCATGACCAGTAAAGCAAAGTACACAGTTGTGAACCTCTAGATATATAACACCCCCAGTGCTGAGCTCCTTCATTTCCATATAGCACTGAGATAACTATGTTAGCTTGGTGTATAATAACAGCTGCAGAAAATATGTAACAGTCAGTCAAAGCCATTTTGTGCAATATGTTCTCAGTTCCATGCAGTATTGCATAATTAAATACAAATATAATTTCCCAGTCAGCAGCGTATATTGTAGACTCCTTAGGCATCATTGATTCTTTAAAAATGCACTATGAAGGTTATTTGACCTACTCAAAAGAATACAACACATAAATTATTACACAACATAATTACACTCTTAGGAATAATATCTTGGTAATATTAGAGGAACTGCTGAAAAGTTAGATAAATCACAGAAAACTACAAAATGGTAAAAAAGACTTTGCAGACCTTCTTGCCACATTCAAGTTAACATGATTAATTAGTGCTTCAAGTGGATTCCCAAGAAGAAAATGGAAATAATTTAATAATTTCACTTTCCTCCTTCTTTTGCATTACCAGGACTAGGTGAGTTTCTGGACCAGTGCCTAGAACGAGCACAGCTGAGAAAAGCTTTTCCCAACCGTTTCTATCTTGCCTTAAGGTCAACAGCCATCTGGTCTGACTCACACTTCTTCCTTCTCTTTCACATTTGAGGCTGAGCCATTTGGCTACTTGTGCTCCTGAATAAAGCTGAGAGCTGAATTATAGAAAATTTGGATGATGTTCCTAATAACCATTTTAGTATTCTAATTAGTAAACAAATATGCTCCTGATATGTTTAATGTCATAAAGTTACCCACAAGTTCATGAAAGGATCATGGCAAATGAAAAATTGTTTCACTTTCAGAAGGAGACACCTCTGCAAAATACTAAGCCCAGGTTTTGAATAAAAGTAATACATATACCTTGATAAGACCTGCTGATATTTGCATGCTCTTGAAGCCTGTGTTTCTTCTCTTCTTCCATTTTTGGCGTATAGATAAATACATGTATATATACTATGAATTTTGACTGTTTCCTTCCATGAACATGCAAAATGTGCACTACATATTCTACACTACATGGAGAAAACTTGTACTTATGCTAATCTTTCTATTTTGTTGGCAGAATAAATTTTGAGACCTCTGAAGTATTCTTCTAGGAAGAAAAGACGTGTAGCATTCATAATATCACAATCATGAAGCAAAGTATACATTGTATACCTTATGATATGTATAAATGTATTTTCCTGAAGATGGTTTCCAATTTATGAAATGCAGCCTTGTGTAGTGATGTGCGGTGCTCTCCATGGGAAAGAAATACTTGCTATGGAGAACACTGTACACCGCTGTGTAGAGTAGTCTTCAAGGACAGTTTTGTTCATCTCATGTCTATTCTCTGACTTCTCTATGTGGCTTTCATCGAGGCATTTTCTCTTTCTGGAAAATTGCTTCTGAGGGATGAAAGTGAAAAATGTTTCTTAGGTCTGTTTTGGTCCCATGTTTGGGGGGTTTTGTTTACCACTTAGGTTTCTTTATTTCCTGCTGGTAATTTTTGCCGATTTTCTGCTTTGTCTTCCCCTTGCCTTGCTACTTTCCCAGTTATGTGTGGTTGGGTGCTAAGAAAGCAGACAGGATGCAGCAGGAGTGACAGCCTCAGATTCATGAAAGCAGTGCCCAGGCCCTCTGACCAACTTCTGCATGGCTTCAAACAACCAACCTACCCTGTACTTCACACAGTTGAAAGAGAATAATGTCTTGCTGCACAACATGGGCTGAAGGAACCAGTTAGAGTTTGTAAACAGTACAGTGGAAGCAGGTGATGGAACCCGATGGGTCACCTGGATGTGCTATAGGTCCAGGTGGATCCACCCAGCTGGATCAGTGCACAGGAGCAGCTAAACTGCTTCACATCCCCCACATCACCTGAACAGCTAAAACCACTGTCCTCTGGGGGCAGCTGTGTCTCAGGTTAGCAAACTGATAAATCAGGTCCTTCTTCAGGTGAAGAAAATGTGTGAAGTATTTAGACATTATGATAACAGAGCTGTTGTAAATACTTAAAATGCTTTTCTGAAATGTGATTAATTTTATTTTGACAGAGACACAGAATTGGGTTAGAGACAAGCATTGAATTTTCACACACCTTGAGGATGCTTGTATGTGAAAAGTTGAAGTCCACAGATAATTTCAGTTCTTTGGTTTTTGAGAGTTCTTGATATCAGATTAACCATAGTTGAATGATGAGCAAAACTGTGAGATTAGATATTAGGCTATATATATTTTTGCATATATAAACACACGCATAATTCCAGGATTTTTCTAGTTATTGGACACAATGAAGTCAAGAGGAATCAAATTATTTGCATAAAAATTGTGTCTGTTTGTATGATTCAGCATTCAATGGATGAAAATGCAACAACCACTGGTCAAGGGTATGCAAATTTAGATTCCCAACTAAACTTGTTAAGTGAACACTTTTTTTTCTTTCCTAGGTGCTTAAAAGGCCAAATGATTTTTTAAAAAAACCTGTCACTTGTAAACAGTAAAACCTCGACTACAAAATGTTTTACTAGTTCTGACAGTTTCTGAGATTCATAGGCAGTAAATGAAAATCACCCTTTTTCAGAATCATTGCTATTTTCATAGCAAACTATTTTCATGAAGCTAGATGAAAGAAAATTGAAAATCTGCAGCATATTCTGTAGTTTTGTGAGATACCCAAAATGTTGCATTTTGTATTTTCATGACTTTTTTCTTTGTGTCAGTAGGGACAATTTCTCTCACATGCTTAATCTCAATCTTCTAAACAGAAGGCAGATAATTTATCTAAAAGGCTAAAAAGTCTTTGATTAATAACCATGGGAATTGCAGGTATTAAAATCACCCCCAAGTGACCCCATATTGTTCCACAAATCCATTAGAAACTTATTCTGAATTACAAAGAAAAATTAATTAAAAAGTATAAGGAATACAGAGCTCAAATAAAGTATGCTCCCCTGAGTTCACATGAAGATCTATATGCATGCAAAATGTCATAAAATCAGATTTAATTTACAGTATAATTTTATTCTTCAACAACAAGAGGAATACAAGAACGGCAATTTTTGTATTTTTTTTATTACTATTGAGTTCTTCATAACAAGCCTACCCATTACAATGACTCTTGCATTAATGCCAGAGAAAGAGGGATTAGAGAGAAGAGACAAATATACTTTGGGAAGTTGGAATTATAGCAATGGGTGAATCCCATCTGGTTTAGTTGAATAGAATAGTAATCTGTAATGTTCTTGTCTTCACTTCAGTGGATGAGCAAAACTTTAAATGAGTTGTAAGGAGCTTTATAAAGAACTTTTGCAAGTTCTACTTATGTACGTGTTTTGTCCTAATTTTATAAATATTTTGCTTATACTTGTTTTTCCCAGCCTGTTCACTTTTCTAAGTAGGTCATGACAATTTTCAAATGTTTATAGATATTTAGAAAACAAGCTAGGTGCCAAAAATGGGCTTTTGCTCCCCATCTCTCTTGTGTCTCATGCTTCAATATTATAGAGGTGTGGTTCTCAGCCCTGTTCATTTTCAGAAGTGTGTAACCAAAATACTTACCATGCTTCCTATGGGCCTTACAGGGTTTGCTTAGGGTCTTGCAAAAGATTGCAGACTAAGTGTGATGTCTAATTTGTAAGCCTCTGAAAATCCTGGACAGACACCCATGAGTTAAATCACTTCATTTTGTAAGTGGCTGTGATGGTCTTACTAGGGAAAGAGCTTGTTTAAATCCACCCTGCTGGGGCATTTCCAAGTGTGAGTCTTTCAGTGCTGTCCTGCACAGAAGGTGGCATCTTGATTCTTGGTCATTAAAGCCTAAATATGGTTAAAGCTACCCAAATCCAAAAGAGCACTAGTGAATAATTAGCTTGAACACTAAGAGCAAAAAATGTGTCTGTTATTTGCAGATATGTCAGAAATGCAAATACAAACCAGCTGAAAGAATACTGCTGCAATATTTCTGGTGTAGTGTGAAAAGTACTGTGCAATCACAGAGGAGTTGAGGTTGGAAAGAACCTCTGAAAATTCTTTAGTGGAACCCCTTGTCACATGCAAGGTCAGCTACAGTGGGTTGCTCAGGTCTGTGTCCACTTAGGTTTTGGATATCTCCAAGCATGAAGACTCCACATCCTCTCTGGGTAACCTATGCCAGTGTTTGACCATCCCCACCGTAAAATAGGTATTTTTGTATGTTTCAGGGGGATTTCCTTGCATTTCAATTTGTGTTCATTGCCTTTTGTCTTGTCATTGAACGCTCATGAGAAGAATCTTTCTGACTCTTCTTCATTCCCTCCCATCAGATATTTATGTATGCTGATAGGACTCCCTGCACTGTCCCTTCTCCAGGCTGGCCAGTCACAATTCTCACATTGTCTCATTGTATGTAAGATGCAGCAGCCCCTTAATAAGTTTTGTGCGTTTCACTGGCTTCTTCTCCTGTATTTCCAGGTCACTTTTGCACAGTAGACAGCAGTGACTAAAGGGGAAGAGCCACATGCCTCCACCAGCTGGCATTCCTCTGCCTAGTGCAGCCCAGGTACCTGTCACCTTCTTAGTGGCAAGGGCGCAGGGCTATTCACGTCCTGCCTCGTGTCCACCAGGACCCCCAGGGCCTTCTCTGCCAAACTTCTTCTCGGAGGAGTAGTCCCTCAGCCTGTGCTGGTGCTGGGTTGTTCCTCTCCAGGGCAGGGCTTTGCACTTCCCCTCACTGAACAGCATGGGATTCTCATCATCCCACTTCTCCAGCTGTTGAGCTCCCTCTGGATGGCGGCATGACATCTGGTGTATCAGCCACTCCTCCTAGTTCCGCATTGTCTGAAAACTTGCTGAAGGCTCACTCTGTGTCGGTGACAAGGTCATTAATGGAGATCTTGCAGCACTGGACCCATTATCCTCACCTGGAGTACACAACTAGTGCTGTGGATCACAGCCTTTTGAGACACAAAAAGCAGATATTTGTGTGTTGTACCATGGCTGAAGACTAAGCAAGTGTGCACAGGTTAAGAATTACTGGATGAATTCAGCAATTTCTTGCTTGAAAAGCTTAAAAGATTATAAACATATATATAGTAACAGCCTGTGGTTTTTTTTTTTTTTTTGTCAATGCTGTCATTTATGTTATGAAAAGAAGTGGTGTTTTGGAAGCATGCTATCAGAAAACAAAAATAAAAAATTTGTCAAAACAGGTGCTATTTATATAATCAAGGATTGTGAATTCATTCTCTTTTTCCTTTTTTTTTTTTTCACCAGACCACTCTGAATCCAGAACAAATTTATTTTCATTCCTTCTGGTGCATCTTATAATTCCTATCTGGATCTGATGGAACCATGGTTAGAGTTATATGGCATGATTCTTTCATCCTTATACTGAAAATTAATTTGAAGATGCAGCCCCACTTAAGCTAGACTAAGTTGCTTGCAGAGTAAGATGCTAATCAGCAGAAGCCAGAGTGCCAGAATCTGTGTCATTCTTAATAATTTAGGATTAGATTGTGCAGCCCATGTGAGTCAACAGCACATTGTACCATCTCAGAAACACGAGGTTTGTGTGCCTTAATGAACTTGTTCCTTGCTGCTGAGGTCAGCAATCCTTTCTGGACATGTTGTTCCAGACACATCCTGCTGGCTGGCTCTAGCAGACTAAAAAATGGAGGAAAGACTGCAAATTTTACCCAGACCACAACGATTTGCTCTCGACTTCCTCCCATCCCTGACCCCAGAAAGAAAAGCATTGCTTGCAAAAGCCCCTTTTATTTGGAGCCATATGCTGAATGCCCCCAGGATATGACACTCTGAGAGGCAGCAAGGCTTCCAACTCTCAGGTGTGAGAAGTATCAGAAATGTGGCATGTCCTGGACTCAACCTTGGTGCAAATTAATGGCTGAAAAATCTATCTGTACCTCAATTATTGAGCTGATGACATGCTAGAATGTCAATTATTCTGAAGTCCGTCAGAATATTCCTTCCACATTTCTGACATCTAGGAAGGCATAGGATGTAACACTTGAATCCTGCTCACCATTACTTGCAGAGGTTACAATGACAAGGTTTTGTAAGGAGTCCTCATCAGTTCCAACAAAGGAAATTCTTTCTTTAATTTCCTCAGTGTCAGCTCATGGCAGTGTTTGCTTGTGGTAACAATCCAGAATGGACCTTGGATGACACTATTTCCCAGAAATCTAAATGTGTGACACCATCCTCAACATCTTGTGATCTGTGCTCTACTCCAAATTGTCTGACTCATTTTATATTATTTAGAATAGGACAGTAAGGAGTAGGGAATGAAAGTGAACAACATACAAATCATCCATATTTCCTCTTTTTTTCACCTTGGCATCAAGGGGCAGTTAAATTACTGCAACCTAAGGGGTGCAGCTGTTAGGACTGAGAAGTTCTGTGTGGGGAGAAGGAGGCAAACAAAATTAAAACTCCATGCATGACCTCCCCTATATGCTTCCTCTCTCTTTTCCTTCTTGAGAAATATTTGTCTAAAGAAGACAAATCAAACTCAGCTTTCAGACAGATAATCAGGTGCATCAGACATTTGACCATCTCAGATACCTATGAATTGGAAAATTATTCTGGGCTAGCTCCTCCTCTTAAAAACTTCAGGCTCCAGAAAGTTGTGACAGGACATGAACGAGGACAAGGACAAGAACAAAGACAAGAACAAGGACAAGGAAAGAGAAAAGGGAAAGGGAAAGTAGAGAGTTCCACATTTTGACGATTGAGCGTCAAACTGACAAAACCCAAATGTTTACTCAAGACAGAAGAGATAGCAGCTGCCTGGAGCATTTTGCTCGGGTTTTCTAAGAGCTAAAAATAGCAGTGTGTGTTTTTTAACACCAAGTTAACTACAAAGCACAAAACCATAACTGTTTCAACTGCTTTGCACATTCTCCCTCCTCACTTTCACATGCACAGCGTCCCTCTTCAGATTCATTTTTAGTTGTTTGCAGACCTTTTTTCTTGTCCTCCTCCTAGTCATGTTTCTCAGGAAACTTTGGAGTTGCTTTGTGTTTCTGCAGCACCACTGCCCATTACCTGGCCCCCGAACAGGCTGCAAGGACAGGCAGCATTCTGAGCCATCTGGAAAAGTAAATTCCAATAGAATAAAGCCCAGGGCTTCAATGCACAGAATAAAAAGCTTTCCCTAACTCAAAATACAGCCCTAGTTTCTGTATAAAGTTCGTTCCTCTGCAGTCAATTCTTATTATATAACAATCAGTTGAGTGTTTCTCCTGTATATCAAACTCAGCTTTTAGAGAACCTTGTTCAGATGACTCTGAACAATAGTTATTTACTGGATGTGCCTTGACAGCCTCCCTCTAAATCAGCAGAAAGAAACAGTTGCTCTCTTTTCTCAGTATGGGCACCACTGTGCTTCAGTACCACATAGTCATTTTCCCTACTTATTTTATATTGCTTTTGAATGAGTCCGTGAATCCAGAACCTTCTACCCTTATTTCCTTCTGCAGCATCAGCATTTTAATCTATTGCACTGACAGTAATATGTTGGCTGTCGTTCCTGGATCCTGATTGTGAAAACCCCAGATGTATGAATGAGGGCAGTCACCTTGAGCAATATCCCTGAAGTCTGGCAAGGAGAGGCTGCACAATCTGTGCTGTACCACAGCGGCTGAAGATTTTGGCTGCCATCCTCTGCAGCGAAATGAAGGCACAGAAATGCTAAAGGACACATCTCAGTTTTATAATTTCCTACATGCTGGAAGTAGGACAGGTAAGGACTCCTTCTAAAATGGGTTCAGTTTTAGCACTGATCTGTTTGAATCCTCCATAGTTTTAATCCTCAACATCTCAAAAAACCCTTTATGTAGGACCCTGCCTTAGGACACAAAGACATTATATCTGAAAGCAACTGAACCCAGAGTGGTGCCTGGCAACCCTTGTGAAGCAGTAAAAGCTTTCAGTTTAGTATTAGCTAGAAAAAAATTGCAAACTTTAAGTGCAAGGTAACTGCAATATTCAATACTCAAGTATTGACTAGGATGGATTCGTCCTACAGTGAGAGCTGCACACTTTGAAACTCCACTGCCTTAAAAAATCCCCTAACCCTGTCCAAAGCTCTGAAAGACAGGTATCATTATGCCCCAGATAATTATTTTTTAAGAAGATCCTTTCTGCCTACCTTGATGTCTGGCCTCAGAGAATTGAAAGGTCTGTGTCCCAACAGGAAGCAAATGATTTGACTTTGAATAGGAGGCAGGACTTTCACATGTATCCCCGTGTCTGCTGTTCTCTGTTCATTGCTGGTAGGTGTCTGGTTGAATGGGGGGCTATGGATGAAGATGAAGATGCAGGTGACTCTGCTAAGGCAGTCCACAGGGAGACCATCTCCCAGATTTTGATGATACCTTGTTAGGGCCAAGGTGCTTCAAGTGGAAGGCATCTAAATAATCTCTCTGGATTTTCCTAAATTGTATTAAACTTAGGAAAAACAAGAAATGCACTTATAAACAAAGCACCTGGACAGACTTATTTCATTTTTCAAAAATAAACATACAACTGTAGCCTGATGCTGCTGTGGAAATGGGAAGGACTTGTCTTTTCTCTCTGCTTTTTGGCTTATGCTTCACTGATTTCAATAATATAGTGAAAAGGAAAAATGGCTTTACATTTGTCTCCTATATGGTGCTGGCTGTCTGTGACTTACACATATACAGGCAGCATTAAAAATGATCATGAGCAGGGCAAAATTTACTATTGCCTTGAGCTTTTGCATGATGCAGGTTTTACAACTGTTTGATTCACTCAGACAATTACCAAATGTTTTGGTAAACTTGTATCATGTTTGTACATAAAAAATGGCCAGGCATAAAAGAAAGAAAGGAATGAATTACATATAAAACAGACTGAGTTGCTGCTGTGGAATTTTCCAATGCAGCATGAAAATCCTATTAGGATATTTATAGGAGATGAAATAATACAACTTGGAGAGTTTTCCACTGGGCAAAACAGTCATTAGCCTTGGTTCCTCTTTTTCATGTACTTAACTTTGAGCAATCCCATTTCTGTTCTTCAAAGGAGGTGTTTTAACTTGAAGTGTGTGAGCAGGAAGACTTGCGTAACAAGGATATAGCCTTTTAGGCTCTGGAGGTTTTTGAGGGTTTTTGTTTGTCTAGATTCTTTTTTGTCAGTGTTATTTTGTTTTGTTTTTCTAATGTTCTTAGTGCTTTGCTGACCTAGAAACTAATTCAAGGGACTAACAAAACTGAATAGCCTTGTTCAGTGAACCAGACTTGCATAAACTCATTTCATACAAGAAAGAGTCGAAGATTGTACGGTACACGTGGATCCCCATGATCTTTGTTTAAATATACTCTATGTAAATCACAGACTTTGACTTCCTAAATTTGAACTCATGCTAGATGATTGGACAAAGAAAATTGTTTTGTTTCTGTGTTAATCCAAAGACAATTTTTGAAGCTGTCAGCATTTAATGACGAACAAGTTTTACTCAGGCAAAAGGTTCTGAAAAGTTAAAAACAGCTAACAAAGTAAACAACTGGGGTTTTTTATTACTTTTTGTTTCATGGAGAACATTCTGTGCAATAGATGTGACTTTAAGAGAAAGAAATAGTTGACCATAAGTTTTAGTCAGGTGTTGAATAATTTTTCCTTCCTAGTGTTTTCTTACTTGTGAATTCTAACGATATTACATTTGCTCCTACTGCTTTTGAGAAGCAGTTATACAATCTAATAGACAATTCAAGAGTTTGTATTTTCCTCCCGTACAATTAAATGTTTTCAGAACTGCAGAATTCTCAAGCATCAGAGGTCAGACTGTACATCAAAAATGCCAGCGAAAAAGCATAGTGGAAAAGTTCATTTTTACAAGGCTTTTTTCTTTTTTCTTTTTTTTTTTTTTTCCCAAAATGATGAATGCTGTGAAATGCTCAGCATCACTTTTCTTGGAACAGAAAATGAAGTTCAGGAAGGTGGATCAGGAAAATAGCATTCACCTGCCACAGGTCTGTATGTCCTGGCATGTCTATAGCTGGGACTGAGTGTGGTGTGTGCTCTGTAACAGTGATGGTCATGGTGTAAAAGCCAAAACTCTTCTGCTGTGCTTTCTCATGGATTTTAATGGATGCTGGATCTGGCCTCTCTACTGAGGTCTGATCCAGTGTGGACTCCTCTGAGTGAAACACTGTTTAATTAGTCAGGTGATATATTAGGATAGATGTTCTCAAAGTACAGATGGACAGGAGCGTGCATCCCTCATCAGTCTCACTGCACATTAGAATCCTGTGCCTATCCATCCTTGCTGCTCCCACACATGCCTTTGAACTTCCACCATTAATACTTGTCCTCACTTCCAGCTGAGCTTCCTTGAAACTTGTTGCTTAGAGCAAATGTTGCACCTTGAGATACAAACCCAAAATCAGCTTTTGCCCTCTTAAATCATCTATGCATTGATGTATTTCTAAAATCAGACTCTAGAGAGTGAATTCTGCAATTAGACTGTGATATTTTTGAAGGCTGTTGAAGGATTTTACAAATATATTTGGGGATTTATTCCTTATGAACTATGTAATCTCAAATTAAATAGATACTGTATTAAGGCATCAAAGCAACAGCTTTTATCTGTTTTCCCCATTTCTATAGTTTAAGACTTGAGCTTTATCAGAAAGAGCTGCAGCTAATGACAGCCTAACTTTCACTATATATTTTCTTTTGTTTTTTTCCTACTGTATTTATCCCCCATAACCTATTTAACCTATTTGTAAAGAGTGAAAGCTTGGCTTGTGTCTAAGAGGGAAGAAGAACAAATTCATTTGTTTTGTACAGCCAGTCTACATATCTGAAAATCTGTATTGTGGAAATGGTACCTGGTAATATGGCAGAAAACAATAACTGATGTTTCCCTGCACTATGGATCAGATGGAACTTAAAAAAATACTTCTGTAAGTGCATTTGAATGATTAAATGTGTACATGTCCATGTGTTAATTTATAGGTCTTTTTTCCCAAGGTTTGTGACAGATGGTACTGAAATCCCTGTTTTTGTAGCTTTCTGTAAAAGTGATCTTTATACTAATATGATTTTCCCCTGCCCACAGAGCTGGCAAGTTGGGAACTTTGCCCCACAGTTCTCATTTGCAAGGGTGGCAAAGGCCAAATTCCTTTCTTTCTTACTTCCCCCAGTACATAGTGGGTCACATTTTGAAACATCTATTGCAAAGCTCCTGGAGCACCCTTTTTTCTGCCAGTTTATTTGGTGAAGGTTCTATGGGGCAGCGTGCAGAGCCTTGGAAATGCAGAATTCCTTATGGGTTGTGCTTTATGCATAATGTCTGAAATAGGTGAGCTAGGATAACATATGAGGATGTGTGAAATGAAAATAAGTTTATGGAAGAACAAAGGGACTTCACCCTTATCTGTGCATTCTTTGAGGCTTATGCTGACGTATTTCAAACCCCAGCATCATTTCAAAATTACAAGTGTTGAGACTGCATCATTAGAGAAGCAGATCCTGTTTTCTTGTCTGCAATTTTTCTTATGTTTGGCTTGACTCTAATGAGGGTGAACTTTTGTTCATTTTGTTTTAAATGTGTTTTGATGGTGTTGTATAGTACCCCAAGCACCTCAGCCATGCCAATAGGGCTTTATAAATAAGTTATTAATTATTACTTGCGTATATTAAAAAGGAGAACATCTTCAGAAGCAAAAAGAATTTTCCCACTTAGAATTGCTTTCCTAGAAGAAGTCTGATTAATAAAAGGTTTAATGAATATTTAACTGCTTTTAAGATGATTTAACAGCAGTAATCAAAGAGAGAAACTATCATCATGGTGTCTAGCTCCTCTCTAAAGGTTCTAATAGCAAGTTCTCTGCAGGACACAGATGATCTGTGGACCAAGGTTTCAGAACCAAAGTACCAATCAATTAGGAGAAGCCAGACAGCACCATCAGTCATTTTGGAGAGTTCATTCTTTCATTCACAGAACTCTGACATTGGTTTCTCTCTAAAAGAATAGCCCTTAAGAATTTAAGAATTTCTTCTTAAAAGTAAGAAATACATTTAAAAGCAATCATCAAGTCTCACTGGAACAAAATTTTTTATATCCTAAAGTTTCTGTGCAGGAAAAAAAAACTTTATGTTTTTGTGAAATGCAGACAGGAAAACAACAAATGGACTTTCTGCTTTATGACACACAACCTTGCCAATGTGTGAAAGCAGAATAAAGTGTTAATCAGCTCAAGGCATCTATGTTGGAAAGTTTCTATGCAATTACCTGTTTGGTTCACTAATAAATGAAAGGAAAGATTGAAACAAAAAATGTTTTATCCATTTTGTACTAACCCTCCACAAGCTGGCCTATTACAATTATAAAAAATGTGTAAAATAAAAGAAAATGAAGGAAAAAGTACAGAAAGAAAAAGGTAAAGAAATAATAAAGAATTCTTAAGAAAATAGAAATCAATAAAGTATTCATATTAGAACAACTGCAAGTAATTTCTTTCAGAGATTACCAAGTGTTTTTAAGGCTCTGCTTTCAATGGCTTTCTTCTGTTTGGCCTTCAGTTTGTTTCTGTACACATCCCATGATAAGTTGCATGCACTAACTCCTCCACCATCAAAGGACAAATGAGCTGATTTGACCTCATAACATGGTGAGTGGGGCCCAGCATTCTATGGGATCAAGGAGTTATAGGTTAGTTTCCACACTGCTGTTGCTTCTACTTGTGTGTATCCAGATTCCTGCTCATGATGCTTTTACCCAAATTAGAGTGGATTTGAATCCAACGGAATATTATGAAGTTTGGGATACTTTCCATATTGTTTTACCTTAATTTTAAGTGGTTCTTGCTGTCATAATGGGCACAGACCATTTAACATTGTGCTTTGTCATGCAGGAGCCTAACCTGAGAGTCTGGATTGAGAGCAGGATATTTTTTTCCAAGACTGCCTTAAAACAAGGGTGCCTGTCCCAAACTGGCCATGGAGGATGAATGCCCATGGCTGCTTGTTGCACAGACTAATGTGCTATTTTGGAAGGAATCTTCACTTTTCTCCTGCTGGATTCTCCTCCCTGCATTGTACTGTGACCTCTGACAGTCAGCAGGACTGGGGCCCAGGCAGCCTGTGAGAAACCTGCTCAGGAAGGGTAGAGTTTCCCAAGCAGCTGTCTTTATACCTTTCCTTCTTTTGGGGAAGAATCAGTCATCTTTCTTCAGCCTAAGAGGGGAAAGCAGTTGAATCTGAGTGTCCACACTAAAATATAGTATTCAGGCTGTCTGACAAGGTGATCTAGAATATTAACTAAATAATTTCCTAAATGTTCCCCAAAAAGCAGCATCACTTACTTTCTCTCTCCCTCTCTCTCCTTCTCTCACTAACAATTGTGTTTTCAACAGCTTAATAATTCAGAACCATTTCTGAAACTTATGGTGTCTTAGAAAAACTCCCACACCATTAATGTGCGCCTCTATTTAAACAATCGCTGATGCTTTACCTCTTGCTTCTGTCATGAACTGATTTTTCTTTGGATGCTGAAGATGTTCCTCAATTTCATTTTTTAATTTATCCCTATCATTTTCCCTGGCAAGACCTCAGAGAATAAGATGACCCCTCTAGAAGAAATGGTGTTGACTGTCTCTGCAGTTTCCTTGGCATTATGGTCTGAATCCCACATTGGCTCCGGATCAGCCATTCAAGGTCAGGAACAAAGAGTACACAAGAAAATGATGGATATTAAACATTTTTCTTGGCTTTGGATGCAGAGGGATTTTGTTTTCTGAAAACTAAATGTTGAGTCATTTTACCTGGTGGGATTCTGATATGTCCAGAAAATTTTCCCTCGACTTGTCCCAAAAGCGTTTTTTCAGGAGGAATTAGTAATCTGAATCTTTCATTTTTAGCTATTTCACTTGCCTATCCTTAATTACCCATAGCAGAGATCCAGGATGTAGAAGGAAACCTTTGGTAGCTTTCCTGGGAGAGCCCCAAGAAGAGAGAGCTGAGTTGTGCCCTGCAGCCATTACCTGCTCCTGTATGCTCCAGATCAATAACTAAAAAGGTGCAAAGCCAGTTGGCCACCAGGGCAGCAGCATCTCTCCCCACTAATGAGGTGACCTTTCCACCCACTGCTTCACATGACTGAAATCAGGGGAAATTAGTTTACTCAGCCCAGAACTTATATAAATGGTGATGCTCAGGCTGAAATTCCTGCTCATGGTGTGATGAATTTATCGTGGATCTATTTGAAAAATTGTAGAAATCAGACTGAAGATAAAAGGACTGCAACTAAACCAGCTAGATCCTCTGTAGTTTCTGACAGGTAGGTGAAGAATAATGATGTCTCCAAAGCGTCTGTCCTTCCGTTTGGAGAATTACACATTTAACTGTAAAAAATCACTTCTGCTGAACCAAAGGTCCTGCTGCTTACACCATTTACAAAGGCCCTTAAAATCATGGACGAGAACACAGTTCTGTGAAGAAAGGGAGACTGCTGTGTAGGTTGAAGGGTAACATTTAAAAGCTTTGCTCATCCCAAAGCAGCTGCATCACTTCTCATTGGCTGTTTTACCGAAGCTTAAAAAGGGACCTTGAGATATTAATTATGTATCCAGCTAGCTATTTAATCAATCCACTCAGTACTAAACTCTTATATAGTAGCTAATATATTTATGAAATACTGTAAATATTTTAAATAAACATGAGCGGGAAATTTTATGCCACTTTTATATTACCTTATGCAACAAAAATGTATCTTCAAAGAAAAAAGGTCAGTGAAAAGTGTTACATTAAGTCACAAACTGAAATGCACATTTTTTTCTTACATAGGCCAACTACTTTAACTTGAAATATAAATGAGCATATTATTTGTTATAAAGGCAAAATGCAAAATAAAGATGGGATTCAAGAAAAAATGTTCCTTTATCTTTTTTAATCCATGAAGTCACCATTTTTAAAAGGTAAGTTTTAAAAGGAATTTTTCCATAACTTGCCTTTCAGAAGTTATCTTTTTAAATTTTCCAGAGATAGCAAATAGCCTTAGTGTGCGTAACTGGTAAAACACATCATGATGATTTTTCCCTTCAAATACTTTAAAAAAAAAAACCCAACGCCTGCAGGAATACACAACACAAAAGACCTAAATTTCTTTAACTCAAATCCAGTTATATCTGGAACTATACAAACAATAAATGGCTTTTTGGTAACTGCTAGAAAAGTTCACCTTTTTTTTTGTTCTATAGTGTTAAATTCCCACAAATGGTAATTTAGAAAAACATAAGATATTGAAAGAGGCACTATACTTTAACAGCAGTGCCTTTATTTGTTACCCTTGGGATCTATTGAATCTCAACAGCCTTAAATACTTCAAGTTTTCTACATATGGTAAATCAGTGTCTGACCTTATTGGTTCATGAATAATGAGGATACATAGCATTTTTCCCTTTAAAATTCAAATCTTCTATGAGTTCAACATAACAATGTGTTCAGGGCACTAGACTACATTAAGGGTTGTCTTCAGGTGAATGTGTAAAAATATATCCTTATTTTAGTTAAGAACAAAATCTATTGTTTGATGAAAGTATGTCCTAAAACTCATTGTTAAAAAACAATACTAAATGAACAATTCAGAACAGAAAATTTTCTTGGATCAAGAAGAATAGGAATAGGACTTTGAATTAGATGTTTGGCATTTGATGTATATTTCTCAGAGTGACAGGCTGGAGGAGCCAAAATCCAGCTTCACTTTAATCTACCATTGCACAGCCAGAAGATCCCTTGAAATAATGATCAGAAACAAAGCTCTACTCTCTACACTTGGTTTAGTGTCCCACTTCTTTCTAGAGAGTTTTCTGGGCTCTGCAGCTGTCTCTGACCTACTGAGATGTTTCTGATAAACTCATAAACTCCAAACATAAGCTGATAGACCATAACTTAAAATATTTTTTGGTAAGTGGATGGTGTTTTCCTGTATTTCCAAGACCTTTCTACTGGCCATTATGTCTTTTTCAAATGTTCAGTGAACTTCTTTCTCAATAAATCTTATTTTTAAATAAAGTACATTCTGGTAGCCTTTCTCTTCCCAGATGTCTCTGACTTTGGGGCTTTTCAAGGACAGTAGCACCCATCAGTCTCTTTCTGAATCTGCCTCCCATCCCAAGGACATTCTGTTTTCCCACCTTTCATTGATTGTCTTGTCCTCAAACAGTTCCACCAGGGTAAGAACCACTAAAGTTGGTTTTTACTGCCCCCCATCTGAATGAAGCATGCCTCGGGTCCTTAAGCAGGTACCTCATCCACTGTAATATCCAGTGACGTAGGAATTTCAGACCAACACACCTAGAATGCATAACTTCTCTGTACACTCTCCATTTTACATTTATACTTGGTTTCTTAGACTTCATTCTGGTGATTTGTTATTCACAGAGACATTTGGAGACATTAAAGAGCTGACAGGTTACAAGGATACTTCTTGGAAATTATCAGTCAGCTTTGGGCCACAGAGGCCCAACTACAGAAAAAATTCACAATACTTTGGCTGGCTACAGAGGGGCTGCTACAGAGGTCTCCTGAAAACTTATTAATTATGTATAGCCAAAATTTCTGGCAATCCCAGATAGAAAACATAGATATGTATGTGTAAATGAAAACAAATGTAGAGTATATTGCTTCCATAAAAGAAAATCAATTCAACAGTTGTGGTTTTTTCTGCCCAGTGAAATCCAGGAAAAAAACCAAAACAAAACACATCAAAACAAACAGAAATTCAACTGTAAATCCATATCACAACATGCCTTAAGAGGGAGAAAATTATAGCAGTAGTGTGCAGAGGTGTCACCAAGATGAGGTTACAATTGCATTTGTCCCATTGAGGAGACTGCAAACAGTGAGTGAGGTGCAAAATGCTGCTTATCTACTGAGTTTGGTGGGCACTGCACAGTGACCCTGCAGTCAATATTATCACCTCTCAGCCTGGAATGTTATGTGTGGACTGTGGGAACATGGACCTTTGTTCCTTTTGGCTTGACCAACACACGTTTAGCGCGTGGGTTGCTGGGCAAGCCCAGGTAAGGGAAAGGCCAAGCCTGTGTGCCGCAGTCCGGGAGGCGCGTGGACCACACCCAGGAAGTGCAGGGTCAGGGCAGTGTCACCTCTCTCTGGTGGCTGCACTGACCCCTGTCCCTCTGTGTGACCAGCAGAGCTGGTGGGCAGGCAGTGTGTCACCCCCCAGCTGGGCTCAAATACTGTGCAAGGTCACTGGCCAAGATACCCAGCAGGACCACTCTGGTTGTATGGAGCAGTGGGATGGAAAAGCCTGCAATTCCAGGCTTATCAGTGCCCAAAAAGCTTTGAGAGCTTCACCAAAGGGTTTCTGAGCCCCCAGACAAAAAGATGAAGTCATATCACTCACCACACCACCTTCAAGGGTCAAGCATGTACCACTTTGGGCACTGCCCTGAGCATCAGCCAGTGGTGAGGTGTTACCTCCTAAAACTCAAGCCCTAATATAGTTTACCTCAAACACTTATTTGTCTTCCTTATCCGTAAAAGCAAAGCAAACTAAAGAGAGCTGACAGCTGTAATTAAAACAACCATATAAATATACATTTATAATAAATAACTATTTAAATATAAATTCAAAATAAACCTTTAAAATTATATCTGTACTCTATCATAACAATTAAAATGATGAGTATTATTTTTAGAAATTAAAGTAACAATTGTGCATGGTTTGGGAGCCTAAAAAGTTTTTATCATTTTTTTTTCCTTTTTTTTTTCCCGGATGAAATAAAAATATTAATAAAATTGATAAAAATAAAAAAGTAAAACTCTCTATACTTATAATCTTTTTTTAAAATTAATAATAAAAAATTTCTGAAATCTGAAACATGGAACAGATAATGAAATAGCACTTTTAGGTTTATAGTTGTTGTATGAGGATATAATGAGGATATAATATATGAGGATATTTTTCCTAAAAGTCAGCTTACTTTGTGAGTTTCTTTATTCAGACCCCATTATGTTTTCTTCACTAGGTTTTGGACAACAAAAGAAAAGGAAAGCAAATAGCATAGTTGCTG
Source organism: Dicaeum eximium (assembly GCA_013396995.1). Classification (NCBI taxonomy): domain Eukaryota; kingdom Metazoa; phylum Chordata; class Aves; order Passeriformes; family Dicaeidae; genus Dicaeum; species Dicaeum eximium. The sequence continues at coordinate 291,258 of VWZP01001429.1, read as the reverse complement.
TCACATAAACAGGCACTTATGAAAAACACTGTGTTTCCATTCTAGCTGCATTAATATGGTACAGTGCTTTTCCTCTTTACATACATTTAAAAGGGAAAGTAATGTCAGGAATTTTTTTTCCCCTTGGTGTGGAAAAGTGATAACACAACTGACAAGCACAACTCCACTCCATAGTTGACGACCATAAATTTTATACATATCTTCAAAAATTTCTACCATAGCCCTTTTATCAGGAAGCCAGCCCTTCTATCTCCCTGCTCTGGTGTATTTACAACTTAAAAAAAAATTCTAAAGTATTAGAAAGGGTCCTGTAATGACATTCATATGAACACTAGCAATATATTATGAACTCAGAAATATGAGGAATGGCCAAAGTGTAAGCCTGTTTAATGGTATGCATGGTACAGTATCTTTAATTATATGTGTGGATGCAGAAAGATTGTTACGATAAAACAAAATGCTGTTGAGATTGAAGTAATTCTATGGCATCTTTTAGATTTCTCTTAGTGGAACTACTTCATCACAATTGGAGTAATTTGCTTAAGAGGCAAGTGTCACAGATGGAGCTGACAGTAGTGCTGATTTACATAACATAGTATAAAAATCTCTGTGTGTGACACTGAACTGGGGATATGCTGATAAGAGGAATTGATTTTGTATTAGTTATGTGTAGAAGTTTGAGAGGACAAGCTTTGCAGGAGTGGTCTGTAAATCACTAGAAAAAGAAGCAAAGTCAGTAAGCAATCTTCCTTGGCTTCATATTTATTTGTTATTTGTTTAATATTTTTAGGGACTTGTGCAAATCAATGGACTGGTGCAGAACAGTTCTCCAAAGTCCTCTTTGAGATGAGTAAACAGCTGTCTGGGAATAGCTCCTGAAATCTTTCTCTGTTCCTCTTTGCAACAAGCATATGTATACTAAGACCAGAATTTTGCAGTGATTTGAGAAGCTAATGGAACTTAGACATTTATCTTTAGTTATTAGGTATTGTATTTACATTAGGCACCCTGCTTGCATCTTTAGGTGTCAAAGTGCTTCTTCAAATGTGAAAATACTTCTGTGAAGGTTTTTGAGGTGCAGTTTGGTGAAGTTGAGTGAATATATGAATTAATTTTGAAGCTCATATCCATTTGTGCTGATCAAATTAATCCCATCAATGTTGGGGGAATAAGAACCAAAAAAAGATATTTGGGTATTCATGTAACTTTGGAAAAAAAGCAACAATGGGACAGCCTATTTTGAGAGTGTTATTTCTTGTTACTCATCTCTTGTTCAGATTACTAAAATCATTCACATAAAAGCTAGATGATAAATTATGACACATACTCACACACCTTCATTTATGGTCACTACTCTGCCACATACATGTCTATCTCATGTCCCCTGTGATCTTTTGCCAGGACAAATTTGTGTTGGTGCCTAATCTCTCAGTGAGTGCCTGACCTGTGTGTGTGCAGAAAGTATTTGACCTTGGGTGCTTCAACATGAATGACTTTTCTCATTGACTTGGTCATCAACCTATCTGTCCTTCACTGTGAATGAATAGGCATATTTTCAGTTGGAATTAAATGAGCACAGGTACTATGAACCAAGAAAGAGATGTCTTAAAGTGTGTTACTAATTATTTATACACTTCATCAAAGGCTCAGTGCTCTTGCTGTGCAGCTCATAATCCTTGTCTAGCCATGGCCATATCCATTTTTAACTTTTGCTTTCTTTTTCTTTTTTTTATAATAGTCTTTTAGATAAAAATAATTGGATACTTAAATATTTCTAAAGCTAGCAATTAAAGAATACTTTATTGCATAACCAATATATCTTGTGATGAATACATTATGGGAAAAGAAGACTGCCAAGCAGTTCACAAATTAGAATCCAAATACAAGTGCCATGTTCTCTGCATACTCCTTAAACCAGCGCAAACCTCTTTATTGTATTATTGAAGTCACTGATGAGACAGTAGAAACATGGTCATTCACTATGAATTTCATGTTCTATAAATCCCAACCAGAGGCAAAAATGCATTTAAGCTGGATGTCTCTACAACAAAAATCTAAAACTGTTTTCATACCAGGGAAACCAATTCTGTGCCTACAAGGAGGGTAAGGAACTGTGGTACTCTACAAGAAGTAGACCCATTCCTTGTGGGTCCCATCCAACTCCATCTCTTTTGTTATGCTATGACAAGCACATTTATTTGTTAATTTTGAGTCCAACAGTTGTATCATTATACATGCATAGTTATATTCAGCATAAGCTCCTGACCTGTAATGACTGGGTTATTTCAAACTGTTAAGGAACAAAACTTACCCATCAGTGGTCTAAATTGCCATCAGAATGAAAGAGTAATTTGTGATAGGAAAGGATTTTGAAACAAGGTGAACTCACTCTCTCACCTTCTGTAAATTGCAGTGGAGCAATTACAACAGACCTAACTATCTGAGGACACAGTAAGGATTTGTGGGAGATAATTAGTAATATGAAATATTCAGACTACATAATTCCCACTTAAAGTACCTCAGGTGGTCTGCAAAACTTTTTGGAAAGGCTAACAGCTGAGGGCAGTTTTCATTTAACCAAGACTGCACTACCCAGGGCTCTGTAAAAGAGCCTTGATATGTAAAAGACTAACCATATTCAGTCTTATGATAAGAATATTCAAATGCACTGCAAAGATGGGGCATGACTCTATATCATAGTTGCAAGAGCACCCAGCAGGTCAAAACTTGAGTCTGACAACTGCTTTCAGGATTACTAATGCATTTTCTACCATATGTGGTATATATTAGATAGGAACTGTCTTTGAAGCCTGGGTTAGACTCCTGTTCCCAGGCCCTGTGTTTCCTGACCCTATGACTCTTATTTTCTGTGGAGCAGATTTGGCTGAACAGAGAGGATAGAGTGTGTTTCCCTGCAGTACTTCTCCCCCTTCAGCATTACCCCAGCAGAAGCTCTATTTAGCCTGATAGCAGTGCTGGCTGATGACTCTTCAGGCAAAGAAGAGGATCAAGCCTGACTGCCTTCCATCCACTTGGGCATGAACCACAAGGCTGGGCTGTGAAAGAAGAGCTAAAATCAGCCCTGCCTTCCCAGTCTTGAATTGCAATTGCAAAAGTCACTTTTTGGACTGAAAACAGGTGTCTCTCTGCCTTCAGGAGGGTAGATGGAAGTACCTCTCCACAGCCCTGAATAAGGGGAAAACATATCCTTTTGCTTAGAATTGTGAGCTGGCAGACTTTGAGCACCACACATGTGATATTGCATCTTTTCTGCTTAGCTTTATGGGGGGTTTTGGGTTCTGTTCTAGTACTCTGTGTCCTCCTTTGCACTGCCTAGAGACAGACCTTAAATGCCTGTTGGGCAGAAGAATTCCAAATACTAGACAGATATATCATCCAAAGACAGATAGATCATCTGACTTAGCAGCCAGAGCCACATCCCCAAGAAGCAGCATAATCTCAGCTCCTGTGAATTCACTAGAACTGACTTCATGAGGTTACTTCAAGCACCAGGGATAGTTCTGTCCTGCACAAAAAAAGTGCCCAGCTAAGCTGATGCAGTTGGTGCTTTAAGAAAAATAGAGAAGTTAGAGGTAACACTTAGAGTTTACTTAAAGTGTAAAGAATTCTGAAATATAACTACCACACAAAAAGGCTAACTTCTGGAAAACCTGCTCTTTTCTTATGTAAAGCATGGGAAGGCTATCAGATTTTCCTCTTTTTTTTTTCTGATCTCCTTATAAAAGGAGTGGCCTGCTTAACTAGACACACAGCCTGTCAGGGTTAGAGTTGATCTGTGGATATGGCTACTAATTTTCAGAGATAAAATTCTGAGGGGAAAAAATTTATGCTAAAAAGGAGAACCCATTAATACAAATATATCAGGACTTCAATATTTCACAAGAGAAATTTTTTCTGGGTTCATTATATTCATTTCATTCATTTTTCTGGGTTTTTATATTGGCTTCAGACTAGTTTCCAAAGGCTAAGCACAGCTTCAGGTGCTGTTTTGGAGGAAAGGCAGTGCAATGCTGTCAGAAGGACTTCCAGTACGATGAACAAGATTTTGGCAGAATATGCAATGACTCCCGGAACAGCCTTGCCAAACATCCTGACACAAAAACATTCTTTCTTGCATTTAAATATGAAAGAGGTATTACTTATCACTTCTTCATGCATGTAGTGATCTTATTTGAAATTATAACATTTACGATAAAACATTATTTCATCTCACTAAAATATATGTCAATGAACTCTTCATATCCAATCATATGAAGGATTATGTTTAGAAATTAAAACACATCTTTCCATTATTAGAATCTACTTCTCTCTTGAGTACTTAGCAACTGTGTGACTTTATTTTTTATGATTGGGGAAAAGAGCTTGCCACTGGAAACAGAGAATGCTCTAAGGAATCTTCTGGACATCATTTCTTTTCATCAAAGTTTCTTAGTAAAGATATTTAGCACAATTGATACAGTTGATGAAGAATTAAGCTAGTACTCCTGGCTGTCCACTTACATTTTTCTTGACTGAAAAACCTTGAGGTGGAAGGTTATGCTAGTAGAAGATATGACACAAATTATTTTGACTTGAGTGAATCATTGGTATGAATGAATGGATGGAGTGTGATATGATGGTCTCTACCTGTCATACCCCTCTGCATCTGCTTGGTGTGCTCCTGTTTAATTTCTTGATGTGAGATAGAAAATAAGAACTATTCCAAAATCCTCGTAAAGAAAGCCACGGAATTTCCATCACAATAGAAATCTGATTATGTGAATTTAATGGTACATATTCAAAATATGGATACCTATTGGAGTGCCATCAACATGATGGGTAAATGAACAGTTTGCACATGGATATATGTATTTTGTTTGGTTTGGTGTTTTTTATGTAACTGAACTGTTCCCATTTTACGAATAAACTTTTTTTGAATTCTTTTATCTTTAGATGTCTTTGTGTTTTTGAGATTGGAAACAATTTCCATCTAACTGTAAAGCTGAGTTATAAATAACTAAAGATCCAGTAATGTTTTGGGTTTTTTTATTAAAGACTCATATGTAGGCAGGTCCAGTGGAAAAACCCAGGCTTTAAATAAGATACTCAACCATAAGCAATTCTTTATGCTTCTGATTCTTTGTACACGATAGCAAATTAGGCTTCTTGTCTGTATCCGAATGACGCAATTTTGAATGCTGGAATATTACCTTACTTCCTGATGACTGAGAGTGAATTTTCAAAGTGGTGCATGAGATACAAGGGTGCAAATCCTGTTAGTAGCTAATGGGATTTTTCTGCACCTCCTGTTTGCCACACTGAGAGATCCAGCCTAGATATTTTCGATATCTGTTTTTGTCCAGAGATGATCTTGTAAGTACAGACTCTTCTCAATTGGCCAAATGACCTGTGTTTGATGGGTTAAACCCACAAGTACTGAATTGATCTTTCAGATATCTAGTGCTCTAGTGCTGTTTCCTAATAATTTCCTGTTTTCTACTTTTATTCCTATTCCATAAGAAAATGAGACACCTCCATGCATTATCATGAATATCTTCAGAGAAAGTGGGACACTGACATATCAACTTGAGTAGTTTCTAATTTCCCTGGGAAAAGAAACTCAGGCTGTGCTTACAAACATGCTTCTCTCCAAGAATACAAGTAGTCCTATTCAACTAGGTGGGATAGGGGAGCATGACTCGATGTGTAGAAAGGAACAGACATTTCAAACCCTTAAAATACTTCCTGTCATGATAGACCTGATGCACTTTACTAATCTGGTTGCTTACCATAGGCATTTTCATTCTGTAATAAATTCTGCCTGTGTGACTCCCACAGGTGCTACAGAAAATTAGCTGAGGCAATTAACTATTAGCATCTCTGTCTTCAGTGTCATCCTTAAACATTTTCTGTTTCTTGTTCTTCTAATTCTTGATATTCCCTTTGCCACAGGAATGTCCAATCTCTTATTTCTTGAAAAAACATCACATCACAATAAGACCTTGATGAAACCAAACACTGAGTTTCCAGCACAGGAAGGACATCAACCTGTTGGAATGAGACCAGGGGAGGCCACAAAGGTGATTAGANTTGATATTCCCTTTGCCACAGGAATGTCCAATCTCTTATTTCTTGAAAAAACATCACATCACAATAAGACCTTGATGAAACCAAACACTGAGTTTCCAGCACAGGAAGGACATCAACCTGTTGGAATGAGACCAGGGGAGGCCACAAAGGTGATTAGAGGGATTGTTCAGCCTGGAGAAGAGAAGGCTTCAGGATGACCTAGCTGAGGCTTTCCAGTATCTGAAGGGAGTTTAATCAAGAAAAATGCAGAGCAGTTTTTGCGAAAGCAAAGGACAGGACAAGGAGGAATGGGTTTAAACTGAAAGAGAGTTTGAGTTTGGATCAGATATCAGAAAGAAATTTTTTTACTTTGAGAGTGGTGAGGCAGTGGAACAGGTTGTGCAGAGGAGTTCTGGATGTTCCACCCCTGGGGTATGCAGGGCCAGCCTGGATGGGGCTCTGAGCAAGCTGGTCTAATGGAAGGGGTCTCTGCTCAAGGCAGGGGGGGTGGAACTAGATGATCTTTTTAAGGTCTCTCCCAGCCCAGGCCCTTCTATTGGTTCTATAAAATAGCTGCCACAGGATAATTCGTATTTTAGAGAAAAAAAATCCAGAGTATTGGTTTTAAAATTATGTATAGCAAAGACATATTGGGAACGTACAACAAAATAAATGAGTGACAGTTATATCTTGAAATATATGTAGGCAGGCTTCCTTCATAACTCTCAATGAAGGACTTAAATTTTCAAGTGAGACCTAAAAATTTCCCTGAACCTGACCAAGGATCCAGCTCTTAAAGTTGAAATCAGTTTAGTTTACACATTCAAAATTTCTTCTTATTTTTTTTGCAGGGCAAAACATCTTTCTTTAAAGTATTTGCATATTTATGCTTATTCATAATTGCTTCTTTTGAGGAAGATGCAGTTTGTTTGTTCTAATTTAATTTGATTTTAATAGAATAGGGAATTTTTTTTTCAGACTAGATATCTGAAAAACACTTCATGTGCACCATGTACACTTACTGTAAAGATAACTCTTGTAAGAACTGTTTTGCTCATGCTTTAGAAAATACTTTTACTAGGAGCTGTGAAGTCAAACCTATTCCTTAACAGTAAGAAGAAAGTATAATTTTAATATCATAAAACTTGCAACCATAGTGCTTCCAGCAATGAAATACTTCCTCTGGTTAAATCACTGTGGTTGTCATAACCCTCAATTTTTCAAGTTGATAAACATTAGGTCACTTTTTCCATCAGCAAAATGATTGTGCTGACATATAGAAAATATTCCCAAAATGATTCAGCAAATCAGTGTCAATACCACTCAAGATTTCCTGATATACTCAAACCATTAGCTCATCCTGACTAGACAAAACTTACCTAAGGGGAAAAAAAAAAGTTAAAGGAAAAAAAGTTGTATTCTCCCTGAGTATCTTCTTAGGAAAGCAATGAAGTGAGATGACTGCTGTGAAAATTTTCTCCATATTTTCACTCAATTCTTTAAGGACATTTGCTGGTAGCTTAGCTTGTTGTGACTTCTGTTTCATCCAAGTTTGAGGTGGTAATGAAAACATGAGAAAAGAGGAAGCAGGATGCACGCAGCTTAGAGTAATTAATTGAACTTATACCCCTAATTACAATGAGAAAAGAAAATATTCAATAATTTTGAGACATTTGTCTGGCATCTAGGTGCTCTGGAATTGCACATGATTGCAGATGCTGCTGGCGATTACCTAAAAGACAAAAAAAAAAAAACACCCAACTAAAACCAAAACCAAAATGCAGAGATTTTGGGGAAGTTAAAAATTATTAGATATTTTCTTATGAATCTCAAAAATGAGTTAATTTAAAGTCTTACAAAGGCTGAGCTGAAGAAAAGAAAAATAATTGGGGAAAATGGATTCAAACACTACAGAAGGTTTCTGATCAGTCCTGTTCAGTTCTGAGGTCCCAGCCAAATAACCAGAGGCTGTTTCATGGTTAGACATCCTACAATTACTGTATATCTTGTCAGAGTTCCCCTTGATATCAATACCTCAAAGTTTCAGGCTGAACTCTGCCTTTTTGGGTACAAATTTATGGTGATCACAAGTAACTCCTCTGAACTTCAGTTAAAGGATTATAATGGTTTGAAAAGAGTGTTTTTGTGAAGAAGAGCCAAGGTCTTTGAATAATTATTTTACCGCAAAAAGTAGAAATGAATCATCCACCCAAATTCCACAGCATAATACCAGAGGAGATATAATTTGAACCAATGTTTAAAATGTAGTTTCTTTCATGTACCATTCAAAAGACTTTGGAGGGACCTAAAAATTACTTTTTTTAAACTTAGATTATAATATTCTAGTCTTCAGTGTGTAATAATAAATTGTTGAGAAGATTTTCACTGGTATCAGAGAATAATTCTCATTCACTGGGCAAAATAACAATTCTCCTTCAGGAGCTGTGCAGTGCCTGGTGTGATTTAGGACACACCACATCAGTGTGAGCTGGGAAGTTTGGGAGCATGGAGTAACGTGGAGACACCACTGCAAGCTGAATAAAAAGCAGGCTCAATTATTGTTGACAGATGATTTTATTATGCAGATGGCAGATTAGCTTAATAAGGAACTGTTATAACAGAAAGTGACTGCCACTTTATTAACCAGGACAAGACCCAAACTAGCAGATTCTCTGGCTGTAACTGCTTCCTAAATCTTCTTTAGTCTGAAAATTCTCTGTGCCCGTCCAAAGGGCTTAGCTTCTCAGAGGTTTCAGCTAGGTTTTAATGTCCCTCAGAGCATGTCTCTTTAACCATATTCTAAATGCACTTAAGTCATTAATGTGCTGAATGATTAGTTTAAGAAAGTGTTCAAATTAAAAATATTTTCCCATTTGAGTGATAATTAGAGCAGAACAAATGACAGTGCATTTTTGTGTATTGGTACCTGTTATGACACCAGGCCTGTTATGTCATGTCTACAGAAAGTGATTTTTCAAAGGGCTTTGACTTGTGAATTGTTAACTTACAGTTGCTCTCCAAAGATAGGTCCTCTCCTTCTGAAGGGCACACAGATATCAGATCCCAGCTATGTGGTGAACTCAGGAATAGTGCAAAAGTGATCCTTGACTGTAACCAGACTTTCTCGTTTTTTAAGAAAGGGCATCTTAAACCTCTTCCAGAACATCAAAATCAAAACAAAGGAGAGGATCCATAAAGTCAAATAATAAAGGCAAAGTGAAAGAAACATGTCAAAACATTGTAGTTTTCCCAAATCCTCTGTTGAAGGTGTAAATTGCTAGTCTGGTACAACTGCCTGTCTCAGTTCCTCTGGTTAACAATTATTTTAATCATAAAAAAAACTCTTCAAAGGAATCAAAAAGATGGACTATATCTATCTATCTATCTATCTATCTATCTATCTATCTATCTATCTATCTATATCTATATCTATATCATCTATCTAATCATCATCATCATCTATATCATCTATATCATCTATATCATCTATATCATCTATATCATCTATATCATCTATAGATATATAGATATATAGATATATTGATATATTGATATATTGATATATTGATATATTGATATATAGATATATATTCTACCCCAAAAATAATCCGTGACCCTTAAGAATATAAGAAATATTTTTTTAAGTGTTATTAAGTGCCAATAGGGCGGTAAAAATGTACTTGTGAAATGCTGGAAGAATACTTCTTGACATATTTTATGGATTTTTTTTGTTAAGCCCATCTTGACAGGAAGATCTATTTTAAATTCAAGGGAAACATTCTAAGAGCAGGGTTAGTTATAAATTGAACTGCCTGCCCAAGGTGGTTGCACTTTCAGGAAGAGACAGGCTTAGCAAAGTTAGTCTTCTCAGATGTAGAAGTATTGAGTACAAAAATCCCTAAAGTCTTTCTTGCTATGAATTCCCCCAGCTATTGCTATATTATTTAAACTATTGAGAAATAGTTGAAAATGATTTGGTAATGGATTTTTTTATTCTAAGTGTTATGAACAGTTGTCTAGTAGGGCAGGTACACTGAGTCTTTCAAGAACTCAGCCCTGTCTAAGCTCCAGGAGCTTTTCAGCACTGTATGTCCAAGTGTCTTAACTTCTCTCAATACTTTTTGAGAAAACCAACTGAGCCAGACCTCTTATTTTATTTAATTTATTCCTAAGCAGGTAGTGTCAGGAAGCTGCTTCAAAATTGCAGAGATCTTGATACCTGATAGTTTGCATAAAAACAACTTCACTCAATTAACGTGGATCTGGTTACCTGTGCAAACATGAACTGCCAAATAATTTTTTCTGGGGTATTAAATCTAACAGGGCTGGTGTCATAACTTAAGAGCAAACTGTTTATCTGTGCCTTACAGGCTGATGGGTAGGGAGGCACTGGCTGCTCACAGGTAGTGGTCTCTTTTTGCCAACTGGAAGACACAGCAGGAGTTTCTTGTGGGCCTTGACCAAAGGGCCAAAACAAGTTCTAGAACTCATAGGTCTCAAAAGAACAAATTTTTTCAGGCAAATGTTGTTCAGTTTAGACAAATGGAAGACTTTTGGTTTTTTTTGACATTCAAGATGTCCCTCTGAGAAGTAAACGTTTTCTTCTGCACCCTAAAATTGTGCTTAGCTGAGATTCTCCATCCTGCAGGGAAAGTGCTCATGTATGATTGTGGTGATAGCCAGAAAGAGCTTGTGAAAGCACATTATACTCTCAAAATGAGAGTGGGTTGTTGGAGGTTGTTGGATGGATAAAGTTTTTTATAAGCTTTATTTTAACACATATGTGCTCACCATGAGCCCCTGCTCAGGAGGCTGGATAGGAACAAAATAAAAGATTGGATTTTGCTGAAGATCATATTTAAAGAAGAAAGATAAAAATTCTCTAACAAGTTATACTTTGTCTATTATAATTGTAGAAAAATCCATTCTGTCTTTGATATGGCTCATTTCAAGTAATAAATAGATGTTTTTCTCTGGAGATCAAGTCAATATACACTTTCCGTTAGTTGTACAATAAAAAAAATGTCATGGTTTGCGAGTTATAGCTTTCCTGCTTTTCCACGGTCCTGGAAGATATTGATTGTGCACATATCGATATTTACATGAATGTAATCAAGAAAATGTAGTAGTTGACCAGTATTTCTTACTGAATATGACCCATGTACATGTTATTTGACATATGTGAATTGCTTCTATGATTAATCTGACCATAACAACTTTTGTTGTGTAGTTCTGTGAAGAGTAAAACATGGCTTGTGAGGTGAAAAAAAAAATGAATCCAGGATTAAAAATCAAGAACAGCTCCATAGGAAAACCCCATCTTCATCCACACAGCAGCAGGACACCCAGTCACCCCCCAGCAGCCCAAAATATCAGTGCAGCATGTGTTTTGTGAGCAAGGGGCTTTGTGCTGCCAACTGAGTAAGGCTGCTGCAGAGCAGGCACACCTGGGTGCTGGAATACCCTGAGATGGTCCCTGGTCTGGTTTTCCCTCATTCTAATGCCTGTGACAGACTTTTAACAATGAAAGGCAGAAATACAGTTTGGGTTGGCTTCCTAAGTAATGGCCTCATGGTCTGAGTCTCAATCAGTATTTTTGAATGGTCAGTGGGTCTTTTCCACAATTACTCATCCTAGGTTCAGGTGTTTCATGGACACAGAGCTTTCACTTTGTAAGCTTCCAGCTTTCCAGGTGCTATAAAGAAAAGCAAATTGAATCTAGAAGTTCAAAAATCCCATAAGGCAAGAAATCCTTAATTTACACCATTTTTTTACTGCTTGTAATGTTATTTGTTAGAAATCCACTCTTATTCAGAAAATTCATATGCAGAGTAGCTGTGGCTCTAGTCAAGATTATAAAAGCTCACAAATGTCTTTGAATATCAGTCTAACTCCTTTTCATGCAGGCCTGTCAATTAATGGACTGTAAAGAAGCATAGTTGTTTCATGAAGAATGTCTTATGCAGCTTAAGTGTTTTGCAGAAATGAGAACAGCTCCAAGTATTTTTCATGTCACTTTGCTGTGATGATCAGTAAACACCCTTCAAGAAACCTGCAAATGTTTCAAAAAAATAAAGACTATTTTTCATCACAAACTGTAATTACTTTAATTATAGGATAATTATATAAATAATGTTTGAACACAGCTTTCATTTTTTCTTTGTTTTCTAAATATTACCATCTTTCTATATTTTCTGATGTGTAAACAGGAAACATTCAAGTTTAAACGAAGAGTGGGTGAACTGCCTGCAATACAAACTGAGAAAATAAAATGATGATTAAGCTATTGAAAACTAACAGATAATTTTTAAGTGAGCAGGTGTACTTAACCATCACAACTTCAAAACAGAAAATAGATTTGAATTACGTTCTAAAACCTCTGCATATTAAGAGGTCCAGTCTACCATTGACAACCATGTCAGGAAGCTCTGTATACGGTTAGAAATCCATATTTTACTTCCAAAGTGTCAATAGAAGGGTAAAATACCTCCAGAGATTTTCATTAGAGCAATGATTTGGGATTATATTACTATAAATACACATCTCTAGATATGAACTATTTCATTATATGAGGGACCAGGAAAAATAAATATCACTGCCAAGTTAATGAGTGGATAAGGATACCTTGCTTTGTTTTGCCTTGTTTTGGACACTCCATTTTTGACCTTGACTTTTAATGATCCATACACTACCTAGCATGTTAGATGTGCAAATGTCATATATTGTGAAAGCCACAGTTCTTAACATCATTATACTGGGGAAATTCAATTGCACAGCACGTAAGTGGATAAATCCACAGGTTTAGTCTCACAGGCCTAATAATGATTGATAAGTGAACTCCAAATGATCTAAAGAAGAATAGACAAACTTTGTTTACCTATATTTAGCTGCAACTCTCCTATGACCTCAATGTACAACAGAAATTATATATACTGCTGTTTCAAGCTGTCCTGTATAATAGAGTATGACTCAGATGACTCTTACACAGTGATGCCAGAATTTCCTGCAATCAATTCCCACTGATAGTCAAATTGCTCATATTATCCAAGATTTTGAAATGGTCTCTCATTGGTTGTTCTAAAAATCAAACTGTCTGCATAGTATGCTCAATATCAATGTGCTTTCCTAGAAAATGAAAAAATTCTGATCAGTGCTAAGAAACATGAAATGTTTTTTAAATAATTAATCCAGCTAGTGAGTAGATGTAACACTACCAGGATAGCTGCAGTTCTCATGTTATTTTGTTCTTTAATGGCATCAACAATATTTTATAATGTAATTGCAATATATATATATATATATATATATATATGTATTGGTCCTAATTTCTAAACTGAGAAAACACAATTTTGCTACTGCTGTCAATATCCATATGAGTTATAGGTGTATATGCTTCTGGATACATTTTTATGAGCTCAGTTCTATCCTAGATGCAAAGCTTGCACTGGGGTAATACCATTGAAAGTCTTTTTATATATGTGTGTATATATTGGCAGGGAAGACACTTCCAAAAGGATAAAGTCACAAGTCACATTCAAATGGAAAAGATTCTGGCTCCAATTCTGAGCCATAAATGATGGGTTATTGCTTATTACCAGTGTTTGGAAATCTTAACACCAAAACATATTCCTTACTACATTCTGTTTTATTAACACTTCTTCAGATTCACAGGGGCTTCTGCACAGTCACACCAATGCACGTTTCTGCAAATCTCTGCAGAGATCACAGTTAGATCCCACAGTGACAAATCTTTAATGTATGCTTTAGAACTGACAGCAGACCTCAAGCCAGTCTTCCTGTACTGCACAAACGAGGGATTTCTTCACTTGTGAATGGAAGCTGTTCATGCTTAAATGGAGAAATGACTGTCATACTCCAGGCATGCTTTTGCAGTTCATTTGCATATGTCCTCTTGCTAAGACCCTCAAAACTCAGATGCAATCAGAGTGATTTTCCTTACTTTTCATTTTAGGGAAACATGGAACAATGCAGAACGGGTCAAGCAGGAGACTTCCTTGGCCTTTTAGAACATGCCCAGCTACTGAAGGTGTGAAGGTCATGGCTTATACTACGTGGCATAGCTGGCACAAACAAATATTTACAGTTTATGCAGCAAAGGAGACAATCACCTGTGGTGTCCTTCTGCTGCTCTGGTAGGGTGTACAGCTACTCAGGCTTCAGTAAACTCCAGTATTGCCACTAACATACAAGATAAAGCAGAGAAAGAACAAACCCATTGCAACAGCAACAAGAATCTCTTCAGTAGTTGAAATCTCTTCACTTGTGAGTAGAAGGCTCAGGGAAATAAATATCGTAAGAATGGCACTAAGGACAAGAGAGAACTATTTATATTTATATTTAAGAGGACTTTGTAGACTTCCGTGGCCTGATTGCACTGACATGGTGTATAAATGTTATAATTTCATTGGATTAAAAGGAATTTTGTCTTTTATCTGGAGTTAGCCAGCAAAAGCTCTGAAATCACCAGATTGTACCACTATTAATCAGGAAAATTCTTATTCTAAACATCTGAGTTTATCCCTTCAGGCATAGTTAGGCCATATGTACTCATAGCACTTCAAATTTTGCTTGGAGCATAAATATGAAGCTAGACAATTGAAAGAGAGTTTTTATACATCCTTACAATTTATGTTTTAGCATATAATGAGCAAGTGTTCCCATGTATGACGATTAGGTACTTATTTCCTCTGCAAGGCAATGGTCATGGATTTTCTCATCAAAAACTGTGTACTTTCATTTCCTCTTTTGCTTTTTGCATTCACCTCTCCATTGTTAAACAATTAAGTAGTAGAAGCTGCTAATATTATGTTTAAAAATTCATCCTATTTCACGGGTTTTTTCCAGTCTTGTTACACTATTTTCATATGAAAACATGGATGAAAATACTTAGCAAAACAAAAGGCATGCAAAATATCAGAAGTAGGACATTTGTAGTTAATCTTCAAAACCTATTGCCATATGAATTAAAGAATGAAGACCATCAACACATTGTAGCTTCTAAGAGTTTTTTTCCCTTGTATATATATGAACATTTGTTCTGCTTTAAAGGATGTATGTGTATGAAGGATTTCTCAATAAAAAGCATCAAAATCATGCATGAAAGGTCACTCTGAGCTCTCTTAAATGCACGGTATCATCTGCTACATGAAATTAGGAAAGCCAGAACGATAAGCAGTTTCCTTTAATGGGAAAAATTGGCAATTTCTCCAACAAATAGCTCTGTGTGATGGCAGTAGAGCTCAGAGAGGGGCGAAAATTGAGGAGAATTACACTGCAGAACCAACATCTTTTCTAGCCCTATGAAAAAGAACTGCTCATTAGACCAATTATTCTCACTGGGTCTGACAAGTGTATATCCATGCTAAAGGGTTTTTTTCCTTCAGAATTAGGTAACAGGTGAATTGTTTATCATTTGCAAGCCTTCACTTAGTATTATTCTCCTTGTTTTTTCTTTAAAAACACTTATTACATTGTAAATGCAACATAGCAAGCAGTATATGTGGTTTATAGCCAAAAAAAATAATTCTGCTGTTAGTTTGTTCTTTGATGTTCAAAAAACTACTTAAAATATCAGTATTGTTCTGAAAAATATGTTTAATAAATTATTGGGTGTTCACATAATGTATGACAATAATGCTGTATATTCACATGTAAAGCAAAATGCTTTTTACCAGGATATTAGTAGACATCATGCAATAATAACAGCAGGTGTTGTCCTCCTCTGGCCCTAAATTTGATTATGTTTATGGTCTCTCATACCTTCAGATCTCCAGATGTGACCAAAAATAAGAATTCTCTTTCTCGGTAAATAATGGCAATATTTGTTTAGGCAATGCCAGAAGCTCTTGGCTTTTCTTATTCCAACAATTCTGAGTTAACTAGATCTCCTGGCTCATGCAAAATGTCATGTCTGGGTTTATCAGTTGGAAGAGGAATCTCAGAACATCTCAATGTACCTGTTCTAGAAAAGGAACAGCACAATGCATCATGATCAGCTTTCTCATGAAAATAATTAAATATAACAGGTTGAAACCATATCTTCCACTGTCATTTTTATTTAATGGAATTGCATCTAATTCAAACTGGAGCTCCAAAAATCACATAATTCAGAGATGATGGTAAGGTCTTGGAGAGCTCCAAGGTAAATCCTGTATCGTTATATTTTGCTCAGTCTTTTCAGAACATCTTTAAATTTAACCACTTTCTTTTCAGATGCAGTATGTAATTTGGCCATGACTTACTGGAGTCTGATTTGGAGTAGATAATCCATTCAACATTTTAATGCATTGTATAATGGAACTACCTCAATGCAGGAATTCTGGTCTTTCAAAATGGTGATGCATAGAGTGCTGAAATATAGTTAAAGGACGGAAAAAATATTCTTTAGGTCGTATTCAGACAAAAATGGTCAATTTAAATGTGTAACTAGAACAATGATATGGGGTCATGTTCTCAGCCCAGAAATGTCTCATTCAAACAACAAAATGGAGTTTCTGCTAAAATAATATAAGATAATGCCAAATGGTGAGTGAGACCCAAGATGAGACCATGGAAACAAGAAGTTACAACTTCTTACAGAGAAAACAAGCCAAGGAAGCACTAACTTGCAGGTAGTTTTAATAAAACACATAGAGGTGCTGACCCTTATCCCACAAAAGACAGTGACAATTCTACAGCTAACTGTAGATTGCCCAGTTCATTCTGATAAGGCATGGAGAAATAGTATGTAAAGAAAGGGAATTATGACACTTAAATTTAGTATTTTATGTCAAAATACTCATTTACTACTGCTAGTAGGAAAGCCAAATTAAATTGGCTGTTGGTTCATGACTCATTTGCAAACCCCTCTTGATTGGTGTCAATATATGTCTTTGATAACTGGTTTAGCTGAATGACTTTTAGTCAGTCTGCTGTTCAGGAATTGCTCATTTTGATTAATCATTATTTGTGGGATGATGTTGGTCATACAGTATATTTTCTGCTTCTTGATTAGCTGACTGAAACTTTAACAAAAGATAATGAGTTATGACTAACAAATGAACAGTGAGTAATGAACAATGTATTCCAGGTACAAATTTGGACAACATTAGAGAATCACAGACTGTGATTTGAATACTGTGAATATTGGGCAACAAATATTTGGAAATATCTTCTGTTATGATGGTAGAAATAGCAGTAAATCTATAGTCAGTCATTTGTGACTGAATTGCAACTGTATTTCTTGCATCATTCCAACAACTTTAACTCTGAAGTAGATACATAAACTAATGCAGCCTCTTTAAAAGAGGTAGAGAAGCTCAAATTGGAAGTGTTTCTAAATAAACTGCTGAGAGTCCTTCTTGGTCCTTCTACATCTAAAGTCTCCCATAATCATTCATTTTCAAGACTCCATAAAAAATAAAACTCCACCTGTGAAAAACATCAAAATCAATTTTTAAAAATGACTCATAACCCATTAGTTTTTAACAAAGGTTGCAGCTTCTGTATTGGCTTTAGTCTTCTCAGATTATAGTGGTGACATTCTGGTATGTTTGCAGTAAATACCGAATAAAGAGCTCTTTTTGCTACAGTAGTTAGCTGCTTGCAAAATCTAATTAAGGCTTCATACTCCTTAACCATTAACATTATTCATTTAATAAGCACTAAATTAGGCAGACATATGTGTCATATATCATCAGGAAATCAGGCACAGAAGGTCGTGACTTTTATGACTTTCTGTGACATTTGAGTTACAAAGACTAAATCCCATACACTCAATTATCTTTCTCCTGTTTTTTAGGGCCAAGCAAATCTAAGAGATTCTAAAATAAACTTGTTGTGGTGCCCTGTGTTAAGGCTGAAATAAGAGAGGGATTAACTTTCACTGAAAGCAAAACTAGAGCATTATATTCCCTTACAGGATCTATCAGAGAAACAGATGCAGAACTTGCTGCAGTTTCATAAAACCCTTTAACAGGTAGTGAAATTCCTTCTGTTACTAACTAGGCATCATGAAAGATGCTATACCTGTACTTTCTTTTTTTTTTTTTTTTTACCCCACAGATGCTGCTCTGAAATCCAGCTGTTATAAGTCAGAAGAAACCTCATAACATACATGGAGAAATTTCTCTCATTGGAGTGGGAGCTGCAGTGTTCATTTATTTATGAGGTATATTTAGATAGCACTATTGCAAGGGTGAAGTCAGAATTTAAAACAAATCCTTCCAATGTCTTCATTCATTGTGCTGTGCTTTGTTTAGTTAGGTGGATTTCGTTCCTGCTCTTCACATTCTCTGATGTTTAAAATGGTCCCTAGAAAGACAAATCAGTTTCTCTTTTCATATAAAAAGTTAATACAAACACCAGATAACTTTCAGAGACTTCAAAGGAAAATGATAGAAAATGCTTTGCAGACAGAAGAAAACAATCCTCAGCACTCTTCATCCTCTCCTCATTTCCTCAGCTCCACAATGAACAGGCATGCTTAAGTAAATTTGGCTGAAAAAGCCCAGCTGAATCTTCAGAAAGCATTTTATGTTCAATTCAGTGCTAGAAAAAATAAGAGTGGACATTTTTCTAATCTCAGCATCAAAGTGAGTACCCTACTGTTTCTGAAATGTAACCCTGAAATTCAATGAATATAAATACAACTGGTAAAACACTCTTATTTTGAAAGCAGAATTGAATGGAGTTTTTTTTATCTAATTTAAAAATAAAAATTATTTTTGGCACAATCATGCAGTTCCCAAATAAGGAAAATGAAAATCCAGCATGATGCATTATTTCTGTGGTTAACCAAATTACTCGCCTTACTTGTATTGCTCATTATAGAATTTATCATTCAGTTTCTTAGGCCCACTTCCATATTACAGTGAGTATTTTGCATTTTTCAGGAAGGTACAGTTAGTAGTGTATTTCTAAAGTGGTCCAAGAGCAACACTCTTCAGCCAACATAAAGCAATCAACCCTTAAGATGACACAGCAGGAAAAAAAATAAGTAAAATAATTCTATGACTCAAAATGTGACTTGGGTTAACCAGTCTTTTTATTAAAAAAGTTTCTGTTTGCAAGCAGGAACAAAGAATTCTAGAAAGCAAAGTGGGACATCTAATGTAGCTCCTCAGTAACTAGAAATCACCCTGATTTTGGCTCACCCATTTTCTGCACGTAACCTGAGTGTTCTCCCCACTCCCAGAAACTTTCTTCTCTGAATTGTCTTAGGGCCAAAGACCTGTAGGTGTGGACAAAGCAGATACTGACACTTCTTTCTCCCTACATCTTCTGGTAAATCAGAAATTACAAATTATACTCATTATCCCTTGCTTTATTTTCTGGGCTGCACTCCTCTCTTCTCAGCTATCACACAACTCCAGTCACCCAAGAGGAGCAGGAATGGAAAAAATCCTGAGAAAGCACAAGCAACAATTTTTTCCTTCACTCTGGCACACTCTGGCAGCAGTCTAGAGAGATCTGTGGCTAGGTCTGTGTGCTATTTATGTGTGGTGAGCTGACCATGGCTGGCCAACCCACCAAGCCACTCTATCTCTCCCCCTTCCCAGCTGAACAGCAGAGAGAAAATAAGATGAAAAATTATTTTTAAGTTGAGAAAGGGCAGTTTACTAAAGCAAAAGCCAAAGTTTGCACACACACGAGTAAAGAGAAAAACGAATAATTTTATTATCTATTTCCCATCAGCAAGTGATGCCTTCCCGAGCACGGCTTCAGCACGCCTGGCAGTTCTTCCAGAAGGCAAACATTGTAAACAACAAATGCCTCCCCCTTTCTCCTCCTTTCCCTTTAGCTGTGATGTTTGAGTTGATTGTCATATAGCATGGTCTATCCCTTTGGTTAATTTGGGTCAGCTGGCCTAGTTGTGTCCCCACCCAGGATCTTGTCCAACCCCAACCTGCTGGTGGGGTGCAGAAGGTTGATCAACCAGTGCTGATGCTGTGCCAGCTGCTCAGCTGTAGCAAAAATATTGATATCAGCACCTTCCCAGCTACCAATGCAAAGAACAGCACTGTGAGGGCTGCTGGGGGAAAATGAACTCCATCTCAGCCACATACAATGCAAATGGTGCTGCTGAATAGCTTAAAAATAGGTAAATCATAAGTGCTTGTACAGCTCTGCCTGGTGTCCCACATGGAAGGTGCAAATTGCTCAGATGGAGGAGCTCTCTACTGTAATATGCTTTGCAAAGAGAAGATGTAGAAGAAAGGAAGTATAGCTGTAACTCTCAGCCATTTGTTTTGAAGAAGCCAGAGGACAAAATCAGTGAAAAAGTAACCTAAGTGTGACTTTGCTGCTGCAAAAATCCACTTTATATCCCTCGTATTTCTCCCTTCTGTCTCCAGACATTTGCTGAGTTTTGCCCCGAATTTTAGGATGCTAACATTAATTTTCCCATGCAGAAGAGTTATAATGCCCCATTTTATTAATCTATTTACTTAATTAAATTAAGATGTTATCTTTACACCTGCAAATGCATTGCCTTTATGGTACAGCTCCCCACAGAGTCCCACAGGGCCCTACATGCATAATTTGCATTAACAGTAATGGTCATTACCTGCTCAAATGTCTCACAGATTAATGGAAACTAGATTCCTGCATGTCTCAGCAAGTTCCTCCAAAATTTTGGTTTCCAGTGACACAAGGACACTTGGAGCTCTGGCCACTTGTGGAGTAGCTTTTGCAATGAGGGCAGTGCTGGTGACCCTTTCTGACACATGTAGACCTGTGAATGGAGATGTAGAACTAATTTCAGCTGCTTTGGTTTTCTTTCATTAGCTTTCCATGTTTGCATTTGTAAATACATGTACTTACATCTGACAACAGATTTCCATGCATATTTACATATTTACGTCTCTGATCGCACATTCATGCATGGGCATGTCAGTGTTTATATATATATATATATATATGAACTGACACATTATATATTCACAGTCACTGTGACCATTAGCTTAGTTCAAAGACTGAAACTTTCACTGATGTTCTGGTCTGACATCTTCTAATGACATATTCATGCAGAACTGAGTAGAGAAATCAATAACTAAGTCATGACTTACATTTAAATACACACTTCTTTGTATCCCCTTTAGAACTGATATTTTTTTTAAACCTTGATATAAATATCATCTTTATGCATTATGTTGGTTGTCAGTGTGTACTGAACTTGCTGAACATAAGTCATATTGGCAGTATTGAGTGCATTTGCTCCCATGTGTTTTATATAATATGGAGTCCTGGGCCTGACAAATATTTGAGCTGGAGACCATCCAGCAATTTCAGATATTTCAGGTTCACACCAAATAATTAGGGAAAAAATTAGATTGAGGAAACATTTGGAAAATTCAATTTGAGCAATGGTGGATGAAGAAAATGGTAACAACAGGCTGAGGTCTAATTATGAAGGGAAATACAGACTTTATTTTTCTGTCTAACCTGTGATCAGCTCTCAGCTCAAAGGTCCTGCTCTGCACTTCAGCTGCATCCCAGCTGGGTACTGGGATGACTCTAGCTTGTGCACTATTCTCTCTGTCCTGCTCTTCTGAAAGAGGAAAACTGAAAGCCAGACAACAAAGATGTGAAGCTTTCACAGAAAACTCTTGGTCCCCAATGCTACTGGGCAGTACCAGCTATATAAAATACTGTTGCTTTCCATTCCCATATGCCTCAAGAGAGATGTTTTATACACAAAAATCTCAACAATTGAAGAATTTTTCTGAAATTCACATGGTGACATGCTTTGCTGTTCAGAGTAGCTCTCTGTTTGCTCTTGCAATGATCTTTTGCTGTTTTTAAGGAAAACAATCTATGTTTTTCACAAGAAATACATGCCTCTAGCTGCTGTCCTTCTTTTTTTTTTTTTTTTTATTTATGTTAGTTTAAAACTTATTTGCCGTTCCAAAACTGAAATTAAGGAAAGGGATATTGTTATGTATTTTTTTCCCATATTTTGAGAAATATTAATGTAGCCATACTTCGATGTAAAGTGACACCTGACAAGAAAGCACTATCATGTCAAGATGCACTTTCTACAGATCTCCTAAAAAATCCTAGAAAAACAAACTCAAACTTGGAAAAAATACATGCTTTTGGAAACCATACCTTATGGTCTAGGTCTCTTGGTTTAGAGATAATTTCTGAAAATTTCCTCTTTAATAAGTTTTGGAGTAGTTGTAAAAATACTGCATATGATCTGAACTATATATGCTTCATCACTGCAAACCATCTGAATTTTAGAGATTGAAATCTGGCAGAGAAAGGCTGGGAATGTCTCTAAAGATCATATTAGGTGATGCAGAGACTCATAGCATCACACAGTTTCATTCAGAAGGGACTTTTAAAGAATATCTTCTCCACTTCCTCCTGCAATAAGCAGGGACGTCTTCAGCTAGGTTGCTCCGAGACCCATCCAGCCTGACCTTGAATTTTTCCGGGGATGGCCCAAATACCACCTCAGAAGATAGTTTAGAGCAGTAAATAAGATGTTCATCTCCTGGTCAAACTCACTCCATCTCCACTAGCTGAAAGACAGTTCTTGAATCTCATACCTCATTTTACACAGACTCAGTGTTCCTGTAATGTCTAGTAAAGGAGGTTGGTGATGATAAAGTCTTCAATTAAAAGAAGAGCTATAGTAACTCAAAGTGGCTAAATAATTAGGCTCTATTCTGTTATGAAGAATTAACTTTTAGCAACAAAAGCCTCTTCCATATTACCATTGTGAAATCAAAATGTAATTGCACATATCATAGTGACCCCCATAAATAGTATGCTGCATCACCTAAGATTTAAGGACATTAGAGTCCTAGTGAAATTAAATTCTAAGTGCTTTTCCAACACTTATCAAAGAAGAAAATTATATTGGGGTTTGGCCAACGAGTTCTTGCTGCTCAGACTCTTTGCCCAGCAAATCACACAATAATTCTTTCCAGACTGCGATGAACTTAAAAATAAGCTGCAGCTCACTGAAAAATATATGCAGATTCTTACACTTCATAAAGAATTCCTTCAGAAAATTCTGGCATTTCTGACATGATGTAATCTTTTCATTGGCAGCAAGTGCACAATGGCAGACAAAATGTACCACAGGCATTTTTATGCTATGCCAAAATAACAAACAAGGCTGTGACTCGCTATACTGAATATGAGCTTCCGGTAAGCATTGTTAGTAAGTCAGTGGAGCCTCCGTGGTATTGTGGTATCAGTAAGAATTCAAGGGGTAAAATGCATGAGATAATATCAGTCTATCATGTTTTTTACACTCCTGGGTGAGAAAAGTCCTGGCCTACTCATGCCCCCGGAGTTTGAGTTATCAGCATTCCACTTCTCACCTCCAAGGTCAGGATTAATTTCCTTTTTTCAATACTTTTACCTATGAAGAATGAACTAAATAAATGGAATCGACAGATAAAGTATTTTATGAATAAATTAGGAAGTCTTTCCCTCCTGTCATTGTCACCTCTTGAAGTGACAGATTAGCTACTGATCCGAAATCTATCAAGTGAATTCTTGAGCTAACGCCCTCCTGCCCTCCCAGGAGAAAACCCTAGCTAAATAAAAAACAGCTATAAAAAGATCTTTCTCACAGAAAGCTAAAGACACTGAATCTTTGAGCTGCAGGTCTCAGTCCACCACACAGATTCAAACCTTATATAGGCATTTTCTCCTGTGAGCAGTAATACTTTTCAGAAAAGCAGGATTTTCAAAGCCTGACAGACTCTACAGACCTCCTTATTAGTTGACATTCACCAAGTTTTAACTAAGATCTAAATCTATGTTGTTTATTCATACAAAGTGTGCCTTTGGTCTTTATTGCTAATTAATTCTTTTTGCAAACTCATCTGCCTAACGTTTAAAGTTGTTTTACAAACAGGAGGTTCAAAGTTGATGCTGCCTCTTCATCTTCAGTGTACCTAGCTTGGTTTACGTGTTGTGGCACATCTGGAATGCAGCATCGTTCATTGATCTAACACACTCAAAATGTGCAGACACCAGGGAACAAATTAAGGGCAAAATCCTCCTCTCAGATCTGTTGTGCATGGATCAGAGATAAGCAGTACAAATTAGAGCTTTTCTCAGCTGCAATGCACAAATGTTGTTTCATGAGTTCCCCTCTAGGCTTCAAAAAGAGGTTGTGCCGTTTGTGCAATAACATCCTCTTTGGGCCAGGCAAATCTCCAAGGGTGTGTGGTCTGGCCAAAAAAAGACCATTTTATCTTTCAGGTCTTTGCTCCCATGAGACATTTGCACACACACACTTCACTGAACATGAGATCGAATCAATACAAGCAGGCCTGCTCAGGAATGAAACATGAGCACTCAATAAAATAAATTAAGAAGGAAATATGTGTACAGTCCCCAGCCTGATGAAGAATTCAAATTGCCTCAGAGTGTTTTTACAGGTTTACACATAGAACTTGTTTAATTTTCTGTTAATTCCCTGTGTTGTGTACTTATTGCAGTTTACCTTTACTCTAATTAAAATAAAATATTAGACAAGTTTGCTGTGTTTATCCTTCATCAGCATAGCCAGGAGAAAGCCAGTGCAGGGGTTAATGATGGATTTTCACCTCCCTTTAATGTTCACAGTGGCTGTGAATTTAGATTTCTGCATGATTAAAAGGAAGGTTGTACTGCATGCTGAACTACACGTGAAGCATGTCTGTTCTTGGTCTCAAATGCTATATCATACTTAGCTGGTCACTGAGGTGGGCTCTCATCAGGGCACTCCTACCTGGCATCCAGGGCATTACCACTCCTAGTGAGACAAATACTGTGGTATTTGAACCCATGATAGGTGTAACATGTTTATTTGTGTCAGCCAGAATATTTTTTCTGCCATACTGGGGGGAGCAATCTTGTGTTTGTCTTTGAAATAAAATGCTCTGAAACAACTAAATATATTGAATCCATTTCCAGATGCAGCATCAGCGATTGGTACACTGCTAGAGAGGCGTTCACAGTGTTTATGCTCCAGTAATCTGTTCCCAGGAAGAGATCCATCATTTCAGTGCTCTGAGGCATCTGGGCTCCAAGGTCTGGGAGGGATTTGGGACTGCTGTCTTGGAAAAGGTTTGATTGATATAGTGCTTAAGATGAGGGAATAGTGACCGCTCCAGTTTCTAAAGAAAATTCTCCAGCTCCTGTGAATATTAAGAATAGCTGAAAATCAGATCATAAATCCAAAGACATGTATAAATTAGGCTTTACACTACTGCCTGCTTTAGGCAAAAGGCATTTCTTCTTGCCTCTTTGAATATTTTTCATTGAAATCTTCACAACTAGTCTGGCTTCTTCTTGGTTTGTAAATGTAGGTGAAATTAATTTGGATTCTAAGATTTTTATCTTTTGTGTTTACAAAAAACCCAAAGCCTGTATTTATTTTTAACATGTCACTGTTCTCCTGTATTGTCAATAGAAGATTTTTAAATACTAAGGCTGTTGCATTTTTTTCTTTCAGCTTCTGAAAATCTTTTTTTCCATGGGGACAAGTGCACGACTAGATAGTATTTTGATGCCTTTGCATGATAAAATGCTCCTTAGCTGAGAACAGAAATACACCTTTATCTACTGACATTGCTTATGAAAGAAATACAACCATCCAGACAGATAGTGTCCTTTGTTTTTCTAAATTGTTTAGTTGAAAAAGAGACTTGTATATCAGTGATCCACTGATATACACGTAAATGTCCCACCCTGGCATTTCTCTGCCTAGCTATCTCTCTGATTCTGGAAATTACTGATCCAAAAATCTAAAGGTGGAAGGCAGAGTTTCCGTGGGTGAAGCACTGCACTTCAGATATCATCATAGAGCCTATTCACCAAATTACTGCAGATAAGAGACTTTTCTTTGCATAAAGGGCATTTACACTCCTCAGAATTGCATTTTTATCCCCAAAGACTGAACAGTATGATTAGGAGTTCATTATTTGGCATACCAAAAAGGAGAGACATAGTCTCATTCAAATGTACTTGCTTCTAGAAATTTAAAGTGCTCCTTTTTTTGTAAATATGGACTCAGACATTAGGTGAAGAACTACAGATTTTTCTTTGCCTGTAATCTGTTCAGAAGATGGTGATCTTATCTAGGTCATGCTTTTAAATACAAGAGTATTTTTGCTCAAAATGCAATTTGTAAATGAGTTCAGCAAAATCCACTGTCCAGGTGCCAGTGTCTGAATATTGAGTCTTCTCTACCCTATTTTTATAACTGGAAATCAATGGGGTTTTATGTAATTTGAAATATAAATGTTTTCATAGAAAGCAAATATTTTGAAAAGAGGGTGGCCTGAACACTGAAAGTGGATGTTCACCTGGCCATATTTTAAGTTATAAAATTCACCAAACCCACTTCAGTTTGAATATCAGTGGGTGAATAAGGTAAATGCTAAGTATTTTGAGAAGTTTTTAGAGTGTAGAAAGCATTTCTAAGGTGTTAGAAGTGCAAAGTACACGGTTTTAAATAGTGAAATCAAAGGGACATAGTCTCACTCCTGTAGTCTCCAGAGCAGCCCTCCTGTGTAAGGCAAGCTGGATGTGTAATTAAGTTGACAAAGGGAAATACACATGAATGAATGACAAACATTTGAGACTGAAAGGAAAACTAGTGAAAATGGGATGACTGCAAGTCTTTCCCAGTGCCAACAGTTTCTACAGGAATAAATTTCTGTACTCTATAAGTCTCTATACTAAGTCTGAGGTCCACCACGGTCTAGCATAGCAGGAGGTCTCTACCCCTAAATATTAGTTTTGAGGTCTGAGGACAAAATCAGCACCACTTTTTTCACTCTGTTCACAGGAATAGGTTTCCAAAGACAAGAAAGATGCTGAAATATGGGGATGAAGCTTTGGACCACTGTACAGAAGAAGCATAAAAAAATAAGCAAACATCAATGCTAGCAAAATAGGACCCTTAGGAATTATCTAAAGGTCACAGAAAATGAATAAATATTAATGCACTTATCATGCAGAATCTGAGAAATGTGCTGTTATGACTGAAATATTATTCAAAGACAAGTATTGTAATGAAGGTTTTTCTTTACCCTAGGCAGTGATAAAGAAATGCTAGGTTTATCCTGAGCCTTTAGCCAGCAAGTGTTTTTTCTCTCCCGCTTAATTCTAATGTGAGTTCTTAATGCAATAACCCTTTGCGATTGAATGAACAGCCAGTTAATACTTCAAAAGTGTGGCATTTCTGTTGCTAAGCATTTAATTTCCCCCCCCCCTTTTCTCTTACTTCCAGGTGCTTTCCTGGACTACAGCGCTTGGTAGTTTGTGTAACCCCGTGATGTCAGAAGGCTTAAGAGCCCCTAGAGCTAATACAAAATGTATGAGCATACCATATCTTGAAATTCCTGCTGTCGGAAGTGCCGGCTTGGAAGGGAGACAGGAAGCCTGAAGGGGAGAGGCAAAGAGGAGTCCCAAAGGAAAAAGAAATGGGGATAGGCAGGGAAACAAAATAGAAAGACAAGACAGCTGAGAGCATAAAGAGCACAGGGGACAGGGAGGACTAAAGACGACTGGAGCTAAGGGCTCAGTGCAGCACAGAGGTGCTGGCTGCAGGGAGGCAAATCTCGCTGAGCGGTGCTGACAGCATTCAGGGGCGCACTCCCAGCCAAGCACTGATGTTAAGCAGGTGTCCATCCTTCTTTTCTTCCAGGACATACCCTACTTTCAGAGGAGGAAGTCTGAGCCCACCAGGGGATGGTGTGAAACAACTGCAGGCATCATGACTTCGTGCTGTAGGATGGCAAGAAATGGCGCACAAAAGGCTGGCCCTTCCCACACCCAGCCCGTGCTCAGAGGTGGAAGTCACATTTGTAACAGGGGCTGTAGGGCACACACAAGAGATGAGCCTTCTGACACAAAAGCATCAGCAGCCTGGATGTATTAAACTATCTCATTTTGAATGATAATGAGGAAAAACAAGCGCTCCTGGCTCTCTGCTCTAAGTCTGGGCAAAATGATGCTGCACACACTTGGGGCTTGCAAGCCTCCAGCACAAACTGGGCCACCTTCTCAGCCACAGGGCTGCACTTGGCAGGCTCTAGTGCTATCTTCTGTAATTTTTTCTGTTTTCTTCAATGCTAGTTTTGCCTGTCTTGTTATAGTGAGGCAATTAACACTGACTATATGTATGATGTGAGGTGTAGGAATGTTCATAGAATCACAGAGTGGTCTGGGCTGGAAAAGACCTCAAAGTTTCCAGCTTCCCAGCCATGGGCAGGGACACCTTTAATTAGACCAGGTTGATCAGAGCCCCATCTAACGTGAGCTTAAACACTTACAGGCACGGAGCATTCACAATTTATCTGGGCAACTTGTTCCAGTGCCTCACCACCCTTACAATAAATTATTTTTTCCTAATGTCTAAACTAAACCTTCTGTCTTTTAGTTTGAAGCCATATCCTCTTGTCCTGTCACTACATGCTCTGGCAAATGTGTTGTATTGGGGGATAGTGAAACAGTCAGGAAGGGGCAGAGGCAGTTTCAAAGCTGTGGTGTTTTTGAAGTTTGCAGCATTCCACTTACTGAGACTGAGATAAAGCTCAAAATTGTGCTGTTATAGCAAAAATATTCCAGTGAGCAACCACAGCAGAAATGCACACATAGATGAAAACCCTTTCTGCGCATTTGTTTGGGCAAGAACTACTTCTGTGAGGGGTGTGGTTCTCTTTTACCACATTATTGGCAAAACTTGAAGATCACTTATATGAAAAAGAAAGGGAAAGTGAGACAAAGAGTAAAGTCTGTTAAATTGCTGATGCTGTTTTTGGGGCTGACATGTTACAGGAGGATACTCAAAGGTCATGTTTAGCTGTGCAAATGTGCTGTTGCCATTAGATCCTAGGAAACCGATTTATTTCATTAGCACCTTCTTTCTTCTTTCCTTCACCCATTTTCTGGCCTCCTTTCTCCTCTGTTAATTGAACATGCTTCTCAAGGATGGGCTCAGAAGCTCAGTAGTAGCAGAAGCTCTTGTATATTCAGGCAAACCTCTTTGGCCTGCTCTGTTTACTCCTAATTTCTGAGAAATAAATAGAATATTTCAAAGTGGATGGACCATCCCCAGGTACCCTCTTCCATTTGTGATGGGACATCTGCCATCAGCTCCCCAGAACAATGGGAAAACTGGGGCCCACAAGGTGGTAGCAGGACTGTATCACAGGGTTCTTGCAGAGGAGCCAAGAACTGTAAGGTTTTCCAGGGCCACACGGAGATGTGTGACACCTACACACTGAGCAGAGATGTCTGTGTGCACAGGGTGCTCCTTTTCGGGCTGTGCTGGAGGTAAAGAACTCTGGAGGAGGATGCTGTCTATCCAGCCTCATGTGGACTGGGTGATCCCTGGATTTGAAGGTGCCACAAGACCTGCATACTCTTATAGGTCTTGTTACAAAACCATCAAAAGGCAAGGCCTCTCTCTTGTTTCAGTGGCTTGTAAGGAGCTGTGCTGTGCCAGGCTTGTGGAGGGGCAGAACTGTGGGGGTCTATAGAGCAGAGTTTGCTTTGGATGGTACCATTTCTGCTCTTCATTGCAACAGGCCAGAAGGAGCCATTAGCTTTTATGGCAGGAATGATGAGATGCACCTAAACAGAAAACTCTTTTCCTTTGCCAGAGCACATGGATGAAGCCCAAACTCTAAAAATGATGAACACACTTTTTTATTCAAGTCTTTCTTGTCCCAGATTGGCTCAGCTGCTCTCTTCAGGATATATGATGCATGTCCTGCTACTCCCTGAGCATCTGCTATGGGGGGCTACGAGAGACAGAGAAATGGACTAAAGGGACCTCTAGTTTGAGCCAGTATGTTCTTATGAGGCAGCTCCTGCTTGCACTGTACGTATTCCAGCATTTCTGCTGGCTGTGCAGCAAAATGAGGGCTCAATTAGAGCATGAGAAAGTATGTTCTGCTAGGTTGCCAAGACTGGTAAAAGTACAAAGAGCACCGGGGGCACAACAGCCCTGGCTCTACAAAATGAAAATCAGAACCTAATGCTGCTGAGGACCCTCTCAGTATCTCCTCTGGATTTTAACAAAGCTAATGCTCTTGGCACTGTGTGCCCATTGCTGCCACCCCTCGTACACTGTGCAACAGATGCATGTCTGCATTTTCATATTGATGTGCACCTTTTCCTCAAGATCTGTGGGTTCCTCTCTCTTGCTGGCCTCCTGGTATCTCAGGATCAGCCATCTCTGGCCCTCCCAGACTACATTTGTACTAATAAGGCAGACAGACACACAGCGTGGCCGTGTGTGTCCATACGGTCGAGTCACTGGCATATCCCATTGCTGTTTTGGTCAGGTTCTCCCACCAGTAACCCTGGACACAGCTGGGAGGTAGCACGGGCTAGAGATGATTCCCAGGTGACAATCTGAGGCTATTTTGGAGTGTAAGAAAATATACGGGTTTGGGGTTTTTTTTGCCTGGCTACTAAGGGAAAGAAAAAAATGCCCCAGCCATTTTTACCTTATCAGCAGGAACATAGTTGGGCCTGGATCTGAAAGAAGTCAAATTCATAGGGAAAAAAAAGGTAACCTGGACTGTCTGAATTTTGCCCTATAATGGTACATGCATATTGCTTGCTCTCTAATCTTGTATTATAGAATACACTATTGATCAGTCCAGAAACTGGCATAAAGTGTGTGGTTCTGACAACTATAAAGTTTTCAAAACACTGAGAGGGCAAGTGAGGGGGCATGTAGGATGAGAAGTAACTTCATGGAGTCTAGAAATTCCCACTTAATCCAATCTCATAATCTGCAGATAAAACCTATGGTCTACATGGTCCTAACCATCCCAAGCCAATAAAGTCTTCCAAAAAGACTACAGAACATCAGGTTCTTTAGTACAGAAGAACAAAACCTTAAAAATCACAGTATGCCATAGAAAGGGAGAACCTGGATGGCAAAGTGCCCAGATGATCTGCACAACAGTAGTTTTGTGCAAAGAAGCTGGGGCAGAGGATGGGAAACTCACAGATTTCAGAGTGGGAACTCAACAATGTGAAAAAGACTTTCTGCTTGCATAGTTGGAGTTATCCAGCCCCATATAGTTATCAAAGCTCCCAGTCTGTTATTTTTTCTTTATTTAGCAATGTCATTTGATGCAAGGGGAAAGTTTGGGTGTGAGACTGTAGGTGCCTCCCTGCAGCTGAGTTTTGCAGGGCTAAACTATCCTGCCTAGTTCAGATATGCTCACCTGCTTCTGATTTCTGGGTCTTTAGCAGCTCCTCTTTTCAGGAGCAAGAGTGATACTTCCCAGTAATGTATACTATGCTTTAAAAGCAACAGTGGGGATAAAGACAGAAGTAATTCAGATTTCAGGAGGCTTCTGATCAACAGCAGTGCAGCATGCATGTGATGGCATCCCTGGCAGCACAGCAGCTGGATGCTGCTGGAAACAGCACAAACAGGACAGCTTCAGCTGCAGTGGAACTGAGCCTGCAAACCTACTGCAAGCAGAACTGCTGAGTCACAGACCAGCTGCACCCTAATAGCTCAAAAATCTGGATGCGAGCTGATGATTACAGTCTGAAGCTGAATATAGGACTGTCTGCTCAGGTAGAAAAGCAAGCAAGAGAGCAACAGAAAGCCTGAGGAGTGAAACCACGTGGCTTCACCTCATTCAGCCCACTGTGATTTCAGGTGTGATACGAGCCATTTCTTGTTGGAGTGCAGCATCATCCTGGTCTTGTAAAGCCATAAACTCCTTAACAGAGAAAAAAGGGGAAACACTGTTTTCCCCTATGCCATATGCATTACCATACAGCAAAGACTGACTCCAAACAGAAAAGAGAAGAAAGCTAATGAGGTGTTGCTAGTTTAGCAGCATCTTATATATATTTAGCCTAACACACTATAGGACAGTTATATCATGAGCAACTTTTTTCCTCTGTGTCCTCACCTTGGTGGTAGCGGGGTGAAATTGCCTTTGGTAGCTTGGTTTCTGAATTGTATCAGTTGTAACCAAGGTCATGATATCTCTCACAAACATCCTCAGTATTGATTCTTCATTTTGTTTTGTTTTGAAAACATAACACAAGAATATAATGAAAAACAGGAGGGTGTCAGGCAAAGCTGATTGAAGCATACAGTACTGCTGCTTTAAGAGATGGCTGTGCAGTGCAGAGAATGAGCAGTGTGCACAAGTCTAGAATGAGTTGGGCTACAAATAAATTATTAAGCTTCTCTGGGAGATGGACAGGACATTTTCACCTGGGCTGAAATGCGTGTCATCACATACAGCAAGAGGATAAACAGGCCTGGGCCACCTTGATGAAAATTGATAGTGACTTACACATCCTTATTCAAAACCAGTTGCCCCATTAAGGCATCCTCAGGCAGCAATTTTCAGAATAATACTACATAACTCTTTCCAAGCCTCCCTAATCATTAGTTTGTGTTGATTGGAAAAAGGCTTTATTGTGCTGAGTCAGAGATTCCATCTTTGTCTGCTGAATAATAAGAAGAGAAACATTTTCAAGTTTGTCTTTCCATAGTCACATGGCTGTGTAGCCTATGAAATGTGGAGATTTTCTTGTGGAAGATCCCTCCTGTAGAAAGTCATGCTGTAAATTTTAGCTGACTGGTTTGGTCAGCTTAGGTATATTTTTTGCATGATAATATGATTTAAACTCATGGCAAAGTTTTCCAATTCAATAAATCCATAAGGACTAGGTGGGGGGAGGGGGCAAGGGGAAGTAGTCCTAGATTACAGTGTGAAACGTTCATGCAATTCATGCCCCAGTCCTCTCACAAAGGACAGACATTATTTTTATGTTTCCCATTGAGAACAGTAAAAGGCAACATCACAGCATAGGATATATTTTTAATTGTTGTTTCAGATAGACATTAGGCAACCAGGAGGAATTCAGATTCTCAGATTATAGGTGTATGGATTATAAATCTCTTCCAGCTCCTAACCTTGCAGCATTTATTGTCTTGGTCCAAATTTCTTGTCAATCTTTATGATGCCATGAAGAGTCAGCATGTTTGAAGCACACATGGCAAAAGATCATTTCCTTTAAAGTTAAATGACTGTCTTTACTTGCAACACTCTGAACCCCCATTTTACAGCACTGCACAGAGAAAGGGGAAGGTGGAATTCACCCTTTTGAAGTTTCAGTGTTGGAAGGGACATTTAGAAGTGAGCTTCTTCATATCCCTTCAAAGAACAAGGTTCAGTTACACCTAACCCACCACACCTAAACCTAAATTGTCCTTAAAAAATCTTCACTAATTGAAATATGACCTGTATCTTGTTATCTTCCTCTAATGCTTTCATAAATATTGTGACTAGATTGTCCTCCCTTATACATAATTTAAATATAATTTGCTGAGGACCAAGCTTATTCCTTTTGGCCTCCCTCTCTTAGACTCAGGTTATACAGACCACCTCCTTTTTTTACAAAAACTTTTATGAGAGCAGAGGTCATTATCAGCCTTCTTTCTTGCTTTTCCTTTTTATCAAAAGAAATAAGGTTACTTCATTCAGCCTTGCCTCCTTGGCTGATCATTCCTGTTGCTTTCTTCTATCTCCACTTTATATACATCTCTCTTTAAGTGCAACACCCTAAATTGGATATAGTACTTCAAGTGAGGCTTGTCCAGTGGCAAGTAGAGCAGAATAATTTCATTCCTCTGTCTTACAGCACACAGTGCTCTTAAAACACCCCAGAATGTGATTCCTTCTTTTGAAGCAGCCTCATATGCAATTATGGCACATTGTAAACTTGGAATTATTTTTCCACCCAGTTGCTACCAAGCCGTTTTAAATCCTCATCCCCGCTTCCAAGGCTCCACTTGTCCTTTACAAATATCTGGTTTTCTGCTTTCAAACTGCAGATGCTCATCTGCTTTGAAATCCTATGTAGTCTTTCAAATGCTGAACCTCTTAATTAATGTAGGTGCTCTCCCTGCTCCACTGGCCACATCAGCAGTGAGAGTATTGAACAGAACGTGGTCAAAAGCAAATAGAACTGCTTGAAGTGCCTCCCCAGGCTGACCACAAACTATTATTAACTACAGTTCATCTGAGATGTTTCACTGTGTTCAAGTACTAAATGGAAAGGGAGCTCCTTTGACAGCAATAAATAAATTATAACTTCAGTTTCAGTATGACTCAGTCAGACTTGCTACAGATGGAAGGAAATTTCACCCAGGCAGTTGTATCTCAGGTTGCACTAATACAAGCAGTGTTTTGAATGCATCTGCTGCTTCACTTCAGCAGAAGAAACATACTAGCTTTAGCCTGGATAAGCTGCAGTGCTTTTAAAAGACATAAATGCTTTTAGACCTGTAAGTGTTGGGAAAACACACGGATTAATTTTTTGTGTCAGTGGTCTTGAAAATCTGGACTTGGAAGTGCACTGCGAGGCAGTGAGTGTACAGTGAAGATATATGTAATGTAGTCTATCAGAGAGAGAGAGCAAGCTTCCTCTTTCTTGAGAGGTACTTTCAGAAGATTTTGTGAGACTTTGACTCTCGGTTCAAGGCAAAATGAAATTCATTAGTTTTTTTTGCAAATTAAAGTGTTGGTAACTGTTGGTGAACCCAACAGTGTTGAGTTGAGAAGAAAGGTTACGAGCACAAACTAGCTGCAAACAGACTGAGAAATTGAGGGTAAAAATCAAGGCAGGACCAACAAAAGGTGCCTTGTTGTGAGGTCTGCTACAGGCACCTCATCAGGGGGAGCCTCTCAACAAAGC
Source organism: Dicaeum eximium (assembly GCA_013396995.1). Classification (NCBI taxonomy): domain Eukaryota; kingdom Metazoa; phylum Chordata; class Aves; order Passeriformes; family Dicaeidae; genus Dicaeum; species Dicaeum eximium. Next base: position 256,470 of record VWZP01001429.1, on the reverse strand, counting down.
CTTCTTACCTCAGATACAGGAGGCGTCCTGCTTTCAAGCTCTCAACCTGAGAGGGCATTTTAACCACCCAGATGTCTGCTGGGGAAGCAACACAAATGTCTGTGAGCAATCCTGGCACTGGAACAGGTTGCCCAGAGAAATTGTGGATTTCCATCCATGTTCAAGGCCAGTCTGGGTGGAGCTTTGACTAATCTGGTCTAGTGGAAAGTGTCCCTGTCCATAGCAGAGTGTTGGAACTGGATGAGTTTTAAGGTCTCTTCCAACCCAAACCATTCTGTGATTCTATGATAATATATTGCTACATACATTGCCCCTTTCCTGATACAACATTGTGACTACAGGACTAAGGAAGAAGCCTTTGTTAACATTGAGAAATTACTTCTTAGTGTTTAAGGGTACAGGGCAGTGTTAGGACACCTCAAAAGGCGTTACTTCCTTGGTAAGTTCTTCCTTGGTTCAGCAAGACCAGTCCTTCCTCACCCTGTCTTTTCCTAGAAATCCCTCCAAAGACTTAGGTAAAAATCTATGAAACTGGAAACTAAGTAGTATTGTTGAGTCTTGTTCTAGTGAATATTTTGATTTACTCCTGAAGGGGCTCTGGAAATGCAGCTCTAAGACACCATATGCTTACGGAGAGGTTGTTACGGAGTCTTTAAAAAGCAGATTAAAGCATTGCCTTATGTAATTTTTTCTTAGTAATGCCACTGCTCAGATCTGTAGACACTTCTGTCAACACCCTCCCTCCTGAACCATATTGTGAATGAAAGGAATACAGTGACCCTGGCTGGTCAATCATCACTGCGGCCATCTTCAGTGAATCTGAGGCTACCTTGGTCCCCACAGTGCATTATAAAAGCACTCAGAGAGTCACAGACAACAGAACCTGCTGCCCAGGTTTTTAAATGTCGACTCTTTAATCAATTCCTAGTTTTGAGTGCTCATTTTCAGGGAGCTACTGATGTCCTCGTTTACCATTTGGTCCAATTGGCATTGATGCTTTCCAGTACTCTACAAATTCAGGATGAAAGTACTTACTTAATCTGAGTACACAAAACCAGTGACCACTTCTGACCCTGGCACAAATAAGAAGTTGCATTATTATAAATCATTATGCTTGCAGTTAAAGGCGAGGGGAGCAATTTATTAACACAAAACCATCACCTCTTCAATGGTACTTGTAGGAGCTGAAGTACTGTCCTTCTCTTGAGCAGAGGTTGGACTGGTATCCATGCTGTAACAGCCAAAGATGCAGGGGTAGTTTTGAGGCTTTGTCACTCTAAAGAGAGGGCTGACTCTTATTTCAGGTAACCACATCAATATCAAGTATTTAATAGATACCCCAGGCTGAACAATGCTCTCTAATATCAGGTACAGGAAAAAAAACAGTCCAGAGAAAATACATCTTCTTTTTGCATATATATGATGTGAGCCAAAGGTTATTTCTCATTGTTGCCTTTTAAAAATGATGCACCCAGCTGTTTAAAAAAAGCTGCACTGAAAAAGAGCCTCTCATCAAGAATTAAACACAACAAAAGGTAGATCGGGGGGAGCTCAGTGCTGTCCATGACAAAGTGTAGGAGAGTGAAACTGGCTTGGTTCCTTAGGGCAGGTAGATCTGGAATTCCCTTCATCATAAGCACTGTTTCACTTCACCTCAATGAGTCATGCTGGTGAATCCTGAGGTTAATTATTAGATAATACTAATAGACTTCAAAGGCTTTTGGAGGCTCCTGAGTCTTCACAGTTTAATATGTTCATTTATCAAGTGCAAGTAGAAGAAATGAAAAGTAATTAAATGATTTTTTTTTAAGACTTTTAAAATTATCTATTATTTTCTAACTCCACTTATTGGACCATCTCTGCGATGCTGCAGAAACTGCAAAGTAGTACTAAAAGGGATAATTGGGTTGAAATAGTTTAGCTTTTAAATCATGGTTGGCATTTGAATTTATTATTTGAAATCTTATAGCATCAAAGTTTATTTGGATATTCCTCAGGCTAGAGGAAGCATGCACTTAGGTCAGTGGTTATCTTTCCAACCAGTTTTAGAATTGCAGAATGGGTAAAGTTTAAAGGGACCACAGTGGGTCATCTGTTTCAACCTCCCTGTCCAAGCAGGGTCTTCTTAGAGCACATGGCACAGGATTGCATCCAGATGGTTCTTGAATATGTCCAGTAAGGGAGACTCCAGAACTCCTCTGGCCAACCTGTCCCAGTGCTCAGTCACCAGCACAGTAAAGAACTTCTTCAGTGTTCAGGTGGAACATTCTGTGCATCAGTTTCTGCCCTTTGCCTCTTGTCCTATTGTTTGGCACCACCAAGAAGAGCCTGGAAGTGGTACTATACTTCCAAGAAGTCAGCTACCCTCACCTTGATTTAGATAAAAAACATTTTCTGGCTTTCTAGTCCAACACCATTTCACAGGTACAGACCTTTTCTCTGAGCATCAAGATGCCTTGTTAACCATCAACTTACAGTATGACATGGGCAAAACTCAGGAGTACAGAGAAATTACATGTAACAATAGGAACCAAAAATGTTTCTATTTTTCTTCTATTACCTCATATCAGTGAGGGGTTCATCCCCTACAGCCTCATTCATTCCAGGGTGAAAATGCAGTTAAAATAATGAGTAAGATAAAAAAAAATATCTTCTACAGAAATGTAAAACACAGGTGCATTCCTGTATGCATGTGGTCCAAAATATAGTGAAGGAGATTAACTGATCAGTGGCAAGAACCAAAGAGGAGGAAATTTGCTTGATTTTGTCTTAACAGAGTGACACAATGCTCTGCAGAGCAGCAGGCTCTAAAAGGAGATCTAAGGGCTTCACTTTAGAACACATAGTTCCACAGAAAAATTGGGTCCAGCTGGAATTTTGGTGAAATAATAGCATACAAATAGAGAACCACAGTGGTACATAGCACAGGCCTTTCTGAAAAAAGTCCAGGAATTGCAATGGCTTGGAATCCTTCTGCCATCCATAGAAGGCTACTGAATTCTAAGTTTTTTTGTTTGGTTGGGTTTTTTTGGTGTTTTTTTTTTTTTTTGTTGGGTTTTTTTGTTTGTTTGTTTTTTTTTTTTTAAATAAAGAGGCTAGATAAAAGAAAACAGTCCTTGGGGAAATGCAATATAATTACATTTCTTCTTGTCTGATAAGTGCAAAATCAATTCTGCAGTGTTTTACCTGCATTCTGCACTGTTCTTTAAAATGTCAGCAAAAGGTTTTATTACTATTTATTACTAGTTATAGAGGAGGGAGTTCATTCACTAACCTAGCAAGGACACTGTACAATCTAATTCCTCCTAAGAAATGTAGTTTTCATATTTAATACGTCAGGAAACAATACTGACATAATAATAGAGTGCAGTAGCTCTGAGGGAACTGTTCTGAGATGTTGCACCCGGAGACTGTGAACTGAGATATCCCCTCAGCAGCAGGTGGTTGTAAAGGGAGGCCTTTACAGGCAGATAGAGAGATGTGAGGAAAAACTATTGACTTGTGTTTAAAAGAAATCAGGCTGAAGGGTTGAGGATGGATAAAATCAGGAAAGGGTATCAGCTCAGATTTTCCAGACACTGAATAATTACAGTATTTCATCTTGTACATCAAAAATCAGTACTCATCATTGAACAGCCTGGGCTTAAAATATAAGGAAAATCACAAAAATGGAATATAGACCAGAGTTATAGATTATTTACAGCATTACTGCTTTGCCTGTATGCATCATATCCATTGTGTATTTCTTTTCTTGGATAATGGATCTGAATTTTAAGAAAAACAAAACCCAAAAGTCTTCTTTCCTCTTTCAGATTCTTCTTGCTTTATTCCTTTAGGCATTTCCAAATGATATCCTCTTTTCTGTGAAGGTCTAAGAAATGTCCACTAGTTACAAAACATATCAGATTCTTAGATTGATAAAATATTTCTGAATGATGTACCACAATTAAGATACTGAGTATGTTACTTACATTGCACAAGCACACAAATAGCATTATATTTTTGTTCTCAGTGGACTCCTTTCCTTAGCTGAACAGACATAAAAATCCATCAATGCCTCAAACACTTTTTGACTGTAATGTTTCCAAACAACTTTAAAACTCTAGGTAGTGCACAGATAAGCACTTTATAGGCAGGTAGACAGCTCTAAATTACTAACATACGATTTCTACTGATCATACCAGCAAACAAAATATGCTCCTACTCACAGCTGGCGATCTACTGCCTGAGAGAAACATTTAACTCTGATTCAGTTCCACCATGTGTGTGTATCTCCAGATAGAATTCCTTTCTCTCTCCTTTACTCTGGTAGATATGACAATACACCCCATTTTTACTTTTAAATCTCACATTTTGAAAAGCGCTTTAGTTATACTGAAATAATAGATTTTTTTTTTTTTTTTCTGAAAAGTGGTCTCCGTTATGACTTTGAGCAGCAATCTTTGAACTGTGGAAGGCACTGTGACTGCTCGGGTAATGACCTAAGGGCTTAGCCTGAAACTCTCATCAGGAACCAGGTCTGTGCACTTCTTCCCTTGTAACCACTGTGAAGGAATATCTTGCATAAAGGTCCACAGTGTCCCAAGGCTCTCCATTTTTATACAAAAATGGACAATATCTGGGGATAAAGCTCCATCTCAAAAGTAAATGTCATATAAGTGCTCACTTACCAGAAACAGTAACCTGGCCCTCACCTGGAATTTTTGTCAGCATGTGGAAACTAAACTCCAGAAAGTACCTGAACTTCTCAAAACTATTACAAGCTTATATTGGGCAACAGTGATCAGAATGACATAACAAATGATCTACAGCACAGGGAAGCAGACAATGCAGAAGTGTTTGTATCATCAGAAATTGATTTGATGATTATGTCAATTACTTTTGGCACTAAGCTTCCTGTGGGTTATTTTCTGATTGATCTTTTGGCCATCTCTGACTGCTGCCTTATCTATGCTTATTTTCAGAGAGATTTAATGAATGCTTTGTTTATCATAAATCATTCAAAATTTTACCCCATGTGGAATATCTACTTGCACTGTTTGGGTCAACTTTGATTATTCCTTCTCCCTCTTTGGCAATAAATGCTGTTGCTGAGCAATAACTTCAGTCACAAAAGAGCTCTCCCAAACCAATCTTGATTTGTGAGATAACAGAAGAGAATGCAATTTCCCAGAAAAACCCAGTCCTATGCATTTTTTTGCAGTGTACCTATTTTTTCCCTGGAACATGTTTTTTATCTCTAAGTTTCTTTCAATTCTGTTGACTTACTCATGCTAAATAGGCTGCTGTAGCAACTTCTGCATGCTAATGTGTCAGATATTGATGCTACTTGCACGATATCTCATTTAAGAGCTTAAACACACATCTTGTAATGTTGCAGCATTTATAGATTGAAAGATGGCAGAGAGGATGGCATTATGTCACTTACCATCATTCCTTGTTTTCTGTGTGACAAAAGAGAGTGGCAGCTTCACCCTTATTTTATACTCTTTTTTTTTTTTTTTTTTACTAAACATACTGGTAATATCAAGTTCCATTTTATTTCCTGGGAGATATCTATGGAATACACAAAAAAATGGATTAGCATTTTTTTCTGCATTTGTTTGTAGAACTGGAAGTACTGAATCTTGAAGGAGATAGAAGTAAAATCTCTAAGAAAGGAGTTTGGAATTAACTAGCTGGTCCCAAAAATATGCATTAAAAGAAAAACATAAAGAGCTCAGTGGTTTTAACTAAAAAAAAAAAAGTCCTCTCCTAATTCTGTATTATTTCCATGGTATGATGTGACATTGTAATTATACTTTCCCTCTACTCTGTTGTAGAATCATCCAGGAAAACAGATAGGATAAAATGTGAAATGTGAGGAGAGGCAGAGGCTTTCAAGCCTTCTGTAGTCATCACAAAAAAAGGTGAAAATGGTACAAACCCGCCCCCCTTTTTTTTTTGCCTTTGCAAATCACCTCTAAAGGTTCCTGTTGTCATCCATTCACATCAACTGTGAGCAAGCTATTATCTTTATGGACTCAGGATGCTGGTTTCATCCCTAAGCAGTGATGCACATCAAGTATTTATTTATTTATTTATTTATTTGAATGCTTCAGCTTCTGAGATTCAGGCCTGCCCAATGTTCTGACGATCAGAGTTAATTACTGTAATGCTTCTCTGGCAGGTCCTCCTTAAAACATCTTAGTAATACCGTAGCTCATCCAGGATAATGTTGATTGCTACCTTTACAGGACTTCGTCAGCACATTACTTCCACTTTGTGCAGATTGGGCACTTGCAATTTGAAGTGCTCAAACAGATTTTTAGCACAGATAAGCAGCTTGAAAGACAGATTCTCCAACAACAATCAAACCTCTGATCCGTGGCCTTCTAAGGTACATTCCTGTTTGTTTGGTACTCTAAGACTTCACTGAATACCCTACTGCTCCATCAGTCTGAAGGCAGCACAGCACAACATCTTGTTTCCTCATTTTAGATATTTATGTGAGGTAAGCCTCTGTTTGACTAAATCTGTCTAATTTAAAATACCCTAACATAAAACTTTTAGTCTACTGTCAGGAAGAGTCTTCCTATCCTCCTTACTCCTTGTTTTCTGTAAGGGTGACTTTGCAAAACTCCTCCACAGATGACCAGTTCCTTTGCTATCTCCACCTCTTGGTTTGCCCACGCAAGATCTCAGATCTCATGACTAGACATTTAGACTAAGACAAGCCCTGACTGACTGTAGACAAAGCAGGAAAGACGTAGATCTGTTAAGCACTGACCTACTGAGGGATGTAGTTAAAACTTGGGAGTCCACCTGTTTTCAAACTGAGAAGTGCGCAGAGGATGTACTCAGGTGTCTGTCTCTGCCATAGAGTGGTTACCTGCAGCCAAAGAGTAGTGTCAGATAAACATGCAACAAGACTTAAGTCATCTATGTTTCGTTCCTCTTGACATCTTCAGCATCTTGACATCAACTGCTCCAAATTAGACAGCTTAGCCTTTTACAAAAGGGAATAATTAAACTTTTAAGAACAGTATGTCTGTAAGTCTGTGAGACTAGTGAAGATCTGCCTAAGCTAATCAGTGGGGAGGGCTGAGTAGAAGCCAAAGAAAATCAGGCTGTCACAGGTTAAAACAGCCCAAGAGTTGCTATAAACTGTGAGCTGTAAAAGTAAGCAGTTAGAAAACTCACCCAGCAGCTGGTAATGGCTAAATTTATCACTGATTGAGATTAAAAGTAAATTAATGTTGATTGCTTTAACTCTTTCTAAGGTAGTTGCTTTCATTTAGGGAGATTTCCATCTACTTTGTTGCCCTCTTGAGTGCTTTCTATCAACAGTGCTCAAACAAAGACTGAAGGTATGATCCAGAAGTAGCACCACTTTTCAACTTCAACCTTATGACCACATACTTAAGCCATTGACATGATTACATGCAAGCAATGCTATCAAGTATTAAGTTGCAGCCCAGGCGGGCGACATCCTTATGCTAATCTCTTCTTACAAGCAACCCATGAACAGTCTTTGTACTTAATTTCCTGCTTATAAAATTCAGTTTGTTGCATCCAAATCAAAGTACAGGAAAGAACAGATGACCAGCTGACTAAAGAGTCAGCGTTATGTAGCCTTGCAGTTATGCCAGTACACTAGATCAAGACATTCAGTCAACTGATAATTTTATTTCAACAACATTTAGCTAGTTACCTAAAGGCACGGGAATGACCCATGATGAATGAGAAATGTCTAAATAAATTTAGGCAGGCAGAAGAATTTAAACCAACATCTTATTCCAAGGACAAATGGCTGTACCATTTGGGTTTGAGAACTTCAATTAAAAGAAAAACTTCAAAAGAAAAACTTCATTTCATGATGCATGTCTATTTCACAGAAATTAAATGTAATGATGACTCACTTTTATGCAACAACAGCAACCAAAAAAAAGCTTATTTTTGAGCACAGCTGTATTGTGGGGGTTGAAGATTTCAGGCTAAAATTCTCAAAATAAAAAAATCCCAAACACAATACTGTTATTTCAAACAAAAATCTGAGGTGTGTAGATGCTGTAATTTCCTTTGAAAATACTAATTTCAAGTTCTAGAGACAGTTTTGGTATATACTAAATAAAAGTGGTGTGATCAAATCCCATTTGTATCCAACTGCAGGTAACCAGAACTGTGCTGGGGAGGTACTTAGCCATATTTTAGACAGTACAAGAAAAAATGTTAGAGTTAAGGAAAGAAGGATGCCCAGGTGAAGCATCTGGGGGTTTTCTTTCAGTGTTATATTGTGAGAGGTTATTGACTCTTACTTTTTTAAAATAGGGTACCATTTTATGGTCAGCTTTTCATAGCATTTCTTAAGTCAGTTCACCCCTCACTGCTTCAGATCCACCTACTCTTTTTGTTCTTTAATCATTCACAGTTTTAATACAACTGAATGTTCAAAACAGCTTGTACATGGAATATTCAAAGATTTGACAGCCAGATTATTCTGATGTTGTACAATACACGTGAGAGTATTATGCATGAAAGTAGCATGTCATGATAAATGAAGTTAGATACATTGTAAGTATATAAATATTACAATTAATAATGCTGATTCTATCAACTGTCCTTACCAAGGAAGACACTAATATCAGGAGGAACTTTCTTTCTTTATTCCCAGTTGAATATATATAATATTTGCCTGTTTAGAGGTGTTCTACAGTTATCCAAAAGGAAGAGAGTCCAGAAACACAAAACAAATGCTTATCTGCTGAACACCAGTGCACACTCTTGTTCATTGGGAGGGTGAAACAAGACTTCTGTTTCCCCAGAAATGCAAGAAGTATAAGGTAATAGGCTTCTCAAAAAAGTTTGCAATGGGCTAAGAGTATGTAATCTGTTGCTGGAGATCGGATGGTGTTTGGTAATGCCCCAATTCCTGCCCTTGTGTGTATTTTTGTATTTGTCTACTACAAAGAATTTCAGTAAAATACGTTATATCTACATATAATGGGGCTTGGGAACAAAGGACAAAAAATTGTTAAGAGAAGGAAGATGCACTTGGAGAACTAAGCAGAGACAAAGGACTGGGGAAAAAAGACATCTGCCGTGAAAGGAATTTTCACATGCATGATTTTGCATGTGAAACTCATGCAAACACCTAGTGTTACCTCACAGTAAACCCTGAATGAAACAGGCAAATTTTTTTACTAATATTTTGATCCAAATATGTTTGCTTACAGTTGCTGCCTTTAGGGGAGCCTTTACGAGTAGTGTGAGGCATGGACATGATTTGGTGAAAAAAACTAAAAGCGCTTCCTAAAAAACTGTTGGAGAAAAAGGATCAAAGAATAATTGAGACTGGCAGGGCTCTCTGGAGGTCTTTAGTTCAACTTTCTGGTCACAGCAGGCTCAGCTATGAGATTGGATCACATAGCTTAGGAATTTATACAGTTGGTTGCTGCAAATCTCCAAATGCAGAGATTGCTGGAGCTCGAGGACTGCTTCTTCCACTTCTGGGCTGCTCCCACTGCCCTTATTTAAATGTATGCCACTGCTGTTTTTCTTCCTGCCACACACTGCTGTGAGCAGCCTGGATCTCTCTTCTTGGAGTCCTCCTCATGGTCCTAGAAGGCCCTGCATTAGGCCCCCCAGAGCTTTTCCTTCTCAAGGACAAACAAGTCCAGGTCCCTTGGGCTCTGCTCTCCAGGGCATGTGCCCCAGAGCCTGACCATCTTGGTGTGCCTCCAAGGGGGGAATTTTCCCCACTCAATCCATGTCTTTCTTGTACCAGGGTCTGAAATGGGATACAGGGCTTTAGCTGCCCTCTAAAGAGTGCTGCAAAAAGAGGAATGACCACATCCCTTGATGTACAGGCCATGCTGCTCTAGATCCAGCCCTGGATGCTGTTGGCCTTGTTGGCTGCACAGGCACACAGCAGGCTCCCAGCAGAGATCATCTCCCACCTGAGCACCTGCAGCTCCTACCTCTGCAAAGAGAAGGCAAAGTACTGGTGGCCCTGGTTTTCAGTCAGTAATCCTGAGCTCTGCCCTGAATTCAGCTGACAGCTCCAAATATGCTTCCTGGAGTCTAGAAAAAATAATTTTAAACTGCTTATTTTCTTCTAAGTTGTGCTTCTTTAGCTTAATGCTAGGGACAAAAAAGTGGCAATTTCTTTCCTCTGACCATATGTTATACTTTCTCCTAATTCATCCCAACCCTACAGAGTTTTTTCTTGACCTAGCAGACTGTAAGCAAGGCACTTTTTACAAGTTATATTACACAGATTCTATACTCAGGAAATGTTCAGAGGTACCTGAGGCTAAAATACTGTTAGTTGAACTCACAAACTGGAAACACACATCTGCCCTGAGAACACTGATTTCTTTTTTTTTATTATTATTATATTTGGAGGAAACTGGACTCTTCATAGGTTCAGCCACAGGAGTTACAGCTAAACCAGCTTTGACTCAGCAATGGGATGTAAGGTATAATACCTCACTCTAAGCTGTCACAACTCTTGGTGCCCCAGCTGTCCCTACAGCACACTGCAGTCACTTCTGTGCAGTGTGGGCATATCAGTAGCTTGTATGAGATATATCTCAAGTGTGTTGTAATGCCTCCTGGGTAGCTGCTGGAACTAAGAATGAGCTAATATACTCTCTCTCTCTCTGCCAGACTTATTAGTTTAGAATGAGTGTTGTGAGGACTACAGCTACGTGTCTGCCAATACAGAGATTTGGGTTTTGCAGTTGGCTCAGAGAAGAGTGAGATCAAATCTGCCTGAAAAAATACTCTGTATGTGTACCCTACCACAATCTCATGGCTCAGTTAAGCTGTGTTGCCTTTACTATTGTTTTTTCCTTTCCAATTAATTTTAGGATTTTGTTCATCTTAGAGGAACAAAGTGAGTTTTCACACTGCGATTTGTACTTTGTTAAACCAGAAGGTTATTCTATATCATAGCTTCTCTTTCTTCCTTTTACAGACCTTTAAAGAGATAATTCTCTGAGCCAAAAATCAGAGACCTCTCTTAATCTGAACAAACCTACACCAGAATTTACACAAGTTGCCCGCTGGAGACTGAATTCTTCCTGCATTTATATTCATACAAGTATTGTCTCCTGCATCTCCCCAAATCCACAAATACCCACTCAGCTGATATGAGTTGCTGCTTTCCTTTCCTGACACACACAGGGACACGTCTGTCTCTTGAAAGCTGTTAGACAGATTGAAAGGAGGTGACAGAACTAAAAAAGGGTCTGGGTACAAGTGAGCTTGTTACAGTAGGTTGCCTCCACCACACAAGGAGGTGACTCATGAGAAAGCAACTGCTTCATACAGGAGGAATTTTTGAAAGTATTTTACAGAAATGTTATTTTGCATTCTGTTCATGATGGGGCAGACCCTTGTGGCTCATACCAGTGCCACATCCACACAGGACTATTTATCCCCTGGAATATTGTGTTTAGCACACAAGCCTGATGTCATTGCTAGAAGTTGTATGAACCTCCTGGAACATAGCCACAGCCTTGTGTGAAAACAATGCAATGTGTCTCTATTTCTAGGAAGAAATTCTGTTGTGAATTTTAACTAAAACCAAAAACATCCTTGCTTTTAAGCAAAAAATCCATGGCTACCACCCAAAATTGCAAAATTCCTTTCCCCTCAGGGCATACAGTTTCCAACAACAAAAAAAAAAATCTAATGTTTTTGGTGAATTTCATTCACAGAAAATGCACTGCAAATTTCATGAACTCTGCTTTTTGTTACTGGAGGAGAAGAGCTGTAGGTTAGAGTTTGTTAATGAAAAAGGACATGTACTGAATAAATGCTGAATATTCAGCTGAATAAATGTTATTCCATGACCATAAGATCTAATTATGTCAACACAAATATTTTAGCACCAAGTAAAAAGAAACCTTAATAAAATTTAAGCAGCTCAATGAAAATAAAGTGACATTGAAGCTAAGGGGCAGAGAATTTGAAATAAATAAATGACAAAAAGCTGTATATTTCAATGCAGTTTCCTTTTGTTTTTAAACTAGGCTATTATTATGTGTAAAATAAGTGCAATTTCAGATAAAAATAGATTTTTGCCTTTTTCAGTGCGCAGGGCATACAACAGCACCTTCCAAATATTTTTTTGAAAGCTGCTGACAATTGTTAAATCAGTTTTCCTCTTCCTAAATAAATTCATTGGTTCTGGAAAGTACTTGGCAGTGTTTAAAATCCCACTGCCACTGTGTCTAAACAGAATTTTGACAACAGATTAAAACTTTATTTTTCTTCTGAAAATCTTGCCCATGAGACCAACATCCTTTTATCCAAACATGTCCACAATCAACTGCTTATTAAACTTCCTTATTTGAAGCAGAAAAAAAAAACAACACACAGACAAAAAACAACAACAACCCTGTACAGCCACAAACATTTCCAATTTGTAATTTCAAGGGTTAGACTGGGAAGATATTCTAAGCAGTCTCAGCAACCTTCCTGGTTTACATCAAATCATAAGCTGATGCTGAAATACTGAGGGTTTGCAAGAGATTTCTGAGAAATGATTGAAACATTAAGAACTCTGTGTAAGGTTTTTTTCATAAAAATTTCAAATCAACAAGAAATTTGAGAGAGTCATGATGCATGTGATGAGCCACAGCAGACAGAGATGTAGTTTATCAAATGAATTTTTCTGAATTGTTTAATTAGCTGTAGACATGAACAGTACCAACCAGAGTCGGAAAAATAGATCTTGTGGTTGGTGATAAGTTTTCAAAGATTTTGGAAAGATGGAGATGATGTTTCCCATATAAACAGAGATGTTAAAATGTTTTAAACCATTACTGCATAATAAAGATATGACCAGCAAGCAGCTCTTTCTTGAAAATGAGGAGGTTTTTTAGCTTTTTTAGCTTTTTTAACTTTATGAGCTAAAAACCTTACAAAGTTTTTTAAGCTTTAACTTCCATATTAGCATGTAAGTAGAGAAGCTTGTTTTGCTAAAAGCAGCATATAAAGAAGACAGTTCAGGAAATGGCAAGACTTAAAGCACCCAGTACTCGCTCCTGAATTTAAGGTATTTCCAGCAGCAACATATTTTGATCATAGCTGATTCTCTGTGGCTGATTAAACAGCTGTTAATCTGTTTTGTCAGTTTTGGAGGGCAAGAATTTTGCTGTCCCTGTTCCCAGATTATATTGCTTGACTTAGTGTCCAGTGAGTCTTTCTAATTTTTCCTCAGAGAGTGCTTTATATGATAGGGAGCTATATACTATGTGTTTGCATCCACAACTCTTCCTTTTTCTGTCTTCTACACGTGCTGTTAAGAATTTCAGTAGTTCACTTCAAATTCAGTCTTGCTTCCAGATTTCATAACCTCAGTAGGATCAGGTGTAGCACTCCAGCAAGCTTAAATTCATGTCTGAGTCAGCACATGGAAATTCCCTCCGAACTCTGGGATTCCTGCCAGCATTTTCAGTATCGCTTAGCAGCTTCCATCAAGCAACATTGAATACAAACATCAGCTTCTGCAGGCTCTACCTCTCCCAGTTTTTGCAGGATTTACAGTGGCTCTGTACAGTGAAGGAGCCCATGAGCTATAAGAGTTGATGAAACACAACTCTGGAGCAGACGTAAGGTCTGTGTTTCTAACAAAGTGAGATTTGCATTTCTGGTTTTCCCTCTAATGCTTCTATTCATCCTAGATCACCAGCTCTGCTTTCTGTCTTATCCATTAGTCACACTAACTTGGTGTTTCTAACATGCTCGTATAGGGACAAACATTCCAACTTCCTTCGGGGCTCATCCAACCTCTTTATATGCAGTGATAACTGCTGGGGGTAAGCAAGAAAGAGGATTCACCAAACAGTTTCCTCCCCTTCCAGAGAAAACTCTCTTGTGAATAAAAGCTGCCAATTCTTTTAGTAATGTTTGCAGCCTTTATTATAAGCAAACCAGCTGAAAGCATTGTTATTTGAAAAATATTTATAGAAAGGAAAAAATGTCTACTTTTAATGGGAATAAATATTCAAGAGATTATTCACTCTGTTTTAAAAAGCCTGTTTATTATTCTTCAAATAAATTGGGGATGCAAAAGGGGGGAGCAAGGACATGGTGCTCACAGATAACATGAATGTAGCTCATCTCTCAAGCATGATGCTTAGGTTATCATGACAAATAACATCATGTGATGACTCATATGATGAAGGCAAAAAATATCTACCATGGCTATGAGTTTGCACATTTATTACAACTTAGAATTTACTTCTGATGAGACAAATACAGACTGTGTGTGTCAGTCTAACATTGTCTGACAAATAGCAGTTGTATTCAAATATTTGGCACGGGGGCATTAACCCTGGAGTAGGCTTAACGTGTGTCCATTTGATTTATATGGAGTTCCATTTTTCATTCTGGCTCCTGACAGAGAATTCCCAAATGAAACCAACTAAAATAGCACCACAGAGAAGTATTATCTCCTGCTCAGGTGCTGGTTCTCCTTCATCACAATAATCAAGCTATTCTCAGAGGGTTCATCTAGCAAAGGCTGGAAATGAGATGTGTATCCAATATTCGATTCCCTTCTTTATTAAATGGGACTCAAACCCATCCACCTCAGAAGCTGCACCCCCAGAGTAGGATCAGGGGAGAGATAGTTTCATAATTTTTATTCTTAGAAAGCCATAAATAAAGCTGGAAAGGAAGGCAGTAAGTATTACTTTCTAATCTAGCAATCATGACAGCTATTTCAGAGGACAGAGTCTATGAAGAAGGGAGGGGCGTACCAAATGGTTCACATACTCTACATGAAATTGGTCATAGGGCAGAATGCATTAAGCTGGTCTTCTTCTCCATCAGTTCAGCCTCCTTAGGCTATAAGATTATGGGCCTCTTACTCTGTTCTGATAAATTTTCAGTGATTGCATGGACATTGCAAACAAAGAGGACTGGAAACAAAGGGAAGCACTGGCTAGTTCTTTTTATTGCCCATGAATATATTGTAGATGTGGGAGGGAAGGAGGGAGTCCCAGACCAAAACACTCTAAACTTCCACTTCTGCTTTCAGAAATGGTTTTAAATAAAAGTGTTCTTGGTCCACTGTACCTTTGTGCAGCGAACGTCCCCAGAGTGCTGGGGTAGGCATGTAAGTTAAAATACTACATCACTGCCAAAAGGCAGGACAGGCTTTTTCTGTGGCCTACCACCAACAAAATAATGCATTCCAGTTGGAACTGAATGAAAAAACCACAATGCCTGAGCCTTAGAAAAAGTAGAATACCTGAGCCCTAGAAAAATCCACTAATACCTGCTCAGGTCTGATAATAAATAGGTACTTACCATATTTATATAGTATATCAGTGATTTAAGGGACAGAAAACTGTCAGGACTTTCATCTTTCCTAATGAAAACAAAGGTGAGTTCCCACTGGGATGGAATGCAGAGAGTGAAGAGTCTGTTGCTGGAATTTGGAACAGTGTGAAGATTGTGCCAGACTGAAACCTTCTCAACAGGTTGCATGGCTTGATAAGGTTATAACTGAGATGCAGAGCAAGGTCTCTAAATGAAACAGCCCTCTCTAGAATTGCCTACTTTTGTGTCAACTCCTGAAATCACTTTTTTTTTTATATGTCTATTATATTATTTTAGCTACATTGTCTACTTCTTCTTCTCTCCTCTAGAGATGACCTCTTCTTTAATCCAATATTTTACTTTTCCTGACCCAGAGACTTCTCCAGTAAGACTGTATTCCTGGCTGCAGGATATCTACACTGGATGAAGCAGCTGAGGCATGTAAGTAATGATCATCACAGGGAGTCTAATCACCACAGCAACCACCCCACATCTCCCTTCACTTGGCTGAGCTTATAAATATTTTTCCCCTTAAAAAGTTTTGGGTTCTTTAGCAGCAAGAGTTACTGCCTGATGCTTGTGTCTGCCATTACCTTGAGCTGGGGAGCAGTGGGTTTACTCAGTTATCTGGAAGCAGCCTGAAAGAAGGATGGGGGAAAAAATGCTTTGGCCAGAGGCTACAAAATAGAAATTTCTAAAAATTCCATTTTAGAAAAACGTCCGCACAAAATTGACTTCCAGCTGTATGGATCCTATTTGAAGATGGAGCAGTGATAAAAGACAAGGAAGCCTAGCCACACTAAGTAAACCACACAGGACCAAAATAGCATCAGCCATTTACTACCTTGAGCAAAATGGGCATGAGACTTCTATAGCCCATTATTTTTGTAGTGCAGCACAAAATGCTGTCAGCCATGTCTCTCCATCTCTTTCTCCAACTTGGTTCCAGGTTGGGCAGCTGTGTGGGTTTGCAGCTTCTGTTCTTTGTAGGCTGCTTCAGAGTTTGTGCAGAGAAGGGATGTTGGCCCTTCTCGGCTCTTTTCATCACTGGAGTGACGGGTTCTAGTGCTGTCCATGTTGTGGCAGTGGTCTTGTAGAGTAGTAGCAGGACTTAGAATACTTCTTACTCTTTGTATATGTTTTTAATATTGTAAACTATCACGGGGGTTTTATCTCTGCAGCACCTGCTTTAATAGATCCTTGTCCATGCTGGCATCCCCAGGTCAGTCACTGCAGCAGAACCAGTCAATTTGCTGTTGGTGGTTTCTCCATAGCTTCTGCCAGGCTGTCAGCACAGCTTTTATTTTATAACTTAAGGGTATGGAATCAAAATAAGAGATGTCTGCAACTGCATCAACATTTAAATGGAAAAAATACCATCAGCAGTGTCTTAGAACATTGTGGGTCACTGAAGCAGACAGAACACTCCAGATACGAGTTTGTCATAAGATATAGAGGGATAGAACAGAGGTATTTCAACATGGATATTTAGGGAATGAGCGCTGCATGCAGAATATCTACAAAATTAGCATTCATGGTCCCAGAAATCAGTAGTTTAAAGACCCCCTGATTCAAATAGCAGTAGAACTGATCAAACCAGAAAATAGTATACCAAACATCTGCTTACGTGTTGGTAACTGCTGCGTTTTCATTCAAATTCTAAAATTTATTTTTGTCCCAAAACAACATTCCTTTTTTCAAAAGAAGCATTCCAACTCTCTAAAGCTCTCCAGTCTTTGGTGTTTTTATAAAAATAAAAGATGATTGAAATTAGAAAGTTTTTAACTAAAAAAAGAAGAAAACCAAACATGAGAAAAATCTATGTAACCAGTCCATTCAGCAGCCTTAACTACTTATGGGGCTCCCAGCTCTCAAAGGAAAGTTAATCCCATTTAATTGAGAGGTGGTAGTTTCTTATTAGTTTCGTTCATCTTGTTTGAAATTTGCTTTTAGCAATACATGATCCCAGCAACTCAGCTCACAGGAATGGAAATATATGTATTGTTGCCCCACGTCTCAGGGGCAACAATGATTGCTGTTGGAGTCCTGTCCGGGTGAATCAAGACTCTTGACTCCAATATCAGAAGGCTTATATTATTTATTAAAATGACTCCATTGTTCAGAAGGATTTGGGCTATTTCTGCCCAGGTACAGAGCTAGCATCTTGGTTCTTCAAGCTCCATACCCCAATTCCAAGAATGCAAGAAAATGCTTACCAAGTCAGAGAGATAACAATTCTTTATATCATAGGTTGAGAAAAGCAAACCACATCTCCCGTATCAGGAGACAGAGCAAAGGAATGCATTTTGTCCTTGAAAAACACACACAGGGATTTGAAGTCTGCAGAGAAAAAAAGCTTTTCCATGGAAGAAAAAACTCAGCAAGTTTGCATTCAAGAAACTTATAAAATGTCCAGTGACAATGTATCTCTAGGCTAAAACAGCAAAACTATGCTATGGTGATAGATCTCACCAAGTAGCAGAGGAAAGGAAAAGTACAGTGCTTCAGATGAGCCATGATGCAGTTTCATGGGGCACTTGGGCAGACAGCAGTGGGTTATAGATGTGCTCAGGATGCAGGGTAGCCCCAGCAGCTGTGCAAGACTTTGGGCAAAGAGAAAGGTAGGAGATGCTGTAGACAGAACATATTGTTTAACAGACCCAGGGGTCTTCGACTCCTCACAGATTATTGCATAAGCAAGGTTAAATGGCTTAGATAAAGCTACCAGAGCACACAATTTTGGGTCATAAAATGATCATTAATCTTTCCACAGTCCCTCTAGCGACAGAACAGCAGCTTCTTAAGATATGCTAACTTGACCACTTGAGATATTATGTCTGCATCTTTAATTAAAATATTTCTAACATGACCACTGCTAGTGTTTTCCCATTTCTTTGATTATAAAGGAAGAAAAGCAAATGTTCCTGAGTAAATTGCATGGCTATCTGTCTCCAAATCAATCTCTTTCAAAATAACTAAATAGAGTTATTTTAGTAGGACTCCGAAAGGAGAAACATTGGATGCAGCTGGAGTTTAAGAAACAACTTACAGTTTATGAGATATTATAAAATTTGTTCATTCCGTCTTGTCATATTATGGAACAGTTGTTGCTCAGATTGAAATTGGAGGTCATATGTTTATTTTAAATTTGAAAGGGAAAAGCAGATACTGAATGAGGCCTGAGGCCTGACTGAATACCTGTGTTTGAAAATTCAAAAAGTCTTGCCTTCTATGTTATATTATATTTTTAAAATTATCAATTGATGCTTATGCCTCAGCAGAAAACCAAATGCTGATGTGAACCATGGTGACCTGTTTTAACACTGTCAGAAAGAGAAAATACACTCTGTACATATTTTATTCTACAATTAAAGGGTCTTACATAGAGAATAAGCATAATGGTTTCATTTTAATCCATCTGCTCATTGACATATTTTCTCATCATTTTGGAGGGAAAAAATAGCAGTTTGCACTAGACAAAAGTTTATGCTTTTTTCTTTTCCATTGAAGACATTCATGTTAATTATTCTTCTGCACCTGCTTAATGGGGCTGAAGTAATTCAATTGTCATATTGTTGTAGATTGTTGCTTTGTGTAATGTATCACCCCTGCTGTTTCACTTGAAAAAAATTCTTTACTCCTTCATTATTCAGCAAGGCCTAATGATTATTCCAGCATTTGTACATGCTACACTGTTGTTTTGATTTTAATTGACTTCACTTTTTTAATTAAGTACACTAGTTTGAACAGTGCTGTTGACATGCATGGTTTTGTCTTTATCAGTATTTGCTCCCATTTGCATTCTGTATCTATTGGCAATTTATTTAGGTTCATTCTATGGGCATATATAGACAGGCACTTTGCAAGGTTCATCATCTCATTTCACATATTATATGTATCTAATGGCCTGAAACATTTGAAAATATTCTAAAAGTATTAGCTTGAAATATACACTGCTTTTGCCAGCGCTTTTTACTTTTAAACATTATGTTCATAACAGAAATTCTTTTAAATGCTAGGATGGACCTAATTTATCTTTTATGCAAGTTGGCTACATTATTTTAAAATTTTGAGTTTACCACAAAACTTCACTAATATATTTTTGAAGTTTGTTTGAGCTGAGTTTACTTTACATCTTAAGAAAAAAAAAGAGATAAATCCTGTGCTGCTACAAGAAATTAATGCAAATACTAATACTAAAAACTAAATGGATTTCTGAAACAAGGCCAGTGTTGCTGAATTCCTACAATGAAGACATTTTAGCTTTCCAAGGGGTAATTTTTAGTCTAAATAAATTTTTAGTCAAATAAATTTTTTTTAAGTCGTTGGACATTGTTCTTCCATTCTTTTAAAACACCTCAGGTAACTGATTTGTCATAAATACCATCCTTTATAAGTATTGCATTAAAAAAAGTTTTCCCACAGAAATTATTTGCTTCTCTTTCCTCTCTAGTCTCAAGATTTGAAAGCATGTTTCATCAGTTATCGCAGCATAGGGTGCTAAAGAAAATGTTCTGGAGAGGAAATAATTTCTAATTAAGATTATTTAAACGAAAGTGGTAGACATTGCAGAGGCTGAGAAATTTCTCAATGCAAAATTAAAGGAACCTTAAAGATCACCTAATCCCAACCCCTCTGCCATGGGTCAGAAATACCTTTCACTAGACCAGGTTGCTCAAAGCCCCATCCAACCCGGCCCTGGACACTTCCAAGAATGGGGCATCCATAGTTTCTCTGCAAAATCTGTGCCAGTGCCTCAGCATTCCCAGAGTAAAGAATTTCTTCCTAATATCTAATCTAAACCTGCTCTCTTCCAGTGTGAAGCCATGAGTCTGTTGCACTATTTGTACAGGTTTTTAAAACAAGCCTGGCTTAGTCCAGCTGACAGATGTCTTATTTTAGTGAGGAATCTGTGGAAGGGACAGCATGATTGTTTTGTCACTGAAAACAGCATTGAGCGTGCCAGAGAGAGGAGCAATCCTTGTTATGTTCTTTTCTGTAAAACCCGTTGACCAAGCACTGGCTGTGAACGTAACATGACTTCTTTCTCCCTGGAGCTGTGTTCAGACCTCCTGTCTCATAGTGTGTGCCTTGGTGCTGTTTGCTGAGCTTTCATACTAGAAATGGCATGGCTGAGAGACAAGCCAAAAAGGATCCACAGAGTGCCTTGTTAGCAATGCAAGAAGCCAATTTCTATGAGTGCAGATTGAGCCATACACCACTGACCACCAGAATTAACAAGAGAGGAAAAGAAAGGAAGAATTTCTGTATAAAATAAAACACAAAGCACACCACTAAGTAAAACATAGTAGCCAATGTTTCCAGACAGCTTTTCTCCTCCTTTTTTATGTGCATTCACCATCATATTTCATTCCTGAGATGACCTTAATGACTCCAAATATTTACAAGACATAGTACACTCCTTTACAAATGGCAAGATTAGAACCCTCTTTGCTCTATACTTTTGCATTCCACTTACTTGGGATCCCTCTCTTAAAATGTTTATTTTGAGGTTTTACAGTCTAATTTTTAGCTTCCTATGTCAAAAAATGTCAAAACCAAAAAATGTTTAGGTTTTTTTAAATTGTTTCCAAAATTTCTCAGATTCTCACCTCCTCAGATTTGTAGGACCTGGTGTCTCATAAGAAATGTTAAAACTAATGAGGTTAATAACAAAAAATTGATCTTTTGATGCTGTGTGATCACAAACATGGAGGCTTTCTAGACATAATTTCAGTTCTACTTGCAAAACAATGTATCTCTTTAAGAGGCTCATTTGTGGGGTGGCCAATAATTAAAATGAGCCAGTGACATTTTATGCATCCAATACAATTTAGTACTGCAAGGTACTGAAACAATGACACACAGACAGTAATGGAAAAAAAAATCTCAACTGTGAGTGATTGCTAACTGGCCAATAAAAATCAGCTTTTCTCAGCAAAGGCACTAATACCTACCCTGGGAATTTAGGGATAAAATTTTATGTATTTAAAGAAGCCACAGCAAGGAGAATAAAAATGGAGCTAAACCGTTCTAGAAACTGAGGGAAAAATCTCATGGAATGGCAGTGAGATGAAAGGGTGAAAGGGTTAGAAGACTTGAGCAAAACAGAGACCCCAGTTATGTTGAAGGACAAAAAAGAACAGGAATTATTGGCTTCCACTGAATCAGAGGAGTTTCAGGTTGTCTTTGGTCCTCTATGCCAAGGTGAGTTAGAAAGTCTTCCAGGGGAATGTAAAAGAAACTTAAGTATTTTTCTTCTCTTCTTTCTCTGAAAGAGTTAAAAATTCATAAAAACATCTCAGTACCATCACAATGCTATTGCAGAACTCAGCTTTGGAACCACTGCTGTGCATTTTGCTCCAGGAATGCTTTGAGATGGAGGTATAAACAAAAAATCTACTGTCATTGTGCAAATATTAGGGAAATGCTGGGATTTGATTTAAGGCTCCTCCTGGAGCATGTAGTCAGGCATTGATGATAGGCTGCATTAATTTCTTTTACCTGATGGCTTTGCAGTTTCCTTGGCCTAAGGAATCTGAAAGTGAATATCAAATATTGGCCTGCAAATCCAGACACGGACCTGACAAGCTTAATTATGAAAAAAGATTAAGCAAGTAGCCCTTTTAACAACAGCAAGAACAGTACTTCAGGCTTTCTCCTTGAAAGGTTGCTCCTGCAACAATGAATCACATCGGGCAAATAAAAATAGAGAGCATGCTGTCAATTACTCAGGTTGTTGCACTGATCATCTTGTGTCTCTGAAACATTTCTTCTCGTCCCCAGTTCAGCAACTGGACAGGGCTATCACATTTTCATTCTGGAAATCACATACAGGAGGAGGAGGAGATGAGGGGACAAGGTGAGGTGGGACCCGCTGCCGCAGCACCCCAGGAGTGCTGTCCCCTGTCATGGCAGGGCCGGGGCCACCCTGGCCAGGCGGGGGTCTCTGCTTTAAGGTTCCTCCAGCAGACACCAAGCTCAGGTCAGCCTGCAGCTGTCCCTCTGGGGAGCAGCACGGGTTCATGAGGTGCTGAAGGAGGAGGTGGGGATCCCAAGCTTCCTGCTCTCTCTGTCCAAGCAGCCCCTCAGGCACCAGCACCTCTGCTCAGGGCTGGGCTGCTAAAGCTGGGCCCGCCTGGACGCTCTGCACACAGGGATGCTGAGCCAAGCTCTGGGGAGCCAGCTGCCACCTGAGCCCATGGGGCAGAGGAAGCTGCAAGTGTGTCCTTATTCTGCTTTTGCTCAGCTGAATCAGACTGTTCTCCTTCTCTCTGCCCCCGAGCACAGTGCCAGCTCCCCGCTGCCAGGCCTCCTTCTCTACACACACAACAAGGCTGTCCTCCAAGGCTGAAAGCCACCCTCAGTCCTGCTAGTCCTTCCAGTCCTTCCAATCCTTGACAAATCCCCATTTTTATAAAGATCTGTTTTAAAGTGCATCTTCCCTTCTCTAACATCCCTGTGCCACCCCTTGGATTGCTGGAGTACTGCAGCTCTCCCCTCAGCTCTCCATCTACACTCCTACCCTTCCCTTCACCATCCCCATCTTCTCAGGGGCTCCCAGTGAGCTTGGTACATGCAGTGCCAGAAAGCAAAGAGGAGGGAGGCCCACAGCTCAGATATCACAAAGTCACAGCCACAGGATGTTCTAATTTGGAAGGAACTCACCAGAATCATCAAGTCATCATCCAACCCTTAGATGAACAGCCCACATGGGGATCAAACCCACAACCTTGGTGTCATTGGCACCATGCTCTGACCAACTGAGGACAAGCCCTTCTGCCTTCAACAGAAAAATGTCCATGTGACTTCTGGCTGAAATCTCAATTCAGTGGGAAAGAGGTCTGGATCATGGGTATCTATCCAGATGGGCATGTCAGGAAAGCAGAACAGCAGCTCAGCAGCGGAGTCAGAGAAAAAACATTAGTAGCTGATTAAAGGGGAAAAAATCCTACCCCACGAAGATTCATTCTGCTGTACTTGTAGATGGAATTCAACAAATGCAAGTTTTAAAAATTATTTTAATTTTTTAATTTAAAAAAAATTCTTCAGGTTTAAATTACAGCTCGAACTTTACTATGGAACTCCTCTTGCTAGCCACATGATTATAGACTATTTGCATCTCTTATATTTTTGCATATTGATAACTTACTACTGTTTTCTTGTAATCCTCTCCATTTCCTGGAGTTTTATTATTTAGAATTTATAATGTTTTTATTTCATAGAAAAAAATATTATGCTATTATGTTTTGGACTGAATAATATTTTTAAGCTTCAGCAATTTTCAGTGCTTACAATTAATTAAATACAGCATATTCAAATAGATAAATTTCAAATGGTACTGAATGATTTTTTAATGTTAACTGTGTGTTTTATGGACTTTTTTTCCTTGAATGCACTTTAAATATTTTATTGTTTTTCTTTATTATTGCTTTTTATGTGATTTCAAAACAATAGATTCCTTGTCCCGTTGTCTTATAAATTAGCTTAGCATACTATTACTAGAAATATTGCAAGTAAATATTGTATCTCTGTTAATATAAATGGATCAGCATTTCATTTATAGTTTACAATTCTATTACCAGCCATTAGACTTCTAGATATGGAAAATTCCATCTCAGATACATTTTTTCATCCATTCAACTATGGAAATTGTATACATTTGGCATATTCTTCTACACTATGTTTAAACAAATAAGTTACTATTTTTAAAAGGAGTCAGTCTGTTTGCTGTTTCATTTTTATGTTTCCGTAAGTGTCACTGCATTTTATATACTTCTTAAATTTCCCAAATCCTTCATAACTCCTACTGCTTGCTCTAAAATGCAACCAGTACTATTTCTAAAGAATAGTAGATACAATATTATTGAAAGCCTACGTCTAATTTTCTTCAAGGCTGAATCACACTTTTACAGGGATTTGGTACATAGAGCTTAATTTTCAAGAGGGCCACACAGTGAGATTTTAGGGAACCACTCCTGGTCCTTCCTGCCAAAGCCAGCTCTCCTAGAAACCCCCACTGTATCTAGGCACCTCTTCAGCAGACACATTCTCTGAGGCACTTGGTGCATTTCCACATCAGACATTTCTGCTGTTTACAGAACACTTGGGCAGAGCAGACTCTGTGCCACGAGAGCGTGCACGGCTATCCCGGGTGGTGAGCTCATCTGGCCGCTTATTGTGTTGTCTGAGCTGTGTCATGTGTGCAGCTAGGCTTGCCTCTTATGTTGGTGAGGTCCTCTAGGTCACAGTTGTATGTTTGTTTTCTCCATCCAGTGGGTAATTTGGTTTTTAATAATGTTTTTGACCCCATTTGCAGATTGCGTGTCATAACTAGGAAGGGATGGGCCCTGCAGTAAGTAATTAAGTCTGCAGGAGCAGGGCTGCTTATTTTTCATTGCAGCAGACAATCAGAATGCTGTTGCTCAAGTGTAAAATGCAGAAATTAATGATCCTATATAATACAGATTAAAGCTTTCATTTTAAAAACTATCAGTGCAGAAGAACAAAAGTAGGGAGCCCTGCACCCACTTTGGAATTTCAGTGTATGATATCTCTAACATACTTGGAGAAGCTGCCTGAATACAAACCAGAACAAAATTCAATCATGTAATAGCTTAAATAAATGATCAGATCAGAAATCTTAACTATGCAGTCATCCTCATTGCTACTTAGAAAAAGGCGTTGTTGAGTGCAAACATTCTCCAGCAGTTTTGTAGCCTTCAAGTTTTTACGGGTTTAATAAAGCAGAAAAATTATTTTCTATGAAAATAATAAAACTGTACATTAGAAAGAACAAAGACACTATTTCTAACTCCTTAAAAAGCTTGGCTTCAGAGAAAAATAAGATTTTTCTAGAAGAGTACCTTATTACGCTGAATCCCACAGACTTCTCTATGTACGTGCACAGGCATCTAGAAACTAAATGTGTTGTTGCCACATTGTAGTGAGTATTCTTACAGCCTGAAAGCAGATTGGGATCCCATTTTGCCAGGTGCTGTTCAAGAAGTAAGGATGGCAATAAAGTGTAAATAGTAACCTTATGAACAAAGAGATCACACCATAGTTCTACTTGTCCTGGTTTGAGTGCAGACAACATACAAAGGCTATCAGTGGCAGAGATTGGACAGAAGTATATGAGGTACATAAACTACAGGGGACAGAGTATTCAGAAATAGGAGAATACTAATTTCTCCTCTTTTTTTTAAAGTGATGAAGAAAAAAATAGAGAATTTGAACTGTCTTCTTTACACCAGAGACAATATTCTCAGATCAATAAAATGCTCAATCAGCACCATGGAATGTCTCTAACATCCCTACTGTTTGGCGAGGAACCTAAAGAAAAAAAGGCTATTTCTTCACACCCTGTATTATTTAAAAAACAGTAGTCATAGACTGGTTTTCTGTCTCCCTTTCATATTTCTCTTTCATATTTTTAGACTCTTTTTCACTTCTCTGACTAGGCTTATTGAAACTGGTTTCTTCTATAAAATGATCATCTTTTTATTTCATTTTAAAAAAAGGGTGACAGTTTCTCCTTTACCAAATGTCTTTGGATAGTCTTTAGTCTTTTTGCCCTGACCCAAAGGGATTGGACATGATCTTACTCTGAGGCAGCATTGCAAGGATAGGCCCAACGGGAGTCTCTCCACTGCATTGAGTGACCTTTAAATAAGAAACTTCATCCTTCTTCCAGTCTCTCAATTTTGTGTGAAACTACTTAGAGAGGAACAAGAGAATGAGAGAACCTTAAATAGAAAAATGGTTTGTAAATGACAGCCTATCCTTTTGCCATGTAACAATTTCTCAGTCATAATAACAGTACACATCTTTTTTCTTTTCCACCAGAATAACTGCATTTACCTTGCCATTAATAATTCACTATATAATCACTGTGGAATTGAAGGAGAGAGGAGGAACCCTACCAAGAAAAGAATCTGACACCTACTGTCATATACGTTCTTCTCACCAGTAGACCTCATAAATGGCATTTTGTGCTACTCTGCTGTATACACAAAGGAGAAAAACTTGAAGGATCTAAGAAGTAATTTTCACATGCTTCCAATGTGATTTAATGCATACTTTGATCAGTTGTTTTTGCTAGAGCTTGAGCAATCCCCCTGTCTCTGAGAACCTACAAAGCTCTAACAGCAAACTCCACTGCAGATGATCAGATGAGTAACACTCAGACAGAGTCTAAATCTGGAAGCAAGCAGATACATATATTTTTATACCATTTTTTTTAAATTTAAATTTTCATCTTTCTCATCTACTGAGGATCATTTTGTTTTGCAGTTAGCTAGTGACAAAACTAACAGAAAGTGATTTCTCAGAGGGACTCTCTTCCCTGCCCCTATACAATGATCATTCTGTCAGTGATGATTGAAATCTATTTTGACTGAAATTCACCATTTCACTACGATGCTGAAATTCAGTAGGAAGCCATTGTAAAACATCGAGAATGGTGTATCTTGCACATAGTGGCCCTATTTATCCATACACTGCCTGTCTCAGGATAAGAACAGACATCTTTCCCACAATTCCTGTATCCATTTTGCTAGTCCTGAAAGGTCAAAGTATTGGTCTTGGCTTATACATCGAAATGCTGAGAGTTGCATTACATGGTCTATCATGAGCTCATGATTTTGCCATGGTGAACTTGGTAGCAAAAGAGCGCCAATAACCTACTCTTCAATTTTCACTCGAGCTACAAAACTACAGCAGACTTTGCTTTGTGTGGTGCGATCGATTCAAGGGATTTACGTGCAGGGTTCAGTAGGTCAAATTCCATTGCTGAAATTCCAGAGTGTTGACATGCCCGAAAAACTGCAAGCAGCATCTTGAACAGTATTAATGTACTCACCCTGGACATCAGGCAATCAAAAATGTATGGCTATTGGAAACACATTTTGAAATTATTATTTCTATACAGGAAATTTAGTTAAAAGGCTAAGAAGGGTTATAAAATAAATGTTAGAAACATGGGTAATGAACCAAATTCAATTTTAGGTTAAATCCAACACGTCACAGAAAATGTTGTTTGTAACAATGATATTTTCAATCAAATTCAGGAGGAAGAAAAAACAACATAAAGAACAACACAGACTGTCCTGCAATATCTGCAGCTGTCTGACACAGACTGTCATTTATACAAGATCAGTCCTGAACAAAAATTGCTATCATGTGCCTTAGAGAACAGCTTTACTTACTCTGAGAGCAGGCCCACATTATCTCAAAAATCTAGAATATCCAGAAGACCATTCCTGAGCAAACCATGGTGACCTCACAGCCAGCATGTAGCAAAGCTTGAATGACTGAACTATCGCAGCACATGCCTTGATATGAGAGAGGACCTTCCTCTTGGGGGAGGATCAAGATGAAGGAAGTCAGCAGCTTGAAGGAGGAAGTAGAGATCTGTGAAGAAGGAGAGGGAGGAACACAAAAAGGAACTGAGACTCCTGTAACCTAAGGCATGAGCAAGGGAAATGGAGTGTGAGGAAGGAGAGGACAAGAGACCTCCACATATATTTCTCTGAACCATCACCACAAGTATCTTTAATCCTACTGACTCGTTTTTGCAGTAGCTACCTACCCTACTCAGATGGACCTTACCAGCACTTTGCCTCCAAATCTGTCACTGCCCCAAGCACTGAGAATCTGCTTTAAAAGCCAGTTTTACCTGTAGTACTGAGAAGCCTGGAAGAAGCTCCTCTTGTAGGGAAAACTCCTTCTATTCCAAAGGCAGCTGTAGTTTTCAAACACTGAGGAAATTTCAGGGGACTTTTTTGAGAGTTAACTGCCAGCTGCCATAGAAATTGCTGAGATCTTCCATTTTGAACACTCACAAGTCTGCAGTGTTTGGACCCACTTGCAGCTGTTCCCAGAGCAATTTAAATCTTAAGAGCCCCAGAAGAGTCCAGACACTGTTCTGGCTTTGAGTCTCTCAGTACAATTTTGTGTGAGGAGGCAATTCAATAAAACTTTCTTGGGAAATGAAATTCCCATTTCACAATCTGTCCTGGACTGAGCACTAACCCCATGGACCTCTTTATGATTTAACCCTGTCCTTCCCCAGGCCATAGTGAAGGCCCTCCAGGACTCCATCCTGAACCTGTGCACGCACCTGCACGCAGTGTCCCTGGGCATGAAACATAATTCTGCACAGTTTTTTTAATACCTTTTGCAGACCAAATACCCCTCAGCTTTGCTCATCCTTCCCTCGTGGTGTATCAGAGGTGATTTTTTTCCCAGGAAGGCACATTGCTCTCTGTTTCATTTTCTCTCAAGGTGAATAGTATAGGTACGACTTTTTGAAAGCATCTGAAACTAAATCTACTGCGGGATTCCCATCATCAGCCTCCTCAGGTGGCTCATATCTGTAGCTGAGAGATTGTTTCCTTATCATTCCTGTACAGACCTGCCTTGGAAAACCAGCTTGTTCTGGTTGGAAACCATTTGCTTGTCCATCCACTTGAGAATGATTAACAGCCCTCCGTTGTTACTCCTGGGTTAGGGTTAATTCGAGATGATGCAGGGAAACCTCAAACAGACAGAGCTTGCAGACTGAGACCTAAATCACACAAAACCCAGGCCGAAATCTTAACCTGCAGACAGCAGCTCCAAACCTCACACAGCCAGCCTTGCAGTGGAAAGGAGGGAGAGGTGAGGAGCCTGTGTGCCTACTCAGCCACCTGATAAAGGCCCTGCATGCCAGAAGTTTCAGAGCCAAAGACATGGACAGTGGGGGATCTTGTCTGTGGGATGGACTAGGAGGAGAGACTTGGAGTTTCATTATTAGACATCATATTAGATGCCATTAGATCCATACATCTGCTTTCCTGTTCAGCTAATATTCATTTTTTACTGGCACTGAGAATCTCAATGTAAGGATCTGGCTGCCAAGGTTCCACCAAAAATGTAGCCCTTTCTTTCATTTGGTTTTGCTGAGCCCAGCAGCAGCTACGCTCCCACTGGGCTCACTGCTCTGCCTGCAAATAGCTCCATACATGCTAAATCCTTTATTTAAAAGATGTATGTATCTGTATGTGTGTGTGTGTGTGTGTGTGTGTATGAGAGAGAGGGAGGGCTCAAGAAAATCCCAGAACCCCTTTATTATTCTTCTTTCCCTTTCTCGTCTTTTAGTTCTTTGAAAGGAAATTCAAAATAATTTACTCATTCCTATTTCTCACCATCTCTTCATTGACAATAATCTCATTAGACTCATGAATGGGAGGTTATATGATTCTGTATTTCAGTATAAACAGAAGCTGGCAAATTAATTTCTTTCAATTGTAGCTGGAAATGCAAGTTAAATAGAGGGTTTAAGTTGTTTTTCTCTTAATAATCATCCTCATTTTTAAAAACCTCGTCATATTTTTGTACAATGGAAAAAAGTAGAAAGAGGAAAAATGGAAAAGCTCCAGTTTTTAGCTAAAATGTATGGATATCATTTGCAGAACTGAAAGGGCAAGCCAGTTCATTAAGCTCACAACCATTCACAGTCATTCATAAAGTAGCCACATTAAGAAACCCTCAGTGTTTTACTTTGCTGAAATATCATGCCAGCAGTCACACCATATATGAAAGGGATTTCCAAGACAGAAAACATTCCCGGTGCACTGACTAAAATTCAACACCTTTCACAAACATTTCAGGTTGTTTCAAATTGTTCCAATTTCCATTATCTTGTATAGTCAAAGCACTTAGAAACAAAAAAGACTGGAGTAAATGCACAGGAAGTTAAAATGTCAGAGGCCTCCAAAATAAAAGCAGTGTAATATAAAGAATACCCAGCAAAACATTTCAGTGAGATTTCTGCTCTATGGTTATATGTCAGGTTTAATCAGGCAATTTATGTAGCCAAAGCTTCTCTTATCAATTCGACGGGGTTTTGTTTTTATTTTTTTTAGTGAGCCAGAGACCAATCCTAATTTTAACAAAGCTTTAATGTTCATGTGTGGCAGTAAAAAATCTTGTGCATTTTAAATTTCTTTCAGGCAGTTTCTTCAGTCTATTGGAGCAAAGACAGAATTTCTAAATTGTCAAAAAGATGCCAGTTTCGGGCGTCCTTAGGAAAAGCCAATCTATTCAATTCGGACAAAACCCACCAGTACATAATAGTCTTTACAAGCTCATAAACCACCATACCACCCAAGATGTTAACAAGCTGGCATGTTTTGAGCATCAAAGATAGAGAGGAAACTGTGTTTACATGTTTGGCACAAAAACTAATGAGGAAAGTCAATTGGCCCTTTGTCTTGAGGGTCTGAAGAGCCGCGCTCTAATGTTTGGTTTCTTGGTTGGCACTTGTTCAAGTAATCACTCGTGGCCTGACAAAGCAGCACTTGTGTTTTATTAGTGGCCATGCTGAACTCTCCTGCCTGGGCTATGTTGTCTCTCAATAGAGCACTGCACCAGAGGGCACACTTATTTGAAAACACTAAATCAGAGCATGATGATCTTTGCCCGACAAATACAACCAAGAGAGGAGAAAAAAATGTGACAACAGCTCTCCTTTTGTTAGAGAAAGTGAGGAAACAACAACTGGTGTGTGTGCATGTGCGTGCATGTAAGAACAGTCCTGAAACACCAGTAACAGAATGAGAAAAACTTTGTTCCCACAATGAGATGCTCAGAGCCAACTGGATTTGCTCCATGCTTGGGAACAGGACACTGGCAAAACTAAAATTCATGTTGCTCACAACTGGGAGAGCAGACACAGCATTGTTAATGTCTCAGGTCAGTCTGGCTACAGGCTCAGGAAGAAGTCATGTGGCGCAAAGAAATTGAAAGTTACTGTTTCATCTACTTAAAACAGTTAAAAGTCAAACCCTGAAGGGTCGGGCTTCTTTATCTGATGAAACTCAAACCTTCAGCTTTCAAATACTTTAAAAAGCACGAACTTGTCAGCAAAATTGGGCTGAGATTTGTGATTTGGGAAATTGGACTTTCTTGTGAAACTGTTGGTACTCCTTGCCAGAAAGATGACGAGAACAAACTTGTAAACTCTGACTCACGGCAGCAGCTCCACTGACTGTACGAAATAATTGCACTTGGACAAATTAACTGTTCCACTTATGATGTCTGTATGTAAGAACCTTCACCAGTCTGGAGGTGGGAAAAAAAAAGCCCAGAGGGATACAAGAAAAAAAAAAAAAAAGAAAAATAAAAAAGACTAAATTGAAGATCCTTTCTCTCATGCTATTTTGTTTAAAGTGCCTTTGCCTGTCACTTAGTATTTTCTACATAGGATATATAGAATATATTCAAGTATTGTAACGAAGTTTTATATGCCACCTCCACTTAGCTTCACTGATTTAGTCAGACCATCTAATTTTAATGCAACTACCTATAGACATGTTAGATGCTTAATAACATCCAGTTTTGTAGCTCTTATCTCCCACATTTTCCAAATTTGTGTGGGGGTGAGACAAAGAGCAGGTGAGTTCTGTTTAAAATGTATTTTTAAAGGACAATAAAAAAATCCTAATAATTTTTGGTTTAGTGCTAATTGAGTCTGAAATTAAATAAATGTAATATTAAAGGTTTACATATGAAGAACTATTTTTGTTTTCATAGTTCAATATTTGAATGAATTTTGAAAGTTTTCCTGTACTATGATCTTTACAATTTAAATTATATAAAATTGGGGGGGGGGGGGGGGGAAAGAAGGAAAAAAAAA